>OY757925.1:86542327-87142327 GCA_963585895.1 Sepioteuthis lessoniana
TGTGTGTGTGTGTGTGTGTGTGTGTGTGTGTGTGTGTGTGTGTGTGTGTGTGTGTGTGTGTGCATATACTACTATATTTCCATATATTCATATCAAAAAATGTATGTCTATGCAGCTGTGATTATATATGCATGTAAAGTAAGGCTTTATATGCATGCGTGTGCATGTGCATGTGTGGCTGTATTCAAATATACATGACTATATGTTTACGAATGTTTATGATTATGTGTGTCTGAGAAATTATTCGACTATGTGTGTCTGTAATATTATGTGTTTATGTGTCTTTATAACTATATGAATATGTGTGTCTATACAACTATATTATCTATGTCTGTACTGCTATGAGATTATGTGTGTCAGTACCATGATATTATTATGTGTGTATGTGTAACTATGTGATTATGTGTGTCCTTACTACTATGCAATTATGTATTCTTAATTACAATATAATCATGTGAGTCTGTACTACTATGTGATTATGTGTGTCCATTAAACTTCAAGATCATGTGTGCCTATAGCACAATTCGATCATGTATGTCTTTGCAAATATTAGATCATGTGTTTATCTACAACTATGTCATTATATGTGTGTCCATATCATGAGGGAATAATGCGTCTATACAACTATAGAAATAAATGAGTCCATAGAAGTGAGTATTTTTGTACTATATAATTATAAGTGTCCATCTAACTTCAGTAGCACGTGTGTCTCTGCAACAATGTGATTATATAGGTCTTTACAACAAAGTGATTGTGTATATCTGCAACATTATGGAATTGTGTGTCTGTACTACAATATAATCATGTGTGTTTGTATAAAAACATGATTATGTGTGTCAATACAATACTATGATTTTGTGTCTGTACTATTATCTGGCTATGTGTGTCTGCACTACTAATGATTATGTGTGTCCATTTGACTTTAAAATCATGTGTATCAGTGTAACTATTTAATCATGAGTGTCTATACAACTTGATTATTTCATATCATTTTTATCTTTTATGAGACATTGAACATATTAAAACAAAATAATAAAATCAAACTAAATTACTCTGAATTGATTATGAATACACAAAGCAATTGTTTCTTTATAACATTCTAAATATCAAGTGCAGACTTTTCCTTTTATCATAAAGTATATGAGAATATGAATGACAAAAATCTTATTAAATTGCCATCACTTGGTTAAGAATAGATTTATTGCCATATTACTAATAGCTACAACCATTTGAAGTGTACTACATACTTATTATAGTACATAGTGTTATTTTATAAAAAATACTATATACAGTATCACCCATGAATAAGCACACCCCTATCATTTTTCTATGAAAAGTTTTTTTTTAAAACTATATATACCATGATTCTATATGTAAATTGTTGGCTGACCATAGTCAAGGGTGACTCGAAGCTACAACACGGAGGTGTAGAGAAGGGTTCTATTCCTTTCCTTGGATTGCTGCACTTACCCTTGATCAATACCTCATTATGCTGAGTGTTAAGCAAGGAGGGATCAAGTAACATTTTTTGTGTCTTTGGTATGACTTGACCATGGGTTGAACCCATCATCAAACTCTACAGCACTGAAACTATAACCTAAAATAAGATTGAATATTATATATATAGATAAGTTTTCTTTCTCCTAGACTGGTTACCATACTAAGGTTAAAGAGCCTAGTCTGTCCTGCTGTTTGCTCATAGCTGGAGGAAGAATAGTTGAATTCATTCCTTATGTATTTATGGGGGAGTGTTTGTGGTGTAATGGTTAATGTGCTGAACTACAAATGAGTTCAAACTCCAGTCATGCTATTAAATTCACTTTCGGACTAATACGATTGGGAAAGGCATGAACTCTTTTATACCTCCAGGGTTAAATAGTGCCACCACTGTCTTCTTCAAGCATGGCTTTTTTGCATTAAATAATCCATCAAGGTTGATATGCCATCAAACAAAGAAACTGAGCCAATATATATATATATATATATATATATGTATATATATATATATATATATATATAAGGTGTATCTATCTGACGGCTATTTACTCATATTTTTGGTTACAGAGTTTCAGTGCTGTAGAATTTAATAATAAATCATATCAAATACTCTAGAGTGGGACATGATAGCAAGGGTCTATAGAGGATACCTCTATAGACCCTCACCATCATGTCTCACAAAAGAGTACTAAAAGAAACACCGACCATGTGGGAATTACTTGGTCAAATGATCATATTGGTAAGAAGTCAACAGTGACTAAATCCCATTTACTCTCTGTCTACACTATCATGAATTTGATATGCTCAATCACGAATATTGACCACTCCTTATTTATGAATATTGCAAGCTATATTATTAGCACACACGCACACGCACACACACACACACACACACACACACACACACACACACACACACACACACACACACACATATATATATTATCATCATCCTGTCTCTCTGCTAGCATGGATTTCCCAGTCTCTATCTCAGCATTCATCACTATTTTCCATCTCTTCCAGTAGGTTTTCAAGACTACATCCTATGTTCATACAGGGAGGCCAATGCTACCTGCTCCAGATTCTGCAACAGGGATTCAGCTTGGGTAGATTTGCCAGAAGCACTACATCCTCTGCATAGTCTGTGTTCATAATAGTTTGTGCAGATATCATTTGCTTCTTGCCTTTTTCATGTCAAATTTACTATGACCCTGACTCAAACCATATATATATATATATATATATATATATATATATATATATACTTGGCTTTGAGGGCTCACATGGTAATCATTCCACATGGGTGACATTAAGCGGATCATCTGATCCCTGCGGAGGGGGGGGGCTTCCCCTCAAGCCGTACCTTTTTAGCTGGACTGAGCTTTGTCCTTGGCACCTAAGGCACCACTAAAGAGAACATGAGTCTTAATCCTAGAGTGACCCCTAACTAGAAAATGACATTGTCTCAAATCTAACTTGGTTGGAATTTAGATAAATCCAAATATATATATATATATATATAGATATATATATATATACTAGATGAAGTACTTGTATATGATAGGTAAGAGATCTAGACTAAAATCACAGCTAATTATAAAGAAAATGATTCCTCAGTACAGATTAGGAGTTGTTTAGTATTGTTTCAGTCAGAGTCAAACTTTTTAGAGACATCATCTCCATGAGAAAAACCCTTCTATCATGTGGAACAATTTTTCCATGTTAAAATATTTCTCTGGGTTTGGTAAGTATAAATACCAAACATTTTAGCTTTACATCAAATTGTTTATAGCCCACCACGAACAAGTATCCTAGGTATGACCCTAAATTATCTGATGGTGAGGCTCCAGTTGTTGAGTTTTGGGAATGTGGAGAACCCCTTCATTGTCATTACTCCCAGATCCATTTTGATCAGGAGTGGTAGTACCTATTAGGGTCAAAAAGAAATATTTAATAATTTTCTATACTTGAAAGCATTTGACTGTGGGCAAACAAATGACTGCTGTTAAATCAAATTATTAGTATTACATAGCAATACTTGAAACCATTTAACTTTGTGCAAACAGATGAACTCTGCTTTGTTTAAAAATTAGGTTACCTACAAGCAATTCATTTACAAATCATATATTTAATATATGAGTAAAAAGGATTTGGCATTAAATAACCTACAAGGGTTCATCAGCCATAAAACACAACCAATCAATTAAATCATTTAAATGTCTGTAGAGGACAAACAAACAAACTCTTCCCAATCATTGATATAGATATATAGGTTAATGTGTGTGTGATGATGAAAAAACTTTTATTGAAGGCAACAAATATTTCTTATCCAATTACTCTTCTTTTTTATCAATGAACTTGATGCAACATTTTTCTATTAATCATATAAATTGAATATTATACAGTGAAAATTGCAGACCAAAATCCAGCTTCCTAATTTATTGATTTTTAAACTTTCTTTAATTCACTAATCCACTGAGGAATAATTATCCCACAAATAAAAACATTATAGAGTGAAACTGTAAGATCAAAATTAATCCATTGCCTAATGATAAAAAGTTTTTATTTTACACAAAAAATATCTGTTTTTCAACATAATCTCCTTCCTTGTCAATGCACTTTATCAACTTCTTCTCCATCACATACATTGAACATTATATAGTGAAAATTTCAGATCAAAATTTAGCAGTGTCAAGTTTTAAATTTACTGATACACCCTCACATATATATATATATATATATATATATATATATATATATATATATATGTGTGTGTGTGTGTGTGTGTGTGTGTGTGTGTGTGTGTGTGTGTGTGTGTGTGTGATAGAAATACGTAGAAAATTGGATAAATCAAACACCAGATTCACAACAAATCTATCTTTTCAATACATATGTGTGTGTGTGTGTGTGTGTGTGTGTGTGTGTGTGTGTGTGTGTGTGTGTGTGGTGTGTGTGTATAGTGCAATATCAATAAGTCCTGTGCACCTCACGTGGTATAATGGTTAGCAAGCTAGATTTGCAGACCATTGTGAGTTCGATTCTCACTGGGTGCTATATACTTCTAACCTTGTGTCACATCCAAGCTAAGCTTAGTTAATAGCTACATGAAAAACCTAATGATGAAAAAAGTATTTGTCAATGCACTTCATCCAACCCTTGTACATTCATATATTGAGCATTATATAGTGAAAATTTCAGATCAAAATTTAAGTGATAAAGATAAGTTTGTATTTAGTAATGCATTATTAAGATCTAATTACTGAGTTGAAGACTTTGCTTTCTTTTTATTTACAACTCCATACAAGTAATGATTTTTAGCTTAATACTATTTTCACTTAGATTTAAAGAAATAGAAAAATATTTTCTTTAACATAAAACATGATTAAAAAATAATAAAAACCCTTATTTTTGTAGTATTGTCACAGAAATGAGTTCATGTGTATATTGACTGGCTTTGTGATCTGTAAAACATGAGATCATGTGCTCGTGACAGTGTCTTGAAAGAAAAAAAGTCAGTCATGTTATATCTATGATGCTTGTTTTTTTATTCGTTTTTTTTTTTTCTAACAGTTCTAATTTTGCTTTATGAAAAAGATTGAATCAATAAACTAAAAAAAAAAGAAAAAGAAACAACATAATGAAAATTTGATTTTAAAAATTCCACTTCATTATTTTCATTCTAATAAGAAAAAAAACACAAAACAAAAGAAATTATATTCAACATCAAATTTTGCTACATCAAAAAGAAAAAGTAGTATTATACCATATTTTGATATTCTTTTTATTTTTTTTTATTTTTTTTTTTTGTTCAGAAAGTACCAAAATAGAAGAATCTCATTCTTTTTTCTTGTAATATATGCCTTTTTTTCTCTGAAGACAAACACAGATAAAAACTGTAACATGCTGTGCAACAATTAAAAAGCTGTATTGTACTACTGTACAAATGTGTCATACCCACAAAGAATATATTGAAAATGGTTCTGTTACAAAGCCCAAATTTAAAAAAAAAAAAAATTAAATGTGGAGCCAAGCAAAAAAAAAAACAATATCCATAATGTTATAACAGAAACACTGAAAAAAAGTTGTGGTTTTAAGCTTTGTACAAAATCAGCTGAATACAGCATATGAACATTCACTACATATACTTCTACGGTGTTTAATCTGAAAGAAGCTAAACAAACAAGTCAGGCTAGAAATAACTTAACCGTTGGCGAGAGAAAGAAGAAAGAAGATCAATAAAGATATTTATTTTGCTAGAGTTGAACACACACACATTGATAAATATACACAAATATCATTTAATCAAAATTGTATGTGTGTGTCCATGAATAATCTGATATACATGTATACATTTATGAAAAATGCATATATACAAAAAAATACATATAATACCTTCTCAAGATGATAAATATAATCACACACACACACACACACACAAATGCACATGCATGCATACAAACACAAGCATACACAAAGGTATTTGTTAAGCTTAGCTTATATCAAAACAAGCCACAGTGTTGGGTAATCAGTGAAGATTGAACTCAGTATGCAGTTGAAATGGTTTGTAAGATTAACTCATTGTCCATAACTCAACCATGAAGTGTATCCTTTACACACACACACTCATATATATATATATATATATATATATATATATAGTTATCACATATATATATATATATATATATATATATATATATATATATATATATATGTGTGTGTGTGTGTGTGTGTGTGTGTGTGTCAATTAGAATTAGATAGCATATGTATCATTTGTTTAAAAACTACACCTTTGGAAAAACTGCATGAAATAAATCAGAGCTCAATGTAGATCAATTATTGAAAAGTAATAAAGATTATTTACCTCACTAAAATTCACTTGAGGATCAGTGTTTGAAAACTCTAGTAGTAAGGTATGTCATCTTTTATTATTGCTTGTTGACCTATTCATTTTTAAATATATATATATATATATATATATATATATATATATATATATATATGTGTGTGTGTAAGTGTGTTTGTGTGTGTATATGTGAATTTACATGTGTATGGGAATGTGTATAAGTGTGTTCACATGTATGTGTGTGTGTGTGTGTGTGTGTGTGTGTGTGTGTGTGTGTGTGTGTGCGTGTGTGTGTGCATATATATATATATATATATATATAATATATGTATATATATATGTATATATAATATGAATATATATGCGTACATATATATATATATATATATATATATATATATATAGAGAGAGAGAGAGAGAGAGAGATGCATATTCATAATTTGCATGTGCTTTCACACACATAAAAGATAATTTTTGCAATATTCAAATGATGGAGGAGGCAGGTTATTAACTTTATCCTGTACATTAATAAATTAAACCATGAAAAATATTTGGAGCAATTCATTTTTAAAGAATTGTTCACAGAAGCAAATAATAATCATATGAGTGTGTGTGTGTGTGTGTGTGTGTGTGTGTGTGTGTGTGTGTGTGTGTGTGTGTGTGTGTGTGTGTGTGTGTGTAGATTCTTATGTATGCACATTACTTGCATGCATACACACACACTTAAAGAAAGAGATTCAGTTATCATCAGAGGAAATGGAAACAGTGATCCTGAGTTGAAATCCTTGAGGAGGCTCTTTCCCTTCCTGCCAATGCCCTTGGGAAGGCATGAAACCATATTTTCTCCCTTGACTAAATAATAGGACAGACAGTGTTCTTTAGCCTTGATTTGGCAACTAGTTTAGGAGAGGAAAACACTGAACTCAAACCAGCTTTACTCTGCTTTAAAAAATACCTTGTGTCACATCCTACCTATCAAAAGACCACAAACTTGTCATGTATTATATAACCATATCTACAAAATACTTTATTAGGGTGCCCATATAAAAGGATGTCCATGTGCCAAACTTGAATATAGGTATTTAGATTTGCACAAACATAAACATCTAAACTAAATATTCAGGTTCAAGACACAATTCAGAATGATTTAATTGATCAGCTGTGTTGATAAAAAGTTTATTCAGTCTATTAAGTAATGTTTAAAAGCTGTCAAAAGACAATTGAAAACTATCTTGTTGATTAAAGTTAACTGAAATAAAAACTCTTTAGGAAATCTAAAAACAATAAACATTACAAATCCTTAAATCTATGCATTGACAATGTGAACCTTTAAGTCATGAGGTTTTATCCTATTTCATTATCTTATTTTAAAATATAAATATATTGTGATATATATATATATATATATATATATATATATATATATATTATAGATTTACAGTGCTATATATATATATATATATATATGTGTGTGTGTGTGTGTGTGTGTGGTTAGGTTAGGTTGTAGTCTTTCATTTAAACATGTTTGATTGAATAATCAAGACATATTTTGTCTATATAATTGTAATAAAATTATATAGATAAAACTATATAGAAAAAGTATCTTTATTATTTAATCAAACATGCATATATATATATATATATATATATATGATTTTCAAGACTTGATTTGAATATTTTGCTTATGTGAGATATTCCCTTTGAGTCATGTGCTGATTGTTTCCAGATGTTGATTTGATCAACCTTAACTTGTGTACCTGTCTATGAAGCTTCATTCCACAAGAAATCTCCACAGAAAACATTGCCCACCAGTTTCACTGTTTTCAGTCATTTACTCATTTTTGAATTCATGTTTGATATTTACCATTGCTAAAATAATAAGAAAACTATAGCAGAAACGTTGCTTATTTTCTACCAACTTCATTTTGAGAATCAATAAAGAAATGCACCCAAGTTTTGACAAATATTTTATTTAAATTCACACCAACACAACAGCTGTCACATGACAATCACAAATTATATCTTCTTACTTAATGCTAAACACTCCAAATGCCATCTAAAACTAGAATGAAACAAACATTTTGTGTAACCTAATATATATATATATATATATATATATATATATATAATATATATATATATTATAGTGTGTGTGTGTGTGTGTGTGTGTGTGTGCGCACATGCATATATAGATATATAATTTCAGATGATCACATCAATAAACATTGAACAATAAATAAAACAGCATTCATATATGAATGAAATATTTACTATTCACATGTAATAGAGGGTTATTTTGCTTACACACAACCATGCATTCGTACATATACATATATGTATGTGCATGTGCACCAAAAATAAGAGCACATGTACATACACACACGCAAACACACACACATGCACACACACATCCATACATACATGAATATATATACATATGCATACATACACCAAAACAGTTAAAAATGAACTCATGTGAAAACACATACATACATTCATCCATACATGAGCACCTTGTGTTGTATCATAATTACCAAGCTAGAATAGTAAATCATTATCAGTGAGTCTGATTCTCACTGGGTGTTCTAAATTATGACCTTGTGCCAGATAAAGCTACACACTAAATGACTGCATCCCCACTTTCACACACATTCACACCCACCCTCACACACACACACACACACACACACACACACACACACATATATATATATATATATATACATATATATATGTATATAAGAACAAAGAAATTGGTGTCTTGCCACAAGCTGACACAGTTTCCTGTCAACAACTAGGGCCACTGGCTAGTGTTCAAGCTCAGTTACAAATCCAATGTATAAACTGATCATTTTTAAGGCAGACCTTCTTTCATATTTCTATCTAATTATAAAAACAAAATAAACTTTTTGACCAACAAAAAACATCTGTTTCTACTTTCACTTTTACTTTCTTCATGCTTCTTTTCATTTTAATATCTTACTTTTTATTTAAAGAAAGACAGAACTAAACAGAAATATTCAAAGTAAACTAGAAAACCCGTAGATATATTTCTGCAAATAACAAGAAACAAAGAACGAAATTTAGAAAAAAAAACATACAAAACTGCCTGATATTTAATCTATTTTCTTTATTCAATTTTTGCTAGTTTTTAGTTTGTATAATTGAATTTAACCATAAAGAAACACTAACAATTATTCATACTGTGTAATACACAAGTTTCATAATATGGATGTAGTTATTCATTATATTTATTCTATTATTTATTCTGTTGTGACACACAATGCAGTCTCACAATATGTAGAAATGTAAATGTTTATGCCTATGAATAAACAGAGTCATATATTTAGATATATGTACACAGGCAACTCCACTGCACACTTACATATTCAATCACACAAACTTACATATATATATGCATATTTAGTACAATGTTCATTATTTCATGTTTTAGTATGTGTTTATATCATTATAGTATTTAGTATCTGTTAGCACATGTTTATGGATCACAGTTTGGAAAAGATAAGTAATTTACGTGATTCTGTGTTTTCTGGTTTTCAATGCAGATATACATTTTAATTTCTTAGAGTAAAAAAAAGAAAAAGAAAATGAGATCTAACAAGATAGAGAAAAAAAGAAAGAGGAAATTTAAAAAAAGAAAAAAAAAGAAAGATTATTAGAATTAGAAGTGAAAGTAAGAGCATATAGATAGAGAGAGAGAGAGAGAGAGAGAGATTGAGAAGGAGAGAGAGAGAAGGAGAGAGAGAGAAGGAGAGAGAGAGAGAGCAAACAGCTGACAGGTTGTTAAAAGTTTATCTTACCTGTGGTTTTGTAATTCCTGAGGATGTGAGCGGTGTCGATTTGGAGACAAACATTGGCATCTTTTGCCGGATTGCTGGTTACCCATTTTTGTTTTGTGTATATATCCACAGACATGAGGTGAAGTAGAGTTGAGAGCCAAGAAAACAAATAATCTTTAAGTATTTTCTTTCTTACCTCAAAACATGCACTTTTTTCTTCTGTTTTTTTTTTTTTTTTCTTTTTTTCTAAATCTCACAACAAAGCTGAAGTGAACATTTGATTATAAATTTCATTCTGGAGATAACAAGCTCTCCACAACAGGTTACTGAATAGCAAAGTTTTAATAAAAATGAAACATCAGTTTTCAGAGACTAAAATAAGGAACCTTTAAATATGTACATATATATATATATATATACTTATATATACTCCCATATATATATAAATATTCCATATATATATAAATATCCTATATATATATATATATATATATATATATATATTAGAATCTAAATAAAAATGAACACTAAGAAATTAGTAAAATCCAGGGATGAAAGTCAGTTTTCAAATCTTCTTTCTTTTTCTACTTGTTATTTTTTTTTTAAATCCAATTAAAAAATAGAAAAGAGTGAATGTATGCCTATTTGTACTCAGTGTGAAGTGTAGAGTTACTTAAGTATTCTACCTACCAGTCAGAGAGAGACAGGCAGAAAGTGTACGTATGTACACGTCTATATGCACATGCATACACACCTTGCATTCTCAGGGTAACCATCCACCTCTTTCTAGAGGTAGTACGACTACCATTCCAATGCTAAGCAGCATCTGCAGCAGCAGCAGCAGCATTAAGGTTGCTGATATCTAGTTTGCGAACATCTTCAGCATTACAAATATCAGCATCAGAACGAGTCTATAGTGTGCTATTCAGTAAAAGGAGTACTACTACAGAGGGAAGTAAAGGAGTACAGAGAGAAGGGAGATGAGGAGGAAGAAGAGAAGAAGGAAGAGGAGGAGATGGGGGTAAAAAAAAACAACAAAAAAACAAAAGAGAGACAAATTGAAGAGTGATAAGGTGAAGGGTGAGGAGGGTAAGTAAGGCATGAAAGGAGAGAGAGAGAGAGAGAGAGAGAGAGAGAGAGAGAGAGAGAGAGAGAGGATGAGGAAGAGTAAATTCAAGAAAGGGGGAGGAAGAAGAAAATGCCACTAGCTTGCTGCTGCAACCACTCTGAGGCTTGTGAAATATAAGCAGGAGGGGAATTCAAATCACACACACACACACACACACACACACACACACACACACACATGCACACAAACACACACACACATATAAACACATACACACACACACACATGCACATAAACACATACACACTCACACATATAAACACACTCATGCACACACACACACATCCACACATTAATGAAAACATCTTAAATGTTCTGTATATCATTTATTCACAAATTTCATTGTAATATGAATAGGCACAAAAACAAAGCACCTTAATGTGTTTGTAATGGTTCACGAGCAAGCTCAGCAAACCATTATTCCTTTAAGGAGTTTGATTCCCACTGGGTTCTCCCACAAAATAATTTTGTGCCAGACTAGGGTAAGCTTTGTGAATACTTTTAACCACCAAACTGTAGAGTACAGTGAGTGGCCAACTTATGCAGATCATGTAATGAGTTCATTTCTCACTGGGTGCCCAGATTAAGTTAAGCCTATTAAATACTTTTTGGGCACTAAAACATAGTTGGCAAACTACTTTCTCTTGCTGTATTTATTGAGTTCTCCACTAATGTGGCCTTTTACCTTACAAAGCTAATTTAGTTAATAATACCTCAACGTAAGGACATTTTTACTTTTCTATAATAACAACCTTCCCCCATACTTGCCAATTGTTCACTTGTCATGCACATTGTTTTTTATAATCCCTAGAGAGACAGACATTTATTAAAACACATTATGATAGGTATTAAAGGATTGGAACATATTGCTATATATACAAACTTGGTGTAATGGTTAGCAAACTGAATTAGCTGATCAGTGTTAGTGACTTTGATTCTCACAGGGTAACTATACTTCCTGCTTTGTGCCATTGTATAGATATAAACAAATATGGGTATGTGAGACATTCATGCATTCAGATATATACATATTAGTTCAAAAGTATACATGTATATCTATCTATCTATCTATCTATCTATCTATATATATATATATATATATATATATATATATATACATATATATAACTATAAACTAGTGTGTTGTATTATATTTTTAATTAAAATGGGTACAATACAAATTTTATATATCTAAAGAAATACATATATATATATATATATATATATATATATATATATATATATATATATATATATATATATATATATATATATATATGTATATATACAGATAGATAGATAAATAGATAGATAATCTAATATTATATTTCATTTCATTTTTCACTTGAATTTCTTTTATATACACTTTTATATACCTAAATATATATATATATATATATATATATATATAACACAGAGCAAAAGAGAGAAAGGTAGAAAGAAAGAGTGAGATAGTTTTACCAGACAATGTGTGTGTGTGTGTGTGTGTGTGTGTGTGTGTGTGTGTGTGTGTGTGTGTGTGTGTGTGTGTGTGTGCATTAAATATCAGAAAGTGAATATTTTTTGATGACAAAATTTATGACAAAATCTAAGATCTGTCCTAAAGTTTTTATAGAAAAATTATCGCAATTTACCTACTAACAACCCTAAAAAAAAGTCCAAACATAGTCATTGAACATTCATATGAAAGACTGGTTATTACTTTCAAAAATATTTCCCATGTTGTGTTAGCATGAGATGAAATCAAACTCTCTCTCTCTCTCTCTCTCTCTCTCTCCGTCTGTCCATTTATAGTGAGCTTGATTCAATTAAAAAAGAAAGCTCCTGATTGTTCCTGTCATTACAGTCATGTCAGGTATAAAGTGTCAAAGCCAAACTCTTTACCCAAAGAGGATTAATGACACCAAATTTCAAGGGAAAGATGCCTCTTAGGATTTCAGAAACTCAAGATGCATCTTTTTGTTTTCAATGTCACTGATCAAAGATGATCATTTTTAAAAGCAAATTGTAAGAGTTTTTAAATAGCAGAACATGAAAATTATTTTGAAGAGTTCTTTTGTAAAATGCAAAAATAAAATAGAAATAAAAAAGGTTTGGAGATGACATGCATAAACATGTGTATTATTGTTTAAGGCTTTCTACATATAACAAATACAATATGCATATAAATACACTTGGATAAACACATACATATATATATATATATATATATATATATATATATATATATATATAAAGACACACACACACACACACACACACACACATATATATATATATATATATATATATATAGATATAGATATATACACATGTACTGATATATATATATATATGTATATATATATATATATAAATCAGTATATTATAGATATGTATACATACACGCATACACACACACACACACACACACACACACATATATATATATATATATATATATATATATATATATATATATATACAGATACAGATATGTATACACACATACTCAAATACATAACAATTCATATATATATATATATATATATATATATATGCTCATTTGCTGATTGATAATATGAAACTGAATCAGAAGTTTTTATCATATTTTATTTTTAACTTGATATATATTGTATATGGGTGTGTATATATATATATATATATATATATATATATATATATATATATATATATATATACATTGACACACATACCCAAATGCATATATATATATATATATATATATATATATATATATATATATATATATATATATATATATATCTTCTTTTTGATAACTTAGATACAGTGAATTATGCAGTGACATGACAAACCAAATCAATCTGACTTCTTAGGAGACAACAAGCAACAATATATTCAGCATCAAAACAACAAGAAGAATGATTTCTACCACAACTATTACTACTACTATTATTACTACTACTACTACTGCTATTACTAGTAGTACTAGGACCATAACAATGACAAATACCAAATATTGCCAGCATCAAGATCTCAGACTTTGGATCAAAAGAGCCTGTAAGTAGTTCATCTCACTTCTTGTTCTTCACCTCACCAATCTTTTTTATTCAAACTCATCTTGTCCATTGATTAATGCATTGTTTTTGAATCTTTTACAACCATCTGTTGGTCCTGAAAAATTTTCAGTCTTTCTTTTCATTCTCACAATATTTCCCTCATCACTTTCTCGACTTCTCCAGAGTTGATATCTTCTTCTTCTTCTTCTTCTTCTTCTTCTTCTTCTTCTTCTTCTTCTTCTGTTTTACTTTTCGCTTCTTCATCTTTCAATCACTCTTGTTCTATTTATCTTCATTGATTTTTTTTTCTTTTGTTATTCTTTCTTTCCTTCCTTTCAAAAAAAAAAACTATTTCATCCCATCTGACCATTCTTTCAATTTTCAATTACTTTTCCCCTTCTGTGTCCCTTTATTCATTTCCTTTATTTCTCTTATTATCAACACCTTCCTCAAAATAAACTGCCCATTTATCTTTCTCCTTGTCTACCTCACACTATGTATAAGTATTAATGCAATTATTCAAACTTTTCCCACTAATTCTTCCTGTCTTATTTAAAGGTTATTCTTTCTCATTTATTCTTTCGAGCTTTCTCCCATATTAAAGTTCCATCTTTTTTTCATATTCTCTTCTTACTTTGAGTGTTTCCTTCTGGACTTGAAACTCTCTTTATTCTTGTTTTTACTTTGGCTTTTTATTTTCAATACAAATATTTTCATTATACCCATACACTGTTTCTGTTTTGGAAAACTCAGTCTTTACTCACTTCATTTACTTTATGTTCTTCTTTTTTTTCTTCTTGTTCTTCTTTTTTTTCCCCTTTTTTTTTCCATCACTTTTCGTTCGTTGAAAAGTTTTCTTTTTATTCTTCTTTCAAATGACCATTCTGCGGTTTACTTAAAAAAATATGGAATATATAGATTACTTCAAAATCTGTCAATGAAATTTGAAAATCTTAGAAAACATGAATCAATGTATAAATAAGAAAACTGTGTGTTTAGCTACGACCACAATTGTTTTGTATTGGTTTATATTGTTTTTATGTATATTATTAAAACAAAACAGATTTTAATTTGAACAAAATAGTGAATAAACCAATAACATGATGACTTTTATGAATGTAACAGAACAATTATCTTATTTACAGAATCAATGGAAACGTTCAAAGAAAAAATAACTTTAACTTTTATTTTTCTAATTTGTTTACCATCTTTAATACAGTTTTATTTCCCCACATCAATTGGACTGTGTCAAGGTTGGCTATGGAGGTAACAGCAGTTTGTTGCCACTGCTAAGATAGATAAGGTAGTTATAAAAGAGTGGCCTGTCCACATGCTTGCTAATCCAGTTTCTTCTCTGTCAACCATTGTGACATACCAGTGAAGAGATATTTTGCTAAGATATTTAGTGATGAGACAAGGTACATAAAGAGGGGCATTTTGGGTTTGTTTCTTTTTTTTTAAAGTCCTATTTACAATTCTAATACCTGTTGTACTGCTCAGAACAACTTCATACTCTTTGAAAATGTATATAATAGATAGATAGATAGATAAGAAAAACTGCTTTATTACCTCATTTTCATATTCCTAAAACTGTGCTTGTTTTTTTAATGTCATGCAATATATATATATATATATATATATATATATATATATATATATATATATATATATAATATATATATATCATTCATACATATGTACACAATAATTTGATGATATATTCAATTCTAAGGTATACTACATACCAGTACAAATATGTGTGTGTGTGTGTACAAAAGTGTGCTTATATATATTTTTACAAAGGTGTATTTGCATATATATAATATATATATATATATATATATATATATACAAAAAAATACATATATACATTTTGAAAGAATTTTACTGTTCTGAATTTTATTTATTTACATCATTGATTTTATAAAAATATTTATGTATACTTGTTGATATCCACATCTGCTTAATATCATCATTGATATCAACATATTTGTTTGATATTGATACGATTTTGAATTAATAATGATATTCAATATCATTAAAGATGAAAAACAGATCTTTTTTTTAAGTTCATATCTTCTTTTTATTATTCTTGGGCCAGTTAATTTCTGAGTTTATCTTCTATTTTTTTTTCATAACCAGGTTTTTTAACTGACATGCTACTCTCCGCATTATTATTATAGTCACAACATAAAATCAACAAAGTAGATATAAGCATTGTTTAAAGTGTATCAAGTTACCAGACATTTGAGAGTTCAATCTCCCAATTGCCCAGTCGGCCAAGGGGGCTGTAGAATACACCAACTGCACCTCTGCAGAGGGGTAAGACTCCACCTCCCAATTAATGTCCTGGATATGACACTAAACAATCTGACAGTGAGGTTCCAGTGATGCTGGAGCTTTGGGGAATACGAAGTACCTCTTCATTGCCATTGCTCCCTGGTCCACTCTGGCCCAGCATATTAGCACCTGATAGGGCTCTATCTAAGGGTTAAATAGAACTAATGGCATACTTATGCTAAACTGAATTGTTTGACTAAACTGAATAGCTTGAAATAGAAATGTTTTTGACGATTAAACCGTACTCACATTTAAACTGCGTGCTTATGTCAAACTGAATTATTTGAAATTGAACTATTTTTTGACATTGAAACTCTACTTACACTAAACTGATTTGTTTAATATAGAACTGTTTTGACAGTTAACTATGTGTAAACAAAATCTGTACTTATACTAAACTGAATTAGCTGAATTAGAACTGCTTGACTAAACTGAATAGCTTGAAATAGAAATGTTTTTCACAATTAAGTAAGTAAAGTAAGTAAAGTTGACAGCCGTAGTCGAGGGCGAACCGAAGGCTCCCTTTTCAATAGCTACTACACCGAGGTGTAGGGGAGGGCGCTACTCCTTTCCCTGGATTGCTCCACTTTACCCTTGATACGTACCTTATATTGCTGAGTGTTAAGCAAGGAGGTATCAAGTACCATTTTTAAAGTCTTTGGTATGACGCGACCTGGGATTGAACCTAGGTCTCCCGGACCAATGGCAAACACTCTACCCACTAGGCCAATGAGCCGGTCACAATTAAACTATACTTATATTTAAACTGCATACTTATAGTAACCTAAATTGTTTGAAATAGAACTATTTCCATAAAAATAGATTATGACATATCAACCTACAAAGGTTGATATGCCATAAAATCAACCAACCAACCAACCAACCAAACATCAATCTCCTCATCAGGCTATGCAAGAAAAAGTGAAATATTCTGAAATGGAAAGAGACGAGCAACTTCTCAAAGATAATTTCACTCTGAAAAATAAACTGATACAAGATATTCTCTGAGCATGGACAATAGTCTACCCCCGTGGGTTTAATATAGAGTTCAAATTGAAATTTTCAGAAGAAATTTTCAGCTGATACCCCAAAAAGACTGGAGGTTACAATAGTCAAAATATTAGGACTATAATGACAAGCAAGATGAAGATGTTATCTGTCTGAATTTTTTAAATCAGGCTTGATATGTATTATTTTGGTTGTGATTTTTCAGAGTGTTGTCCTCATCTTTATTGTGGTGAGTTGAAACAACGTTTTGGCTGCTGTTTCTGCTGGCTTTCCTCTGGTGTTCCTTGATCAACAATTAAAATTTTAAAATGATTTCCCACGTTGAACCATTTCCCTGCCCAGATAAACAAGGGACACCAGAGAAAGGCCAGAGGATACAGTTGCCAAAACATTGTGGAAAGTAGAGGAATTATTTTGTGAATTGAATTAAAATTAATTCCTCCTCTTAAAAAAGAAAAATGTACATCTATATCCTTGCCCTTGAGGTTATAATAATTACATGGATGCATATTTTCAATCCTCCTGGGAAGATGTGGCCCTGGAGGTGACCATGTCCTCAGTAAAGAGTACGGATATAACTTGCATGACACATACAGGTTAATTGGCCACACAATTACCATGACGAGTTGATTTGGCATCACTTATGTGTGATGTGGACTGATGGTCCAGTGGTAGAGTTTCGGCTTTGTAGTCGCTGGTTCAATCTCTAGCAGAGGAGATCGTGGTATATACTGCTGGTGAGACCTAATAAAGTCGAAACAGCTGTCCAATGTTTCTGTCTGTCGTGTTCAAATGTTTGCCGAATTTTCTGGTCATGGTAATTCAATACACTTTTTTGTTTCATTAAAGCTTTTGCTTTTTGCACATGGTCCTATTAAATATGAATAATTTTCAAACAGATCTATTAGTAAGTAAAAGTATTGTTAGCAACCGTAGTTGAGGGTGACCAGAAGGCTCCCCTTTCAATAGCTACTACACCGAGGCATAGGGGAAGGCGCTACTCCTTTCCCAAGACTGCTCCACTTTACCCTTGATACGTACCTTATATTGCTGAGTGTTAAGCAAGGAGGTATCTAGTACCATTTTTAAAGTCTTTGGTATGACACAACCTGGGATTGAACACAGGTCTCCCGGGCCGTTAGTGAACACTCTACCCACTAGACCAATGGACCAGCCTGACTATTCTTAATGCAAGATTGAGTTTCAATTTTCTTTAATGTCATATCAACTTTTACGGGTTACTTAATTCCTCTAAATACAAATTATTTATAGTAGTATGATATCAAGTATTCCAACTGAATTCAAATAATTTTCAAACAGATCTATTTAACCCATAAATGGGAACCTAACAGGTACTACCATTCTGAGTTAGAGTGGGCCTGGGAGTAATAGCAATGAAGTGGTACTCTATGCTCTATATATATTTACCAACCCATCCGCTCAGGCAGGATATGACACAAGGTCAATTTTTAACCGGAGTTTAACAGGTTTGAATTCAGAGTTTTCCTTCTCCTAGACTAGTTACGTCACCAAGGCTGAAGAACTAGTCTGCCCTACTATTTACCCATAGTTGGAGGGAGAATAATTGGATTCATATCTTTCCCAAGGGTATTAGTGCTATGTGAAATGCAATCAGTCTCGTCCAGGATTTGAACTCGTGTCGACATGTCCATTTCCTACAACAATAACCATTACACCATGGGCACCTCTATGCCCTATTGATCACTAGAACTGAAGCTTCACCATCGGAGACAATTTTGCTTCATACTCAGAACACTCTTTTTGTTTGGTTAGTGGGTGGGGTGGTTCTTACCCCTTCTGCCATGGAATACAATCAGTGTAGTTTAAGCCTCACCAAAAGGGTAAGAGCTTATTTTTGTTTATTTACCCCAAATAGTAATAAGATATAATCGTCTTAATTTTTCTGAATTTTTTGCATTGACAATTATTGTTTATCTTTTTCTAGAATTTTCTTTAAATCTTTTTATTTGTTACTTTTGGTATTGCAATTCTCATAGCATTATTTTGTGATCTTTATCAACCTTTAGGTATGAGAGTCATTCAATAAATAAGGTGAATTTCATCTTAGAATTCGCCAATAAGAAGAACTGTTTACAGCTGCCTCTTTTTTTCATGTCTCAGAAAACTGTCAGCATGACCTTCTTTGTTGACAGCTGCTCTCAAAACCTTTTCTTTACTAGAGGATCAGTATGTTTCCATTCCATTGAAAGTCTTTTCGACTCATGCTTGTGGGGGCAAACCAATGAATGGTCCATTAGTAAACATTTGTTGACTAAAATATGCTTCCTCATAGATATTCCCCTTTCTTTTGTAAATTTCACATAGTTTACACTTCTCGGCCAATAAAAATTTGATGACATACCTCTGTTCAAGCCAAGAATACTCTGTTTGATTTACCTCCATTTTTAATAGATTCAAAACAAATATTTTTGTGAGATTGAAATAATTTTTCTATACACCTATTCTAGACGATGTGGGGTTTACATTTATGGAAAAAATTCTGAAAAAACAATTTACTTTTCTTTTTTCAAATAAAATTCTTCTTATTTATTGAATGACCCTTGTATATATTATAGGCCTCACCTCAGTCCAAAAAATTCTCCTTATTCATTGAATGATCCTTGTATATATTATAGGCCTCACCTCAGTCCAAAAAATTCTCCTTATTCATTGAATGACCCTTGTATATATTATAGGCCTCACCTCAGTCCAAAAAATTCTCCTTATTCATTGAATGATCCTTGTATATATTATAGGCCTCACCTCAGTCCAAAAAATTCTCCTTATTCATTGAATGATCCTTGTATATATTATAGGCCTCACCTCAGTCCAAAAAATTCTCCTTATTCATTGAATGATCCTTGTATATATTATAGGCCTCACCTCAGTCCAAAAAATTCTCCTTATTCATTGAATGACCCTTGTATATATTATAGGCCTCACCTCAGTCCAAAAAATTCTCCTTATTCATTGAATGACCCTTGTATATATTATAGGCCTCACCTCAGTCCAAAAAATTCTCCTTATTCATTGAATGATCCTTGTATATATTATAGGCCTCACCTCAGTCCAAAAAATTCTCCTTATTCATTGAATGACCCTTGTATATATTATAGGCCTCACCTCAGTCCAAAAAATTCTCCTTATTCATTGAATGATCCTTGTATATATTATAGGCCTCACCTCAGTCCAAAAAATTCTCCTTATTCATTGAATGATCCTTGTATATATTATAGGCCTCACCTCAGTCCAAAAAATTCTCCTTATTCATTGAATGATCCTTGTATATATTATAGGCCTCACCTCAGTCCAAAAAATTCTCCTTATTCATCGAATGATCCTTGTATATATTATAGGCCTCACCTCAGTCCAAAAAATTCTCCTTATTCATCGAATGATCCTTGTATATATTATAGGCCTCACCTCAGTCCAAAAAATTCTCCTTATTCATTGAATGATCCTTGTATATATTATAGGCCTCACCTCAGTCCAAAAAATTCTCCTTATTCATTGAATGATCCTTGTATATATTATAGGTCTCTTCTCAATAAAAATATTTCCCTTGTTTATTGAATTACTCTCAATTACTTTTGTTGTATTTCTCTTTCTTTTCTTTTTTTGCCTTTTAATATCAATTTAAAGAAGCACATGTTAACTTCATGTATCTCACAAGTACATGCCAGATATATATTTATGCATCATTGGAGATACTTATGTGCTTGGCAATCACTGATTTTCACGAACTGAACTGACCACAGAAAATGAATACTTTTCCTTGGCTTAAGATCAAGTTGTTTTTTGTTTTTTTTTTGTTATGCTTCATTACTGTTTGTGATAGAAAGCTTTAACTGTCATCTCACAATTCAAACTCACATTTGTTTGCATTTAAAGAGCCCAAATCATGATGCTATAAAATTGTCTGTTTGTGCAGCTTTGCTTTATGCTTCTATATAATGTTTGGATTAGTCATATTTTATAGGATTGGTATTTCTTTATTCATTTAATTTCCATTGCTAATTTATATCACCTTTTCTTTGGGTTTTATGGCATATCAACCTTTGTAGGTTATTAAATGCCAAATCCATTTTTATACAAATAATCTGTTCTAATTCAAACAATTCAGTTTAACATAAGGCAGTTTCTTCCAAGCAGCAGTCGTGTCAATACTGCTATATGGATGCACTACATAGACGCTAACTAAATGGATGGAGAAAAAGCTTGATGGCAACTACACAAGAATCCTGTGAGCAATTTTGAACAAGTCCTTGTGGCAACACCCAACAAAGCACCAACTGTGCGGACACCTACCTCCCATCACGAAAACTATCCAAGTTAGATGAACCAGACATGCAAGACACTGCTGGAGAAGCAGGGAAATGCACATAAGTGATGTTCTCCTATGGACCCCCTCATATGGCCAGGCAAAAGCTGGATGACTCGCTCGAACTAACATACAGCAGCTCTGTGAGGAGACAGGATGTAGCCCTGAGGACCTACCAGAAGCGATGAAAGATAGGGAGGAGTGGCGAGAGAGGGTGAGGGATATCTGTGCTGGCGGCACGACATGATGATGATGATGATGATGACAGTTTCAATGTGGAAAAGTTTCATTTCAAACAATTCAGTTTAGCATAAGTACGCAGTTTAAATATCAAAACAGTTCTATTTCAAGTAATTAAGTTTAGCATAAGTACACATTTTAGTTCCATCTGACCCATAGATAGGACCTATCAAGTACTACCACTCCAGGCCAGATTGGACCTGGGAGTGATGGCATTCAAAGGGATACTCCGCATTCCCCAAAGCTCCATCATTACTAGAACCTCACCATCAGATTGTTTAGTGTCATATCCAGGACACTCTTTGCAGGGGGAGTCTTACCCCTCTGCAGAGGTGCAGTCGTTGTATTTTACAGCCCAACCGACTGGGCAATATATCACCTTGGAAATCGAGTATGCAGTATGATGGGTAATAAAATGGTTGCTTGGTTGATTCTTTCTTTAGTGCACAACTAAGCTAAGCATAGTAGATTTATATTATTTTTCGCTAATTCTTGAATTTTTTTTTAGGTAGATTTTAAATTTTACTTTAATGTAGATTTATTTTACTTATTTTATTTAAAGCAGAAAGTAAAAACTTTTACAGCCCAACCAACTGGGGCTGTAAAATACACCAAATGCATCTTTGCTGAGGGGTAAGATTTCTCTTCCCATAAGTGTCCTTGATATGACATTAAACAATGGCACAGCTCTAGGAATGCCGGAGCTTTAGAGAATGCTGAGTACCTATTCATAGCCATTGCTTCTAGGTCTACTCTGGCCTGGAGTGGTAGCACCTAATAGGGTTCAATCTCTGGGTCCAATGGAACTGTTTGCTCATTTAAACTGAGTGCAAACAAATGACCTATGCTAAATTGAATTGTTTGAAATAGAACTGTTTGATCATTTAGCTATGTGTAAACAAAGGACTGGTGTTTTATTGAATTGTAAGTTATGCATAGCAATACTTGGAACCATTTAACTTTGTTGACTTATGCTAAATTGAATTGTTAGAAATAGAACTGTTGCACCCCACAAAATAGCACCTGTTAACTACTTGTCCCCCATCTCACAAACCATCCAAGTAGAATGAACAAGACATGTTGGGCACTGCTGACGAAGTAAGGAAAAACATAAGCAATGTTCTCCTATGGAGATAGATAGATAGATAGATCTAACAAGTTAGTCATATATGTGTGTGTGTGTGTGTGTGTGTGTGTGTGTGTGTGTGTGTGTGTGTGTGTGTGTGTGAAGAGACTAAGAAGCATAGCTATTGTATTGCCTATAAATAAGAACACCCCTAACCATTTTATTCATAAATTGTTAATTTTCTTCTAAACCAAAAATAACAGAAAAATTTTATTTCTTGTGGGACTTTATATGATTAAAACTGATATTATTAGGTATTATTTATTGCCAAGCTCTTCAGTTGTGAATCTGTAAACAAGAATATGATTATGTTGCAATTAAAAGTTAAGTATACCATACTCCAAAAAAGGTTATTTCAAATCAACATTTGATACAACAACCTTTCTTCTACGATTGCTTTCAATTTTAATGACATAGTCCTTATAAGATTCACATAAATAATCACTGGAATGATTTTTTTCTATCAGACTGCCTTGTTGGATGCTTCAAAGAAAATTAACTTTTTATTTAAAAAAATGGCAGGAATGTACTTTTTTACGAGTGATACTGCAGGTAATTAACTAAATAGAGTCATTTGAAGAAGCTTTAGATAGATAGATAGATAGATAGATAGATAGATAGATAGATAGGTTTTGCTAATCTAACACAAAGTAATGCAGCCTCAAAGTTAATTTTAATTTTTTCTCAAATTTTTAAACAGATATAAAAATTTTAAGAAGTTTAAGATATTCTATTAACATTTTTATTTTAGTCTTGTTTTTTTTCTTTTCAGTATAATAAATTATCTGTATAAGTAAAAGATCTTAACACTTTGAACCTGAGTGACCAGTGTTTGTGCCACTACCTAGAAGTATAACCAGGAAATACCCATTTTTATATTGCTATTGCCTATCAAATGTTCTAATCTTATATTTTATATGTGATTTTATCATTTTTAAATATACTTTAAATTGCCAATAAGATATTGTAATCTGTTATTTTATTGTCCATAAGACTATTTACCCTTTCACTGGTCTAAGCAAATTAGTGGTTGACTCACATATTTTCACAAGATTTATCATTTACTTCAAATGCAGTTTGAGAGCCAAATATGACCCTCAAATGTGTCACAAAGATTCTGAGAGCCACATATGGTTCTCTAACAGTGAAAGGGTTAAATAACAAATCATAACATTTTACAATTTCACCGGCTTTTAGCCAGGAACCCATAGCTTAGCCTCAGGGTTATAAGGGTTAGAAATATAAATATGTATCATGGAATCAAAAGCAAGTAATTAAAATCAGAAAAAAGCCACCAGTTTGTCTATACACACGGTGGAACAGAAGCACCCTCATTTTTTCCTTATATATATATATATATATATATATATTAACCCACCTCTCCACACTAGCAAGATGCGGCACAAGGTCAATTTTAAGTAGTGTTTAACCAGTTTGAATTCAGAGTTTTCCTTCTCCTAGACTGGTTGCCATACCAAGGTTACAGAGCCCAGTCTGCCCTAAAATTTACCAATAACTGGAGGGAGAATGATTAGAGCCATACCTTTTCCAAGAGTATTTGCACTAAGTGAAATGCAATCAGTTCCATCCAGGATTTGAACTCATGGCCCTTTGCCTGGGACAGTAACCATTAAATCATGAATACCTCTCAAAATATGTTTAATTAATTCAAGAGTTTTTGAATAACTGAATGTAATAAATTGTAGATAGTTATTCATTTTTCATTTTTTCCCAAAACTTTATAGTGTTGGAAAATTTGAATTAATGAAAAATTTGAATGAATTAATTTAGCCTCAGTGCTTCTCTGATGGTTTAATTTCTTTGTTAAATGGCATATAAACCTTTGTAGGTTATTTAATGCCAAATCCATTCTAGAAGAACAGTAGGTGTACAATTTAACCCATAGCTAGGAGGATAAGGGAATTCATACCTTTCCCGAGGGTATTTGTCCAAAAGTGAACATAGTAGTGCTTCTCTGAGAAACAAGTAAAGTGTACTTCATGAGACATAGGTCATCACCAGCCAGACCTCATAAAACATGGCTATCATCAGATGGGCCACATGAAAAATGGCTCCTTATCAAGCAGGCAGCATTAAACATATTTCTTCATCAGGCAGGCTGCATAAAATATGGCTCAACATCTGGCAGACCTAATGAAACATAGTTCATCATCAGGTGGGCCCCATTAGACATAGTTCATCATCAGGTTGGCCTCATGAGAAATAGTTTTATCCTCATCTTGGCCTCAAGAGACATGGTTCATAATCAGACCAGCCTCATGAAACATAAAACATTATCAGGCAGACTTCATGAAACATCGTTCATTATCAAGTGGTCCTTATGACTTATCATCAGGCAAGCCACATGAAACATGGCTCGTTATCAGGCAGACTTCATAAAACATAGTTTATTATCAGGTAGGCCACATGAGACATCACTCATCATCAAGCAGACATCATGAAACATGGCACATCATTAAGTGTATTTCATGAGACATAGGTCATCACCAGCCAGACCTCATAAAACATGGCCATCATCAGATGGGCTTCATGAAACATGGCTCCTCATCAAGTAGGCAGCATGAAACATATTTCATCATCAGGAGGGCTACATAAAACATCAGGCTGGCCTCATATAGTATATGCACTATATTTCTTAGTGTGTTTATTACACAATATTAATATAACTTTTGCATATTTTCTGAAGCAGCACCCCCACTAATTAATGTCATGAACCACTACTGCAAACAGTAAAATTTACTCTTCCTTATTCTGCAAACAGGATGATTTGTTATATGAGTTGCTGCATCAGATTCTGAAATAAAATTTTTTATAATAGTAATTTTTTAATTGTTGGAAAATTTATAAACAGATCTAAAAATATAACTCTTAATACAAATAACATTCCAAAGGGAAGTATTTTTATTTGTCTGTTTACACCAGGCAAAGGCAACATTTTTCAAGAAGCAGGCTGAATGAAACAAGGCCCATTATCTGGTGGGCCTCATGAGACATGGTGCATCATTAGGTAGGCCTCGTGAAAAATGGTCCATCATGAGGTAGACTTGATCAAACATGGTCCTTATCATATGGTCCACTTAAAACATCGTTCATCATCAGGCAGGTCGCTTGAAACATGGTTCATCATTAGGCAAGCTGCATCAAACATGGCTCATCATCAGGTATACAACATGAAACATGGTTCATCATTAGGCAAGCTGCATCAAACATAGCTCATCATCAGGTATACAACATGAAACATGGTTCATCATTAGGCAAGCTGCATCAAACATAGCTCATCATCAGGTATACAACATGAAACATGGTTCATCATCATGTAGGCCACTTGAAACATGGACCATCATCTGGTCGGCCTTATGAAACATAGCCCATTATTAGGTTAGTCTCATAAGACAGCTCATCATCTGGTGGGCCTCATTAGACATGGTTCATAATCAGGCAGGCTTCATGAAATATGGTACATCATCAAGCAGACATCATGAAACATGGTTCATTATAAGGAATGAAACATGACCCATTATCAGGCAAGCTATATGAACTATGGCCAATCAAGTGGGCCATATCAAACATAGCCAATCATCAGGTGGGGAAATTGAAACAAGGTCCATCATCAGCTGAGCCCCATTAGACATAGTTCATCATCAGGTTGGCCTCATGAGAAATAGTTTTATCCTCATCTTGGCCTCATGAGACATGGTTCATAATCAGACCGGCCTCATGAAACATAGAACATTATCAGGCAGACCTCATGAAACATAGTTCATTATCAAGTGGTCCTTATGACTTATCATCAGGCAAGCCACATGAAACATGGCTCATTATCAGGCAGACTTCATAAAACATGAGACATCACTCATAAGACATTACTCTTCATCAAGCAGACATCATGAAACATGGCACATCATCAGGTGTATTTCATGAGACATAGGTCATCACCAGCCAGACCTCATAAAACATGGCCATCATCAGATGGGCCTCATGAAAAATGGCTCCTTATCAAGCAGGCAACATGAAACAAATTTCTTCATCAGGCAGGCTGCATAAAATATGGCTCAACATCTGGTAGACCTAATGAAACATATTTTATCATCAGGAGGGCTACATAAAACTGGCCTCATGAATTTCATCATCAGACAAGCCACCCAATTAAAAATATTCAAGGTAATTTTTTGTTGAATTTTCTATACAGAAGAAAGACAACAACACTGAAATATGAAAATATAATCAGCTTCTTTTCTTTTCCTTTTATGACCCAAAATGTATGGGTAGGTGAAGTATGAAAGGGCAAAGACAGCTGAGATGCACACACTCAGGAGGCCATTGGTACAGATCTTCTGTGAACTGCTTTCCTCTTTGTTCTACCTTTCAGGCTCAAATCTCTCTGGTTATATACAAGGATCATTAAATAAGTTTCCAGACTTTTTTCATATGGGCACTTTTATTGATCATACACACATGAAACTCTAGTCCCCTTCGAAGTAATCTCCTCTGGCTGCAATGCACTTGTTGTACCGTTCCAACAACTTCTGCAAGGCCCCATGGAAGTCCTCTTGTGTGAGCATGTCAATGACCTTCATCACAGCCTCTTTCATCTCCTCACTTGTCTCATAACTACAGCCTCTGATCTTTGGGAATAAGCAAAATTCACAGGGAGCAAGGTATGGACTATAGGGAGGCTGAGGAACTGTCTTGATGCCCACCTTGGTCAAATAGTCTGTGACAAGGATGAAGTTGCAGACTGGTGTATTGTCCTGCTGGAAATGCCACTGACCCGATTTGAAGAGTGCTGGCCTCTTCCCAAGGAATCTGTTCCTGAACTCCCTTAAAACCTCAACATAGTAACCCTAACCCTAACCATTTGGCCAATCAATTCTGGTGTATTGACTTCCTTACTCCTCCCACACCTCTCATCATCCCTCATAAACTCTGTGCCTTCCTTGAATCTCTTATGCCATTTAAAAACGGATGCTCAATTCATGCAAGATGGTCAAAAAACAGTGTGAAGCATTCCATACGTTTCTGTGGCATTTTTTCCACATTTAAAACACAATTTTATTGCATATCATTCTTCTAAAGTGTCCTGATGTCCAGATTGCATTTTTGAAATTCACCAGCTGTGACAATCAATCTTTAGTAGGGTGTATTCAAATTCCTACTGTAGCTGTTCATTTGAACCTGAAATCATGAAAAATTGGTAAGTCATCTCATAAGATATATAACAATAAAATACTGAATTTTCAATAGTCTATGACAATTTTAATTGCCTGTACAAAAAAGTCTGGAAACTTATTGAAGGCCCTACATTTATTCCAAATGACAACACAAATTCCAATGGTCACATCTCCTACCTACTACTTACATGTTGCAAATGAACATGACAGTTTCTAGCATCCTCCCCACACACCTGATGCATGTGATCACGCTTCCTTCTAGTATTCCACCTTATCAATTTCTGTAGCATTTCCACCAGGTACACTTGCATTCTGTTTACTTTAAGTACCGGGTGCATTTCCTGTTATTTTGGTTCCCACAGTTTGACATCCACTGCTGCATCAACACATCAAAGGGGATCTTCAAGTCAATATCCAACGAGACCATATGCATGAACTTCTGTCTTAAAAATTGGAAAATAATGATTTTTTTCACTGCAGTTAATAAGTTTAGTTTTCACTGAGTACCCGATATTTCTGTCCTTGTTCCACAACCAAGCTCAACTTCACAAATAAGCAACAACAAATCTATCATACAAATAAATACATAAAAGCAGCAGCAAAAAAAAGTTCTTTATATAAATAGATAAAAAAGTAAATAGTAAATAACAAAATTTAATTATATATTTACCCTCACTCTCCACTACAAATGTTGAACAAGTTTAATTTTATGCAAAGTTTAAATCTGTAATCCTTGACTAATTACCATATCAAGGCTAAAGAGCCCAATCTGCCCAACTACATATATTCACTAATTTTGGACTCTAATGTTTGTGTATATATTTATATTGAGCATTTTTCATTAAAATATACAAAAATGGTTCTTTGTTAACCATTTTTTATTGATTTTTTATTATCTGACTAGCTGTGCTTTTTCCACCATCATTTTTTGAGGGTCGTTGATATTTTTCCCTTAAAATCTACAGAGACTTTTGATTGTTAATATCTGATATGCTTTCTGTCCAGATTACAGAAGAATTTTGAATTTTCTTAGTTTTTCTCAAGCATTTTGTTAAGTTAGTGTTTTTAATTTATATTACCACTTGCCTATGATGTCATGAACATTGAAACAGATCGATTCTTTGTTGCTTCTCTGTCACAGTGGCCAGTGTAGAATTAGCCATTAAGTGTGATCTTGAACAGATGATTTTTCATCCAGAAGATGTGATCAGCTCAGTTGGGAATTTCATAATAGCCTCAATGCTGTCGATCTTTGTCCGTTCAAGGACTTTAGTATTGTTGACAAAGTTACTTCAGTGGATGTTGAAGATGATGTAGAGGCAACAGTGGTACAAATGCTCAAGGAGTCAGGTGTTGACAATAAGTGACCTACAGCTTTGAGTCATATAGAGGGCTAGCAAGGATCATGACTCTATTCCTGTTAATCTTTGTGCTCTTCTTCAGGTGTCTGTTGTATCAAAACTCACCTTTGTCAGCCTGTCGTCAACTCCCTTGTTGAATTGTTAAAAAGGATCATGCTTGTGCCCGTGGTGTAATGGTTATCGTCACAGGATATGGACACGGGGACACGAGTTCAAATCCTGGACCTGACTGACTGCATTTCACATAGCACTAATACCCTTGGGAAAGGTATGAATCCAAATATACTCCCTCCAGCTATGGGTAAATAGTAGGGCAGACTAGGTTCTTCAGCCTTGTTGAGGCAACTAGTCTAGGAGAAGGAAAACTGTGAATTCAAACCTGTTAAACTCCGCTTAAAAATTGACCTTGTGTCATATCCTGCCCGAGCGGAGGGGTTGGTAAATATGATCATGCTTGTGTTTTTAATGAAATATGCTTAAAAAAGGACTGTAATCAATACACACACACACACACACACATACACAATGACCCAGAGAAGACGACTAATGAACTTTATTGTATATCAAATATCATAGATTAATTTGAGGAAAGAGAAGTACAAACACACAAACACACAGAGTACATTCTTGAAAAAGAAGAAGAAAAAAAAGGAGAATCGATACCTGCAGAAACAAAAATCTATCACAGAGTTGAAAAAGAATGGTGACTTTCTCAAAGCGGTCACCACTATATAAATCAAAGGTGACATTGCTAGAAGTCATTAAATGCTCCCTGATGACAGCGATAAGACACAAGAAACATGTATAGGAGTAAAATAAAAAATCTAAAAAAAGATGTCTCGTTGTGGATCAATTAATTTTAAAATAGTTACTTTTTTCCCCCTTTGGACCAACAAAAACAAGCAAAAAAATGTTTTTTTATATATATATCATCATCATCATCATCATATCGTGCTGGCAGCACGGATATCCCTGACCCTCTCTCGCCACTCCTCCCTATCGTTCATCGCCCTAGGTAGGTCTTCAGGACAACAACCTGTATCCTCACATAGCTGCTGAATGTACGTTCGTGCTGGTCGTCCTGCTTTTGCGCGGCCATGTGTGGGGATCCATAAGAGTACATCTCTTATGAGTTCATCTCTGCTTCTCCAGCAATGTCCTGCATGTCTGGTTTGCCTAACTTGAATGGTTTTCGTGATAGGGGGCAGGTGGCCGTACAGTTGGTGTCTTGTGGGGTGTTGCTGCCAGGACTTGTTCAGGATTGCACGCAGCATTCTTGTGTAATTGCCATCTAGTTTCTTCTCCAGCCGTTTTGTTAGCGTCCATGTAGTGCATCCATATAGCAGTATCGATGTGACTGCTGCCTGGAAGAAACTGCGTTTCATTTTATCGGTTAGGTCTGATTTCCATATAGTCGATAGCCTATTGATAGCTGTCCATGCTTTCGTTAACCTCGTTTCGATGTCCTTTTCGGTTGATTCGACGCTGCTTCCTAGGTACGTGAATTTGTCTACTAGTTTAAGAGGGGTTCCTTTTAGAGTGGAGATGTCCCCCGTTTGGTTATAGCACATATATTCCGTTTTGTGTGCATTAACATGGAGGCCTATGCTTGCTGCTGCTCGTTCCAAACTATGCAGAAGTGTTTCGGCTTGGTCAGGTGTATTTGCCAGTATTGCTATGTCATCGGCGTAGTCGGCGTCGGTAATTGTTGTTGCGGGGTATCTTCTGCTTCTTTTAATTGCCTGGCAAACAATAAACGAAGTGAGCAGAAGAAAGAACACAGCCAAAGCAAAACTTAAAGCAGCAAACCAACAAGAAAGAATAAAACTGTGGAAACAGCACTTCGAAAACTTACTTGGAAACCCACCAAAAATAACGCATGAACCAATCACCAGAATAATTAGCAAACAATTAGACATTAAACTTGAACCGTTCACACAAGAAGAACTCGACTCGGTTCTCAGAAAAATTAAAAATAGGAAAGCTGCAGGGCTGGACGAAATTCCCCCGGAAGTATGGAAGACCAGACAATTCGACGACATACTGCTCCGACACTGCAACGCAGTATACAATCAAAATCCGATAGATAGATGGACGAAGGGATGCATACTCCCCTTCCCTAAAAAGGGGGACCTCGGACTAGCCAAAAACTACCGAGGCATAACACTTACATCCATAGCTGCCAAAATCTACAATGCCCTACTACGAAACCGAATAGAACCCAAAATCGACAACATACTTAGAAAAAACCAAAATGGCTTCCGAAGAAATAGATCCACGACCTCACAAATATTAACCATCCGCAGAATCCTTGAAGGTGTACGGGCAAAGAACCTTCAAGCGACATTAATATTTGTCGACTTTACCAAGGCTTTCGACTCCATTCACAGAGGAAAGATGGAACAAATCCTACTAGCGTACGGCATACCTAAAGAAACCGTAGCGGCAATAACGATTCTCTATAGAAACACTAAAGTAAAAGTACGATCACCAGATGGAGACACAGAATACTTTGACATTGTAGCAGGAGTACTACAAGGGGACACACTGGCTCCGTATCTCTTTATCATTTGTCTAGACTACGTACTTAGAACATCGATTGACAAAATCAAAGAGAATGGCTTCGAACTGACGAAGAAAAAAAAAAATATATATATAAGTAAATAAAATTGGCGATCGTAGTCGAGGGTGACCTAAAGGCTCCCTTTTCAATAGCTAGTACTCCAAGGTGTAGGGGAGGGCACTACTCCATTCCCTGGATTGTTCCAATTTACCCTTGATCTCTACCTTATAATACTGAGTTAAGCAAGGCAGCATCAAGTACTAATTTTTGAGTCTTTGGTATCATTCGACCAGGGATTGAACCCTGGTCTCCCAGACCATTGTTGAACACTCGACTCTTTAGGCTTATGGCCTGGTTTTTACACACACACACACACACACACACATATATATATATATATATATATATATATACAAGGCACTCATGGTGTATTGTTTATTGTTGTAGGAAATGGACACAGCAATCAAAGTTCAACCCCTGAATGAAGCTGTTTGCATTTCACATAGGACTAATACCCTTGGGAAAGGTGTTAATCCAACTATTCTTCCTTTAGCTGTAGGGCAGACTGGCTATTTAAATCTTTGTGTGGCAACTGGTCAAGGAGAAGGAAAACTCTGAATTCAAACCTGTTAAACACCACATAAAAAATGGACTTTGTGTCATATCCCACTCATGCAGAGGAGTGGGTATATATATATATATATATATATATATATATATATATATATATATATATATATATATGTTTGTGTGAGTGTAAAACTAAATCCTTGTAAAAGTTTACAATGTAAAAAATTCATCTGAAGTAAATAAAACATACATAAGAGAAAAACTGTGGTCAATATATATATATATATATATATATATATATATATATATATATATTGCTGTTAGTCATCATCAAGTTGTATTGCTAACACAGATTTTCCCAACTCTCTCTCTTCATTCATCCTAATCATCTATCATTCTGAGCAGGTTTTCCTAACTACATCTGATGTCTGCATAGTGATGATGTTCATGCTGGTTGGCCAAACTAGGCATGTCCATGTGTTGGGATTCATAGAAGAACTTTACTTATGTGTCCTTGTGCCTCAAACAGTGTCCTGCTTGTCTAACTCATCTTACTTGGGGAGTGTCCTCGTGGTGTAATGGTTATAATGATGGATTGTGGAATCGTTGTAAGCGTAGTTTGGCATTAAATAACCTACAAAGGTTGATATGCCATTAAACAAAGAAACCAAACCAAACCATCTTGCTTGGGTGCTTTTTGTGCCTCTGTCTCTCTCTATATATTTTATATGAATAAAATGATATATATATATATATATATATATATATATATATATATATATATATATATATATATATATGGTTTTATCTATATATATGTATATATCCTTGTAAAAGTCTCCAACAAGAAATTTCTCTGAATTAAATTTAGGTTAACTTATGAAAATCAAAATTTATCAGGCAAGACAAAACCATTCAAATTACTCGTGTTTATTTCCCAATAAATTAAGATAAAATAATTTCTTATTAAATTGAATGTAAATAAATCAGATTTTGTTTCTTATTCAATTAGATTATATATTGTAACACACATGTAAATAAATGTAGATTATATTGTTTTGATTTTGATTAAATTTGATTATTTGTCAAATACATATTCATCTACTGTCTCAAAAAATCTATATTTAGAAAAACAAACAGAGAAAACAATGTATTTATTTATTTTGCATTAAATGAAAAATTTAAATATTAAGTCACAATGATGTATGTATTTACCAACCCCACTGCATGAGCAGTACACAACACCAGGTCAATTTTTTCAGGTTTGAATTCAGAGTTTTCCTTCTCCTAGACCAGTTGCCATACTAAGGCTAAAGAGCTCAGTCTTCTCTGCAATTTTACCCATAGCTGAAAGGAGAATAGTTGGATTCATCCCTTTGCCAATGGTTTTAGTGCTATCACAGTGATATGTGGATTTACCACAGGCAGGGTGTGGCACAAGATTAAGTCATTGCAGTGTAACATGTGATATCAGACAGTGTATCACAAAAATTTGTTCTTTAGAGATGAATCAATTCTTGATCCAATGGAACCAAGTTGATTTCTAAACTGAAGTAAATAGTATTACAGAGTAAATTGCCCAGTTTGCTGGGGCTGAAGAATACACCGACTGCTTCTCTGCAGAGGGGTAAGACCCCCTCTATGAGTGTCCTGAAATGACACTAAACAATCTGATTGTGAGGTTCTACTAATGCTGGAGTTTTGGGGAATGCCATCACTCTTAGGTCCACTTTGGCCCAGAGTGGTAACACCTGATAAAGGTCCTATCTATAGGTCAAATAGAACTAAATCATGGTTTGAGTTTACTGTTTTTTGCATTTAAACTGTGTATTTATGCTAAACTGAGTTATTTGAAATTGAACTGTTTTGACACTTAAACTGTGTACTTATGCTAACTAAATTGCTCGAAATAAAACTGTTTTGACATCTAAACTGTGTATTTATGCTAAACTGAATTGTTTGAATTAGAACTGTTTGACTAAACTGAATAGCTTAAAGTAGAGATGTTTTTGACAATTAACCTGTATTCACATTTAAATTGCGTGCTTATGCTAAACTGAATTGTTTGAAATGGAACTGTTTTTGACGTTGAAACTGTACTTACACTAAACTAAATTATTTGATATAGAAGGGTTTTGACATTTAACTGAGTAAACAAAATCTGTACTTATACTAAACTGAATTAGAACTATTTGAATAAACTGAATAGCTTGAAATGTTTTTGACAATTAAACTGTGTACTCATGCTAAACTGAATTGTTTGAAATAGAACTGACAATTTGTATAAACATGGATTTGACATTAAATAACCTATAAAGATGGATATGCTATAAAACCTAAACAAACAAACCAAACCAAACAGACCGAAAAATTCTCTTGGTTTGGTTGTTTGATTTGGTTTCTTTGTTTAATGACATATCAACCTTTGTGGGCTATTTAATACCAAAGCAAACCTTGTTCAAGAACAGCAGTGATACTATTAAACCCATAATTGGGAGTATTAGGGTGTTTGTAGTCTAAGAGTGAATGTAATAACACAACTGGTGTTTGAACGCACTTACTATGAAGATGCAGTCCAGCATATTAGCCAGTATACCACCACTCTCTCCTAATAATTATAAATCTATGTTGATGATAAAGAGAATGAAGGAAATCCCAATATGAAAACATTATAATGCTCTATGCAGAAGAGACTGTCTATTCAACAAGAATTGAAGACAACCAGGTCTAAAAGAGATTTCTAAAAAGTATTTCAAAAGATTTATTACAAGCCACTGCTTAACTTGGTGTCAAATGTTTGGGTCAATGAGTGAATAAGAAATGAAAAAAATAGAGCTGTTAAAGTTCAGGAGAGAGATGCAACCAATGAAATAATGCTGAAAATGGATTGATGCATGAAGAAAGGCAGAAGAGAACTGAAGAGATTCAAGAAAAAAATAGAAAAGTGTGGAAATTTAAGTTGGAATTACAAAGAATAGAAAAAGGAAATAAAATAAATGGTAAGATACAAGAGTTTTTAGTTGAAATTGGGAATATTACTCAGTCAGCTGGAGCAGTGTAGAATACACCAATTGCATCTCTGCAGATTGGTAAACACCCCCAATGAGTGCCCTGGATATGATACTAAACAATCTGATTGTGAGGTTCCAGTAATACTGGAGCTTTGGGGAATGTAGAGTACCCCTTCATTGCCATCACTCCCAGGTCCACTCTGGCTCAGAGTGGCAGCACCTAATGGGATCCTATCTATGGGTCAAATAGAACTAAACTGTGAACTTATGCTAAACTGAACTGCTTGAAATAGAACCATTTTGGTGTTCAAACTGAATTGTTTGTAATAGAATTACGAAACTGAATTGTTTGAATTAGAACTGTTTGACTAAACTGATGAGCTTGAAATAGAAATGTTTTTGACAAACTGAGAACTTATGCTAAACTGAATTGTTTAAAATAGAAGTGTTCATTTGTATAAAAATGGATTTGGCATTTAATAACCTACAAAGTTTGAAATGCCATTAAACCCAAACAAACAAACAAATTGGGAATAGATGTAAAAAAGGGAAATGAAAAAAATGGTAAGATATGAGAGTTTTAAGTTGAAATTGGAAATAGATACAAAAAGTGAAAGAAAAAAACAAGAGTTTTATGTTAGAATTGTTGGGATTAGGATACAAAAATATGTACATGTAACCAAATTAGTATACAATTCATTTCTATTTTACAAAATCTAACTAAAAGTTTTCCTTATTTGTTCCTATTGAAGCCTTCCTGTGCAATATCTGAATATCCGGAAACATTTCAAAAATCATTTTAGATATTCAAACATTGAACAGTAAGACTTCAAATTATTTTGGGTTGGTCATTTGATTGATTGATTTTGAAGGCATATCAACCTGTGAATTTGTTTCTTAAGAGGCTTTTTTGTACTCAGTTCTGTAATATCAAGTATTACCATTTAATACAAATATGGTGAATCACGATGCTATAGCATCAATAAGGCTAGACTGCGACATCATTGTAAGTGAGTTCAAACTCCATTCACTCTATTACATTCACTTTTGGTCTAATACCATTGGCAAAAGTTATGAAAGCCATTACCTCCCAGCTATGGATTAAATACAACCACTACAGTTCTTCTACAAGGATGGCTTTGGCATTAAATAACCCACAAATGTCGATATGCCATTAAACAAAGAAACCTTAAATAGTACCACTACTGTTCTTCTACAAGGATGGCTTTGGCATTAAATAACCCACAAAGGTTGATATGCCATTAAACAAAGAAACCTTAAATAGTACCACTACTGTTCTTCTACAAGGATGGCTTTGGCATTAAATAACCCACAAAGGTTGATATGCCATTAAACAAAGAAACCTTAAATAGTACCACTACTGTTCTTCTACAAGGATGGCTTTGGCATCAAATAACCTACAAAGGTTGATATGCCATTGAATAAATAACTCAAAACCAAAACCTAATACCAACGATTTGAACACAGTCGTATGGTTTCAAGTATTTCTGTTTAATACTAATAATTACATGGTTTCAAGAAATTATTGGGGGTGTCCTTGTGGTGTAATGGTTAAAGCGATAGACTGCGGAATCGTAGTAAGCGAGTACATACTCCAGTCACACTATTATGTTCACTTTCGGGCAAATACCCTTTGGAAAGGTATGAACCCCCTTATCCTCCCAGCTATGGGTTAAATAGTACCACTAATGTTATTCTAGGAGAATAGCTTTGGCATTAAATAACCTACAAAGGTTGATATGCCATTAAACAAAGAAACCAAAACAAACCATCAAGTAATTATTTCTATCTCATGATAATGATTTCTTCGTATACGGTTATATGGTTTCAAGTAACTCATAATAATTATGATAATACTTAATTAACAATTATAGTTTCAAGTCATCTTCATCATCATCATCCCATCACACTGCTAGCTCTCTCACCACCCACCTCTATTGTCCATCACTCCTGGGAGGTCTTCCAAGCTACATCCTGTATCGGCACAGTGCTGTTGTATATAGGTTTTAGCTGGTCGTCCTGCCTTTGCTTGTCCATATGAAGGGGTCTACAGGAGTATGTTGCTTATGAGCTTCTCCTTACTTCTCCAGCAGTGTCCCGCATGTCTGGTTCATCTAACTTGGATACTTTTTGTGATGGGTGTTAGGTGGCTGTATAGCTGGTGTTTTGTAGAGTGTTACCCCCAGGACTTGTTCAATATTGCTCGCAGCATTCTCGTGTAATTGCCATCAAGCTTTTTCTCCATACATTTAGTTAGCGTCCATCTTGTGCATCCATATAGCAGTATTGACATGACCGCTGCTTGTAAAAAACTGCATTTTATTTCATCAGTCAGGTCTGACTTCCATTTGACCAATAGCCTTTTGATAGCTGTCCATACCTTTGCTAGTCGTATGTTAAGTAACTTTTCTTAATACAAATAATTCACAGTTATATTGCATCAAGTATTCCTTATGAATGTGAAAAATTTCATGCTGATCTATTTGACCCATAGATGAGACCCTAACAAGTACAATGACTCTGTGTCAGAGTGGACCTAGTATTATAGACAAAACCCTAAATATCTAGCAGAGCTCACACAAAATTCTATATCATTAATACAATTATTTCATTATGCAAAGTTCTGAATTGAATTTAGAAACAAAACCAGATTAGGTAAAATTCATCAAGGTATGAACTTTGATCCCTGGAAGAAGCCAATCTTATATCTGTAACATCTGCGTTATTGACCGATTGCAAGTTTTTATTTTTATTTTTGTAATCCTTGTCATTCATTGATAAATCTAGTTTTATTCTATTCAAAAAACTATTTATATAAGTACCAAAGTGGTCATCTATTTCATATCTTCTTTGCAGTTTTTATGTAAAAAAGAAAATCTAAATGAAAGTTCTGACAGTTTTTGTTGTCCATTGTTCAAATAATTATGAGTTTATAATGGCTTAAAACAACCATACTGAGAAAATGTAGAAAAAAGAAGGTTGACTCTAAAGAAAAGAATGGAAAGATTGACAGAACAAATGAGAGAAAAATGAATGAATAAAGAATATCTAAAGTTCTTAAAGGAAACATTGTCTTTTTAGTACTTAAGGTTTCTTTATATCAGGTAGTATTAGTTGTAGCATTAGTAGTAGATATAATAGTCTTAGATGAAACATTGTATTCATTTTTTTAGAAGTTTCTTTATACCTAGTAGCAGTAAATGTAATAGTTTTAATTGACCAAAATTCTGAGACAAAGCATTGAACTCATTAAATTTCTGCTTCTTTATATCAACTAGTGAAAGAAATTATTGTGTTAAATTGTTTGAAATTCTTGAATGAAGCATTTTTGTTATTTCATTTTAAGAAATTTATTGACAAGTATCAATAGATATAATAGTCTTAATTTGCCCAAATTTCTTAGAATAAATATTGTCATTATTATCTTTTAGCTTCTTTACATCCAGTAGTTAATTATGTAAAAGTTTTCCAAATTTCTTTGATAAAACATTTTCCTTATTCATTTTTAACAAATTTCTTTATATGTAGCAGTAGCTGACATTATAGAATTAGATTGACTAAATTTCCTAGCTAAAACACTCATAATTAATTTTTAATGAGTTTCTTTACATTTAATTGTAGAAGACAAAATAGTCTTCCGTTATCGAAATTTCAATGAAACATTGTGAGTATTAACTTTTATCTAGTTTTTTCTACCAACATAATTGTATATTTTTAGGCACATATGAAAATATAAGGTAACTAAATTTCTTGAAGTAAAGCATTTTTATTATCAATTGTTTTTTTTTTTTGTTTTTCTTTCATTTTTTTCTTTGCTATTGCTTTTAATCACAAGTCTCAGATTTTCTAAGTATTCTATGACCATTAATTAAGCAGCATATTTGTAAACAAGTTAAAGTACTCATCTACATAGAGTGTGTATTTACCCAGCCCCTCCACTACAAGCAGAATGTGTAATAAAGTTGATTTTTAAGCAAAGTAAAGTTGGTTTGATCTCAGATTTTTCTTTCTCTTCAACTGGTTGGCTTACCAGGGTTGAAGATCCCATCCTGCTTTGCTATTAACCCCTAGATTGGGAAACAAATGGATTTATCCCTTTCCCAATAGAAATAAAGCAAAGTGAAACACAATCAGCTGTATGAATGAGAAATGAATTTGCTTCGGACAAAATTTGTACCCACATCCCATATTCAAAGAAAACCCATCTGGCACTGACAAAACTTTACTAAGATCCACTGGCAAACAAAATTCAGTTTTAGTCATATATCTATTTACCCACCCCCCTCCACAAACAGGATGTGACACAAGGTCAATTTTCAGTGAAGTTTAACAGGTTTAAATTCTGAGTTTTCCTTCTACTTGATCAGTTGTCATACCAAGATTAAAGAGTAGTGTACCCAACTATTTACCCATAGATAGAGGGAGAATATTTGGATTCATGCCTTTTCCAAGAGTATTAGAGCTATCTAAAATGCAAACAGCTTCATCCAGGATTTGAACTCATTTCACCATGTCCATGTCCATTTCTTTCGATGTCAACCATTACACCATGAGCACTTTCATAAATTTCAGTCATAAAATTTGATTACTTACTATCTGACTTTCTCCATACAATATTATTTGTTTACTCCAAGTTTTTTTTTTTTTACTTTTGTTTTTATCAGCCTTTATCTTAGTCAAATACATCACACAAGCCTTTCCTAAGTTTTGTAAGACTTGAGAAATAAAGTGATAAGTAATGTTGGTAATCTTAGTTGAGGGTGACCCGAAGACTCCCTTTTCAATAGCTACTACACTGAGATTTAAGGGAGGGCACTACTCCATTCCCTGGATTGCTACACTTTACCCTTGATCCTTACCTTATAGTGTTGAGAGTTAAACAAGGCAGCATCAAGTACCATTTTTTAAGTCTTTGGTATGACTTGACCTGGTATTGAACCCTGGTCTCCCAGACCATTGGCAAACACTCTACTCATTAGGCCAATGGACCAGTTTGTTTTTTGATTAATAGTCATACCATGTAAAATGACTAGAGCATTGGGATACAAACAACAACAAAAAAGAAAAAGTTTTTAAGAATTACTAATGATGATGGGAAAAGAAGGAAAAGTCAGAATAAAAAACAGAATAAAATAATGAAACAAAGAAATTAATTCAAAAACTGATACAAGTTTGTTTCAAAAGTATCAAAGCTCAAGTAGAAATTAACAGTAAATGAAGCATTAATTTCTGTCAAAATAGTCCCCTTGGCATTCAACACACTTATCCCTATGAGTTTTCCATAGGTCCAAGCACTTTTGATATGGTGTGAAACTACCCCATCACATTGCTTTTAACGTCCTCCATGTCCTCAGATCTTATCAACAAATTTGATTCTCAGTTTAAGAAGGAAAATGTTACACAAAGCTGAAGGTCTGATGCTGATGGCATGTATTCCACTTGCTTCGCCAAAAAACATTTTATTCAAAAAGTATTGAAACTGGCATCATAATATTTTTCAAATTGTCAATGATTTTTTTAGATGTCCAAACATCATCATTCAAATTCTATATTTTAAAAATAAAAAGATTTAAAATTTCAATCCTAGTACTTTTTGATCACAAGCAATGAATGAATGAATTAAATGGAATTTGGAGATTGATTGATATTTATATTTATATTATTTGTGGTTTGAAAAACTTGTATAAAATTTTAAAAATCTTTTTTAAACAATTATAGCTTCAAGTAACAATACTTAATGCAAATAATTTAAGGTATCAAGTACTCCTATCAAATACAAATAATGTATTTGACCCATAGATGGGATACTAAATCCTGATTAGAGTGGACCTGAGAGTAATGGCAATAAAGGGGTACTTTACACTTGCCAGATCTCTAGAACCAGAACATCATGAGATGCAGCTTAGTGTCTGAGACAGGATACCCCTTTTTAGGTTTGTACCCTTCAGTAGGGGGATACAATCAGTGTATTTTAATCAACACAGACAGGACAGATGGAATTTGAGGGGAAATTAAATTATGAATGGTTAAAGTAAAAATAAATGATTCATACATTTTTGTTTATTAAAGATAAAATTTTAAACAAAAGATCAATAACCTTATGGATATTTGTTTTCAAATTAATATGGAATGATCCCAATTGGACAGGATCCTGAAGATATGAAAGGGAGGTTCAAATCTAATCAGAGGTTATTACTTTATTTCCTTATTGCTTAATTATGTTAAATTTAAGAATGTTGTGATAAAAGCAATTAAAACAAAATGAAAGAAAAATATATGATATAGAAAAAAATGGCTAAAAAATTTAAAATAATTATAGAAAGAGAAGAAAAATAACCAGGTGAAAAAAAGTATAAATTGAAAGAAAAAAACTGATATGAACACAAATATAAACAATGAATCAGAAGTGAAATTAAAAGGAAAATGAAATTATGAAGGGTTAAAATATAAAGAAATAATTAATAAATTTCTGTTGATTAAAAATAAAATCTTATCAACAAGAAAAAAGTATATTCTCTTTGAATTTCTGAGATGAGGAATTATCCTAATCTATAAAGACTAATATCTTCATCTTGATTGGTATAGTCAGAACGTTTCAACTATTATACCTTCATCTCTTCTTCAGGCATCTGCAGGATCTGAATATTGCATTCAAATGAGAAGAAAGTAGTTTAAATTATGCAAAATATGAAAGAGATGTTCTATAATAAGTCATTCAAGGAAATGTAAAAAGAAGGAAGGAAGGAAGGAAGGAAGGATGGATGGAAGGAAGGAAGATAGATAGATAGACTCAAAATTGCATGACAGAGAAAAATGATAGCAGCAAGTATGTCACTAGGAGCAAAATAACTAAGTATAACTGAAACCCCTTTGCATAAAAGAAATGAAAAACACAAATTAAAGATATCAATAAGACCTCAATAAAGGGACACAGATTTTTAAAGGTTTTTATCATATAAAATATTTCAGAAATACTTTGTGTTAGTAGAATTATTGCCACTACTCTAACTGACATAGTAGCAGTATGCCTGGTCATCTTTTATAGGTCAGTCACAGAATGAACAAAGAAGAAAGAAGTACAGAGAGAAGTAAAGTGAAACACAAGAATTGCAAACATAATTCTATCAGTTGATCTATTGATCATTTTCTTACTCTAGATAGATAAAAATGGACTGGGATAGATAGATAGATAGATAGATAGATAGATAGATAGATAGATATGAACAGAGTAACGGATAGATAGATAGATAGCATGATAGATAGATAGATAGATAGATAGATAGATATGAACAGAATAACATAGATAGATAGATAGATAGATAGATATGAACAGAATAACATAGATAGATAGATAGATAGATAGATAGATAGATAAGAACAGAGTAACATAGATAGATTGATAGATAGATAGATAGATAGATAGATAGATAGATAGATAGATATGAACAAACAACAGTGTGTGTTTGTAGATGAATTTATAGAAATAAATTTTCACGATATTATGTCCAAACAATATGAAACGTGAAAGTATTAGATGAAGTGTAGTATCAGTGAAAAACAAATATCTTAGGGTAAAAATAAACTTTTGATTCATCATTAGGTTTTAAGTTTATTGATGCACCTATATATATGTGTGCGTCTGTGTCTATTTCCCAGTGTGTCCAACTGTGGATATATATATATATATATATATATATATATATATATATATATATATATATACCCAAGAAGATAGGTGAATAAGTAGAAATAGGGTAGACTGGGCTCTTTACCTTTGGTACAGCAACCACCCTAGAATAAGAAAAACACTTTATTAAAACTCAAGATATATATATATATATATAAATATATATATATATATATATATATATATATATATATATATTGTGCATTCAATAAGTTTCCAGACATTTTTGGATAGGCATTTAAAATTGTCATAGACTCAAGAAAATTCACTATGTTATTGCTATACATCTTATAAGATGACTTACCAATTTTTATGATTTCACATTCAAATGAACAGCTACAGCAGCAATTGGAATAGACCGTACTAAAGCCTGATTGTCACAGCTGGTGAATTTCAAAAATGCAATCTGACTCTAGAGAAGAATGATATGCAATAAAATTGTGTTTTAAATGTGGAAAAAATGCCACAGAAACGTATGGAATGCTTCAGACTGCTTTTCAACCATCTTGCATGAATTGAGCATCAGTTTTTAAGTGGCATAAGAGATTCAAGGAAGGCAGGGAGTCTGTGAGGGCTGATGAGAGGTGTGGGAGGAGTAAAGAAGTCAATACACCACGGTTGATTGGCCAAACAGTTAGGGTTAGGGTTACTATGTTGAGGTTTTAAGGGAGTTCAAGAAGAGATTCCTTGGGAAGAGGCCAGCACTCTTCAAATTGGGTCAGTGGCATTTCCAGCAGGACAATACACCAGTCCACAACTTCATCCTTGTCACAGACTATTTGACCAAGATGGGCATCAAGACAGTTCCTCAGCCTCCCTATAGTCCATACCTTGCTCCCTGTGAGTTTTGCTTATTCCCAAAGATCAGAGGCTGTAGTTATGAGACAAGTGAGGAGATGAAAGAGGCTGTGATGAATGTCATTGAAACAAGAGGACTTCCATGGGGCCTTGCAGAAGTTGTTGGAACGGTACAACAAGTGCATTGCAGCCGGAGGAGATTACTTTGAAGGGGACTAGAGTTTCATGTGTGTACTATCAATAAAAGTGTCCATACGAAAAAGTCTGGAAACTTATTTAATGATCCTCATATATATATATGTCCATTAGGTGTTTGTAAATGTTTTAAGGAAAAACAATTTTCAACTGTGTATTCAGTCTCAAGATTTTAAAAAAGATCACTATGACAAACTTTTGTGCACACACACACACACACACACATATATATATATATAAATTTAAATTGTTAAAATATATATATATATATATATATATATATATATATATATATATTTTAACAATTTAAATCTCACCTTCTTAGTTTTGTTTCATATATTATCTTTAAAATAAAAAACATAATTGTCAGATAGAAATATTTATCAAAAAGTTATGAATAGTCTGATGATTAAGAAACCATGAAGTATTCATTGTAATAAGTAGTTTTAATTTCTGTGTTATACTACCAATATATATATATATATATATACATATATATATTTTAATTTTTTTTTAACAAAATAATTTTTTTTCAGAATTTCTTTCCATAGATGCAAATTCTGCATTGTTTGGAATTGGTTTCAAGAAAATTAATTTAAACCTCACAGATATATTTGTTTTGAGGCAATTCAAAATGGTGACTAATCAAAAAGGCTGCTTCAGGCTTGACCAGTGGTCAGTCATCAAAATTTTGTTGACTGTGAAGGGCCAACCATGGGAAATTTACTGAAGATTGTGTGATGTATATAGAGAAGTATGTTTTAGTAAAAAAAATGTTTATAAATGAGTTGAACATGGGTTTGCCACTATGGACCTAAGTAGAAAAGACAGTCAGTGAAGTGGAAACTCACCTGTAAAGAAAAGGTTTTGGGCACAAAAGTCAGCAAAGGCCATTCTAACAGTGTTCTAAGACATGAAAGGACCCACCATAATTGATTTCCTTGAAAAAGGTGAAACAGTAAACATTCCATGAGGTGGAAACACAGTGATACTCCAGTAAAGAATTAATTCCGGGCGCATTGATCAGTAAAGAAGGTCATGCTGACTGTGTTTTGAGATATGAAAGGATCCATCATTATTGATTTCCTTGAAAAAGGTGAAGCTGTAAACAGTGCTTCCTTTTGCCAACTCTTTAAGCAAAATTCACCTTCGACACACATAGATAGATAGATAGATAGATCATCATCTTCTTATGCCATCAGTACAGATATCCCTGACCCTTTCTCGCCACCTCTCCCTATCATTCATCACATCTGGCAGGTCCTCAGGGCAACACCCCATATCCTCAGAGAGCTGCTGTATGTATGTTCGAGATAGATAGATACCACCCTAATATCATGATTATTCAAGTATAAAATGCACATTTCCCAGATTTTTAAGCCTAAAAATTAGAGGTCTATACTATACATGGGGGGGTGTCCTTGTGGTGTAATGGTTACAGCGATGGACTGCGGAATCATAGTATGCGAGTTCATTCCCCAGTTGTGCTATTATGTTCACTTTCGGGCAAATACCCTTGGGAAAGGTATGAACCCCCTTATCCTCCCAGCTATGGGTTAAATAGTACTGTTCTTCTAGGAGAATGGCTTTGGCATTAAATAACCTACAAAGAGTTGATATGCCATTAAACAAAGAAACCAAACCAAACCTATACTATACATGACCAAAAGTAAATTATGAGGCGCATACGATAAGTTTCCAGACTTTTTTGTACAGGCATTTAAAATTGTTGTAGACTCTTGAAACTTCACTATGTTATTGCTATACATCTTATGAGATGACTGACCGATTTTTATGATTTCAGCTTCAAATGAACAGCTACAGCAACAATTTTCATGTGTGTACTATCAATTAAAGTGCCCATACGAAAAAAGTCTGGGAACTTATCATATGCACCTCGTATATCAATTGTCTAAGTTAATTAATGTCTATTTCTATGTTATGACACTATAGCAAAAAAAATCCCTCTAGCCACTGGAATGTATTTGTATATAATTTTCTTTCTTTTTGAGTCAGTTTATTTTCATTGCAAGCTTATTAGATTTTTGTATGAAGATATCTGTGTATTTGCTCAAATTACCGTATAAATTCTATGCTTCAAAACATCATATAAACTATATTAATTCCTACTTAAATAGTAGGGCAGACTAGGTTCTTCAGCCTTGTTGAGGCAACTAGTCTAGGAGAAGGAAAACTCTGAATTCAAACCTGTTAAACTCCGCTTAAAAATTGACTTTGTGTCATATCCTGCCCGAGCGGAGGGGTTGGTAAATATGATTAATTCCTACTTTTAATTGATATGAACCAGATGATGTCACAACATCTAGACGGTTGTCCATACAAGATTGAGCAAGAGCATTGCCCTCCATATCTCAAGGAGATATTTTCTTGTTTAAAAAACTGAAAATTGTCTGCAAAAAATAACAAATGTTAACAACGCCCCCAAATTTTAACAAATGTTAAATTTAAGTTTTAATTTAGCTGCTATGAATTCTAAAAAAAGTCGGAGTGTACTTTAAACTAGAATTGTATTTTCCAGATTTTTTTAGCCCAAATTTAGTCATGCATATTATACATAAATGCGTCTTATATACAAACAATTAGAGAAAGAGTTACTAATACCTTTAATTCTATCTAATACAAGACTATACTAATAGAGTCTCTAATGAAGATTAAATCCCACATGTGAACTTGCCTGCAAGATGTATTTGCTAACTATAATATGATACTTACCTCTGGCATCCATAATAGTTTTTTAAGCTGAACGTAATCTCCCCAGAAGGTTACGTAGGTTGCTTCTTAATAGAGTTGGATATATAACTTGATTAGACAACCTGTAAACTCATTGGGTTCCCACAATAACAGTAGCTGCCTATGATTCTATTTAGGAAGTTGTGAAACATCCTAATTGGCATTTCATTGTTATCTCTACTATATCAAGAATTAGGCTGTTTAAAAACACATTTACCACTAATCTACATCTCACAAAATTATCATTTGGTTGCAAATTGGAAATGCCCTTTGGAAAGGTATGAATCTGCTCTCCTTCCAGTCATGGGTAAATACCAGGGCAGACTGGGTTCTTTAGCCTTGGTACAGCAATCAGTCTAGAAGAAAAACTCTGTGCTCAAACCAGCTTTACTCCACTTAAAAACTTCTCTAAGAGCATTTTAAGTGAATTGCTCTAGTAAAAATCTATGATGAACCATTTTTGCTGTTCTAGTTTCATACAAAAATATAATTAGGATTTTAATAGTACATGATTTTCTTCATATCAAGTAAAGTTGGCAACAGTAGTCGAGGGCAACTCAAAGGCTCCCTTTTCAATAGCTACTACACCAAGGTGTAGGGGAGGGCACTTCTCCTTTCCCTGGATTGCTCCACTTTACCCTTGATCCATACCTTATAATACTGAGAGTTAAGCAAGGAGGCACCATTTTTTGAGCCTTTGGCATGATTCAACCTGGGATTGAACCCCAGTCTCCGAGGTCATTGGTAAACACTCTACCCACAAAGCCAAGTAGTAATTGATATTGTTTTGTCTCGATTTTTATGTTTCTTCAACCTTTTATGCAAATTCTTTCTAAAATCTTGGGATAACAGCTACTACCCCCAAATTTATTTATCTAACGAATCCACTATAGCCAGGATGCAAATTCAGTTTTTAAGTGGAGTAAAGCTGGTTTGAGCACAGAGTTTTTCTTCTAGACTGATTGCTGTACCAAGGCTAAAGAACCAAGTCTGCCCTGGTATTTACCCATGATTGGAAGGAGAACAGATTCATACCTTTCCAAAGGGCATTAGCATGAAGTGAAATACAAACAACCTCCTCCAGAATTTGTACTCATCTTACCATTTCTTATTTCCATTATGCTTATGTAAGTCATTGCTCTCTCTCATACCTTCAAATGCTCTTCTTGGGGAGGTGGGGGGTTGCTCTACTGGACCTGTTGGGAAATAATATAACTACTGAATAGCATCCTTATTTGTGAATGGATCACCTTCAATTTGCTTGTTTCAAAGATAATGTTTGCCACAATTCTATTCATAAATCCTTTATCAATATATAGCGGTGAGTGAAAAGGTTAATTGTTTAGCGCTATATTTTTTAAGTCAACAAATGAATTACGAAACTATTCTTTATACAACACACAACAACGAAAGTTTTTATTTGCAGCTTTGAGGCGGTTTGTTCTTGGTGCTGCAAGACTCGTGGTGGTTAGACTTGTTGGATGTTTGAGACGAAATGGTTTAACGGGATGTTGAGATGGCAGCGTGTTGTTGGACATGTGAGGGAAGTATTCAAGGTCACCGTGTAGTTTTTTGTGTCTGGTAATTGGGGAGAGTAGGCGTTTTCTCCATTAATGTGGACCAGAGGTGAAATGGGAGCTAGTGTGTCGAAAGCAGGATTACGCTCAGATCGACATAGCCAATTTTGGGGTGACATAAAGTTGTGCCTGTGCGAGGCATATTGAATGTATCTAATTCATATTCAACTGGGATTCCTTGGTCTAAAATATATTAGATCCAAAGAATCCATAAATTAGATGGTTCCCTCGTTGAGTGTCCATGTTGCTGCTGCTAGGGTTAAAGCCACAGTGAGATGTCCACACTGGGTGGCTTGTTTAGCTAAAAGGCATCGCAAAGCACATCTGTTCTGATCGCTGTCTCAAGCTGAAGAGAGAGGTTTTGGCCGCTCACCCGTTTTGCTAGCCGGAAATGAAGGTCCGGGCTGAATAGGATAAGTCATCCTGATTGGGTGAAATTCAGTGTTGAATTAAATTGCGCGCCAAAACAAAATACGAGATTTTCCTCTTCTCTACAAATATGTTCAGCAGTTGTGAAGACAGAGACATTCATTATCATGACTTTTTGAATTGAAGCAAAATACCACTTCACAACAGGCTCACTATGCTCGTACCCTTGGCCACTTCGCAACAAGCTTACTATGCTCTTACTCTTGGCCACTTCTCAACAGGCTCACTATGCTCGTACCCTTGGCCACTCGCAACAGGCTCACTCTGCTCATACCCTTGACCACTTCACAACAGGCACACTATGCCCGTACCCTTGGGTACTTCGCAACAAGCTCACTATACTCATACCCTTGACCACTTCACAACAGGTTCACTCTGCTCGTACCCTTGACCACTTCACAACAGGCTCACTATGCTCATACCCTTGACCACTTCACAACAGGTTCACTATGCTCGTACCCTTGGCCACTTCACAACAGGCTCACTATGCTCATGCCCTGGGCCACTTCCAAACAGGCTCACTATGCCCGTACCCTTGGGTACTTCGCAACAAGTTCACTCTGCTTGTACCCTTGACCACTTCACAACAGGCTCACTATACTCGTACCCGTGGCCATTTCCCAACAGGCACACTGTACTCGTACCCATGGCCACTTTACAACAGGCTCAATATGCTCGTACCCTTGACCACTTCACAACAGGCTCACTATACTCGTATCCTTGGCAATTTCACAACAGGCTCACTATGCTCGTACCCTTGACCACTTCACAACAGGCTCACTATCCTCGTACCTATGACCACTTCACAACAGGCTCACTCTGCTTGTACCCATGACCACTTCACAACAGGCTCACTATGCTTGTACCCTTGACCACTTCACAACAGGCTCACTATGCTCGTACCCATGACCACTTCACAACAGGCTCACTCTGCTTGTACCCATGACCACTTCACAACAGGCTCACTATGCTCGTACCTTTGACCACTTCACAACAGGCTCACTATACTCGTACTCTTGACCACTTCACAACAGGCTCACTATACTCATACCCTTGGCCATTTCCCAACAGGCTCACTATACTCGTACCCATGGCCACTTTATAACAGGCTCACTATGCTCGTACCCTTGACCACTTCACAACAGGCTCACTATACTCGTACCCTTGGCCATTTCCCAACAGGCTCACTATACTCATACCCATGACCACTTCACAACAGGCTCACTATGCTCGTACCCATGACCACTTCACAACAGGCTCACTCTGCTTGTACCCATGACCACTTCACAACAGGTTCACTCTGCTTGTACCCTTGACCACTTCACAACAGGCTCACTATGCTCATATCCTTGGCAATTTCACAACAGGCTCACTATACTCGTACCCTTGGCCACTTTGCAACAGGTTTGCTATCCTCACATTCTCAGCCACTTTACAACAGCCTCACACCCTTCACTTCCTTACACAACCTTACTATACTGCATTAGAAATATTTCCTATAATCTTATCAATATTTTTTCCTCAGAAAATATGGAAAACTGTGCCCAGTATTATCTTTAGCCTTAAAAAATTAAATATTTTTTTTATTTTCTATATTCAATCGATATAAAACAATTATTTAACTAAGCCCAATTCTATAAACCCTATTTCTGACAGCTTTAGATCTTTTTCTGATCTTGTTTCTTTGGAGAACTTTCATTTGACAGCTACCTCTACATCTGCTAAGAACAACATAGAGCTGTCCATGAAGAAGAAGCTCAAATAGATGCAGATACAAAGTCTGGAAAGTGTTTGCTCTTATGCTTTATGAACAAATTCATATCAACTATTACATTATTACAGATTTGTATTAAATATTTCGAAAAAATACAGTGAGTCAAAAGTTTTGCAATATTTTGATACGTGCTAGTTTTCAGTGTATATATCACAGGATCGAAGCAGTTAAAGCTATGGCAGGTAGTATCATGGTAAATGGTTCGCTGACACCTTATGCAGTGATTCATTCAGTGTGTGATTTGAAAGCATTAAAGGTGAATGTGCAATGGAGTTTAATTCAGGAAATTATGGTTGCTCTTATGCTTTATAGGCAAATTCTTATCAACTATTACATTATTACAGATTCATATTAGATATTGCGAAATAGATATTGTCTATTATAATCCTTATCTATTTATTGTTTACTTTTTACCTGATATCTGGTACCTTTCACCTGATATCTAATACCTTTTATACATTGCTCCTTACTTTTTATTTTTGTATTTTGTATTTTTTTTATTCATCCATTCACCATAGATGATTGGACCATTAAGATAAAAAAGTTATCCAATTTCCCCAACTGAATAAGCTGCTTTATATAGAGATTTTGTCTATTTTTTCTTTGTTCTTGCTTTTCATCACAACAAATTATTTCAATATTCTATGACCATTAACTCAACAGCATGTGATGAGAAATAAAGAAGTCATGACTGCTCAAATTTGAAACAACATTCCATATTGCAGAATAACAGTTATCATTGGTTATCATCAAAGAAGATGATCTCAACAACCTGAGTTCAAATCTTGAAAGAGGCTGTTGGCATTCCTCCTTGCATTAATACTCTTGGTAAAATAGTAGGGCAGACTAGGCTTTTTAACCTTGGTATGGCAACCAGTCAAAGAGAAAGAAAACTCTAAATTCAAACCAGATATACTCTGTTTAAAGATTAACATTATGTCACATCCTGTTCATGTTGGAAGGATTGGGTACATCCATAAATCTCATATCCTTGGGAGCCTCTCTAAAATGCACAACACTTTATTGATTTTGCCATGAGGTATGATCAAAACTGAAACCTTAAACTTTTTAAACATCCAAAAATTCAAAATCTAAATGAAGGTGTATGCACATCTGAACAACTTATATGTTAATGTCTAGATGAGTAAGAGCTATTTTTTTAAATTATGAAGCCAATCTTTTTTAAAGAAACATTTTTGGTGAAACACACAATTAAGTAAGGGCAATACACTCCATACTTATCAGATGTAGATTTGTGTAGCTATTTCTTCCTTCTTTAACTATTTCTCAAAGATAAAATTTGAAGACATAGAGGTCATTAAAAATAAAATGGTCTAGCATCACATTACGTCAAAAAAGCAATTTTCACAAATGATTTGACCAATGGAAAACTTACTTGTATGAGAATGATGACTATTAAGGGATGATTTTTAAAGAAAGGAATCTTTCATTCATCTCTCATTTCTGTTTTGGTAAATACAACTTTAGTCTTGATACTTTTGGGATACACTTCATTTATTGAAACTGCTTAGTAGATTGTGATTTGTGTGGAAGAAAGAAAAAAAAAGTGAAGCAGCACAGACTGGCATGCACATGTGTGGGAGTAAGTGAGTGAGTGCATGGGAATGTATAAACATTTTCTGTGAGTAGACACCAACAGAATAAAATTTATTGATCTGTATTTGGTCATGTGTTCTATCCGAGCCAAGGTCTCCAACAAGTTGTCAACTTTAGTGGAAGTCTTGTTTCTAGTCAGCATCACAGCTAACACTGTAGGCTTGTGGAATGGAATGTACAATCATGGGAATGTATGGGACATAACATATGGCCATAAGAAGAGGGGAAGGGAAAGCAGGATGTAGAAGATCCGGAAATTTTATCTAAATGCCAAGATTTGGCGAAAAGGAGATGAAATGGGATACACTTGAAAATAAAACAACCCCTCAGAATACACTTACTAAAACCTCAACAAAAGAGTAGGCCCCTCCCAAAGAATGTTCAGAGTATGACCCTAAAATGCATTCTGGAACTCTGAGGAGTGTACCTCTGCGTTGCCATTACTCCCACCTTGAGTTGTAATATATATTTATTCAACCATTCCACCATAGACTGGATGCAACACAAAGTAAATTTTTAAGTGGAATACAGTTGGTTTGAATTCAGAGTTTTCCTTCACCTTGACTGGTTGACTTACCTAGACTAAAGAGTCTGCTCTACTATTTACCTATTGACAGAAAGAGAACAGGTTCATTCATATATTTTCCAAGAGCATAAACATTCAGGAAATGCTCACGATTAAGTGGTAGTACCTGTTAAGTAAATCAGTTTGAAAATTATGAGTATTGGATAGGAATATATGAAACCATATAACTCTGTGAAACAAAGAATTATTATTGAATAAAATTATTAATATTAGATAGGAATACTTGAAACCATTTAACAGTATGCAAATTACTTATATCGATAGTTATCTAATTTCAGATCAAATACAAATAATTTGCAGACACCTGGATACTTTCAACTGGTCCAATCTAATATCAATAATTTATACATAATTATTTTGTTTTAAGTAATTATTTCTAATTAATAATAGTCATTTGTCTGTTCACAGTTATATGGTTTAAAGTAACTAATAATAATCCTCTTCCAAGCAGTGGTTGTGTCAATACTTCTGTATGAATACACCACATGGACACTGACAAAATGTATTGAGAAAAAGCTAGATGGGGAACTACACAAGAATGCTACAAACTATATTGAAGAAGTTCTGTAAGCAACACCCCACAAAACAACAGTTGTATGGCCACTTACCTCCCATCACTAAAACTATCCAAATAAGATGAACAAGCCATGTGGGACACAGCTGGAAAAGCAAGAATGAATTCATAAGTGATGTTCTCCAATGGTCCCATTCACACGGACATGCAAGTGTTGGTCGAACAATAAGAATGTACCTCCAACAGCTCTGTGTGGACACAGGATGTAGTCTGGAGGACCTGATCGGAGCGATGGATGATGGGAACAGATGGAGAGAGAGATAGAGTCATGGAAATTCATGCTTGCAATATGAATTGATGATGAATAACGCAATAATTATAGTTTCAAGTAACTATTCTTAATACAAATAGTTAGTATAGAATGATAAGGTATCAAGTATTCCCATCTAATACAAGTAATTTCCAATCAGATCCATTAGACCCAGAGACTGGATCTGGGAATAATGGCAATGAAAGAGTAATTCAAACATTTTAGAGTTTCAGAAGTAAAGCAGATGCAGTTTATTGTCATACCCAGGACTGGAGCATTTCCATCAGGTAAAGTTTACTGTCATACTCAGGATTTGGAGCCTCACCATCAGATGCAGTTTACTGTCAAACTCAGGATTCGAGCCTCACCATCAGATGTAGTTTACTGTCATACTCAGGACTGGAGCCTCACCATCAGATGCAGTTTACTATCATACTCAGGACTGGAGCCTCACGATCAGATGCAGTTTACTGTCATAGCTAAGACAATCCAATGATAGTGGAAACTGCTCCATAAGTAAACTAAGGAAATTTTTCCTACAATTAAACCAAATTTCAGAAATCTTTAAAGTTGAAGAGAAAAAAATCTATAAAATTTTAAAAAGAATCTTGTCCTTGTCTTTTTACAAAACAAGTTTTTTATATATATATATATATATATATATATATATATATATGTGTGTGTGTACATGTAAGTGTGTATGTGTGTGTGTATATATAAGTTTGTGCGTGTGTGTGTATGTGTGTGTGTGTGTCTGTGTGTGCATGTATATATATATATATATATATTGGCCCTTTGGCCTAATGGGTAGAGCATTAACCAATGGCCCTGGAGACCCAAGTTCAGTCCCAGATCAAATCATATCAAAAACTTAAAAAATGGTACTTGATACCTCCTTGCTTGGCACTAAGCATTATAATGTACATATCAAGAATAAAGTGGAGCAATACTGGGAAATGAGTAACACCCTCCTTTACACCTCAGTGTGGTAGCTATTGAAAAGGAAGCCTTCAATTTGTCCTCAACTACATTAGCCAACTTTACTTACTTATAGATATATTTATAAGTATATATATTGAGAAGCTGCAGAAAATTTCATTACCGAAGAAGAAGAGAATGAATTAATCTACATATTCATCCTGCAATTCAATACCTTTGTCTCATTATTTCACACATTCCTTTAACCGTTACATGAAAAAATTCAGCAAAAAAATAATTCCTTTCTTGTTTAGATCAATAACTTTTAGTGCCCATTATCTATATATATATATATATATATATATATACATCATCATTATCATCATCCTGTCATCTATTCTAATCATCCAACACTCCTGGTAGGTTCTCCTGGCAGCATCCGCTGTCTGTACAGAGCTGATACATATGGATTTTTGTTGATCGGCCAATTCTGTACAGGAGTCCATTGGAGAGCATCACCGATAAATTCATCCTTATTTCTCCAGCAGTGACCCACATGTCTTGTTGGTTTTATTTGGAAGGTCTATGTGATTGGAAGTTGTTGCCTATACAGCTGCTGTTTTGTGGGTTGATGCAAAAAGTAGATGATATCCCACAGAAACTATGACAGACACAGACTATGCTGATGATCTAGCACTTCTGGCAAATATACCAGCCCAAACTGAGTCTCTACTGCATAACCCAGAGCAAGCAGCAGGAGGCATTGGTCTCCACAAGAACACAAATGAAACAGAGTTCACATAATTTAAACAAGAAGGAGCCATCTTCACTCTAAGTGGCAAACCTCTAAAATTAGTCGACCAGTTAGCATACCTCAGCAGCAATATCTCATTTGTTGAAATTGATATCAACATTCACCTCACAAAAATGCTATTAACAAGTTATCGGGGTGTCCTCGTGGTGTAATGGTTAAAGCAATGGACTGCGGAATCGTAGTATGCGAGTTTGTACTCCAGTCGTGCTATTATGTTCACTTTCGGGCAAATACCCTTGGGAAAGGTATCAACCCCCTTATCCTCCCAGCTATGGGTTAAATAGTACCACTACTGTTCTTCTAGGAGAATGGCTTTGGCATTAAATAACCTAAAAAGAGTTGATATGCCATTAAACAAAGAAACCAACCAAACCTAACAAGTTATCAATCATATCTATCATAACAGGTTATCAATCATATCCAATTTATCTGATAAAATAAAACAGTTCTTCCATGTTATGGTTGTCTCAGTACTACTATATGGCTGCTCCACATAGACACTGACAAAATGCATAGTGAAAAATCTTATATAACAAATACTTCTTTCCAATACAATGACCATCCATGTAAATGCACTTAATCCAACTCTTAGTCGTACAGATCAAACATTATCCAATGAAAATCATTATGCAATGAAAATCATTATGCAACAAAAATTATAATACAATGAAAATCCCACATCAAAATTCTGCTGTGTCAGGCTACAAACTTACCAATATTCTATCATCGTATTGATTGAATGCTGAACTTAACTAATATCCTAAATAGATAAGACAGTTATTACTAACATATATCATAGTGCAACTTGAATATAAAATATGGATTCCCAAGTATTACATGAATTACTGCAAGTTTAGTCTAATCAGTATCCAAGAGACTTCCCAAAAATAAGTTATTTATTCATTCAAAATAACAATTTTGGAAACAAATTGTGAATTATTTGAACTTGTTCCCTAAAATCATTGCATGTATTCAAATGTTTGCATTTTTGGAACTCTGGGCAGTATGAATTTTGTGGAAACATTTTATTTTTCCAATCTTCTGTTAACATCAACTGGCACAAAGGTGGGTGTCCTTGTGGTGTAATGGTTAAAGCGATGAACTGCGGGATCGTAGTAAGCGAGTTCATACTCCAGTTGCACTATTACGTTCACCTTCAGGCAAATATCCTTGGGAAAGGTATGAATCCCCTTATCCTCCCAGCTATGGGTTAAATAGTACCACTACTGTTCTTCTAGAAGAATAGCTTTGGCATTAGATAACCTACAAAGGTTGATATGCCATTAAACTAAACCAAACCAAACCAAACTGGCACAAAACTTCAAGACAAAACTGTCAGCTCAGATAACTTATCAATGACCTGACAACAATCTTCATTGATTACGGGACAAATTTTTAATCAAAATTTTTCTTATTTCAGTGTCTTACATTCTCTCTCTACTTCTTTGACCATCACCAATTTTCTCTTTTGTGTACTTCCATTGCCACTGTCCCTTCTCATTGCCTTGTTATTCATCTCATTTGTCCATTATTGCTTCTCTCATGTCTTTGTTGTTTCATAATTCTTACCAATGAGATCAATAATAAAAACAGTTTTCTGTGCACATAATTTCTTTATAACTTGACAATGGCTTTCGTCTCACCAACTTCACTCTCAAGCCAGGAATCAGAGATCAAAGTATAATTGGAGTAGAGAGAGAAATTCTCAACAACTTTTATGATTCTCTTACTGACCCAAATTATCAGTAATCTCTAAACTTTCTAGAATCATTTGATCACATAACCTTCTTAACCAATGAAAGCCAAACTCTCAAATGATCTTGGGGTCATCACATATCAATTACACTTATTTGATCCAGTGGTTTTCACAGCCATTTTAAAATATCTACACTACATGCCAATAATAGATTCATTGAATCTGTTATTTAACACATACATGACATTTAAGTATTTCAACATATTCAATTATGAATATTATACATACACTTCTTTGTTAAAATCTCCACCTCCTAGTCTGTTGGGCTTAGAACACATTGCATGTATCCCCTGCAAAGAGGTTAGACTTTCCTTCCAAAAAAGAGCTGTTCTGGGTATAACACTAGACTGTATCTGATGGCAAGGATCCAATTTTAAAGATCAAGGAAGTATGGAGTACTCCTTCATTGCCATTACTCCCATCTTTCGGTCAAATTAATCTGTTTAAAAATTACTCATATTTGATGGAAATATCTGATGCCACGTAACTGTGAATTATTTGTTTTAAGAATACCACCAGAATGGGATAAAACTCTAAAGAAATTAATGTCTTTTTTACTTGTTTCCTGACTAAAAGTTTCATGTATTAAAGATACAATTATCAGATGAAATTCTGTAATATATATATATATATATATATATATATATATATATATATATACTAGATGAGTTGTGAACTCATTTGGTTCCCTTTGAAACAATGATCCATGATGATATTCATGCTTCTTTTTAGAAAGAGTAATGGATTCTAATTTGTATTTTATATTTCTCACCATTATATTTAGAATTAAAAAGATTTTTTAAAAATGATGCTTAACACTAATACAAACTCCACAAAATTATCATTCAGTTGCAAATTGGAAAGGAATTTGCCTTATTCTATAAATTACAGCAACTTAAGTGGATTACTCTAATAAAAATATTGATATGATGTACCATTTGCATCCTCACACACACACACACACACACACACACACACACACACACACACACACACACACATATATATATATATATAAACACACTCACAAACACACAAATTCACACACACACACACACACACACACACACACACATATATATATATATATATATGTGCGCTTGTATATTTGTATCCGTGTATTCCAAGGCTGTCCCTAGTAAAAGTCTTGCAAGCATACAATTGAACTATTTGACTGTGACCTAAATTACTACTAGGCTACAAGTATTGACAAAAATCTTAGAAAGGGACCTGCCTGTGACATCCTATAATGAACTAATTAGCGGCCATAACTATCATTAGGAATTAATTATTATTTTTTATTGATCAGAATGGAGAAATTCTGCCTGTATAAGTGATTTCATCTTTTACTAAAATACCCATCAACTAAGAGCATACAAATATTTTAAAAGAATAAAAAATAATAATTCTGCTGGATGAAGTCGGATGCCAAAAACAATTACATTAAATCATTTTCATCTGATGCTTTTTTTTATTTTTGATAGATTTGCCAAGAAATGTAAATATTGAATTTAAAAGTGTCTAATTCTATGTTAATTAATGGAAATTAGATTTTTTTTCTTTTGGTTTGGTTTTTTATTATTATTTGGACTATTAGCAATAACAAGAAAAACAAAAGAAGGACATTTTTTTAAATTTTAATTACAGATTTAAAATAAGATATTAAAAAATTTCAAAATTTGACATTTATAAATTAAACTTCTTTTTGTTTGCAGGTCCAGATTTTTCATCTGCTGTAATTAAGAATTCTGTGTAATTACTTTATATTTCCATCTTGAAGAACTGACTATAAACAAATAAAAGTGTAATGCTTAATTAAATGTCAATGATATTTTAGTAAAACAATTAATCCATTATTTTTTTCTCAAGGAATTTTATGTCTTTTGTCAATTAAAAATTTATAGCGAACTGATTGTTAAAAAAATAGATCCACAAAAAAAGATTTACCAGTTATGTATTTTATATCATGAATACTTTTCTTACTTGCCAAGTCAGATGAGGTTGTAAAATATGCCGATTGCATCTTTGCAAAGGAGTAAGACTCCATCCTAATGAGTGTCCTGTGGCCCATCAGCTGAGGTTGTAAAACATGGCAATTGCATCTTTGTAAAGGAGTAAGACCCCATCCTAAAGAGTGTCCCATGGCCCAGTCAGCTGCGGTTGTAAAATATGCCGATTGCATCTTTGTAAAGGAGTAAGACCCCATCCCAATGAGTGTCCCATGGCCCAGTCAGCTGCAGTTGTAAAATATGCCGATTGTGTCTTTGCAAAGGGGTAAGACTCAATCCCAATGAGTGACCTGAGGCCCATCAACTGGGATCATAAAATATGCTGATTGCATCTTTGCAAAGGGGTAAGACTCCAACCCAATGAGTGACCTGAGGCCCATCAGCTGGGGTTGTAAAATATGCTGATTGCATCTTTGCAGAGGGGCAAGACCCCCCCCCCCCAACAGGTGCCCTGGATATGACACTAAACCATTTGAGGGTGAGGCTACGGCCCTGCAGCTTTGGGGAATGTGGATTGTCATTGCTCCCAGGTCCACTCTGGCCCACTGTGGTAGCACCTGATAGAATCCTATTATTGGATAAAATAGAACTGTTTGATAATTTAAACTGTGTGCAAATAAATGACTAATGTTAAATCAAATTGTTAGAAATAGAACTGTTTGACCATTTAACTGTATACAAACAAATGACTGATCTTTTATTAAATTATTAGGGATACATAGCAATACTTGGAACCATTTACCTGAATGCAAATAAAAATATCAGTGTGTAATACTTGAAACTATTTACCTGTATGCAAAATAGAATTATTGGTATTAGATAGCAATACTTGGAACCATTTCATTGTATGCAAATGAATTAAAAGTGTTGAATAGAATAATTAGTGAAGTGGTTTCAAATATTACTATTTAACACTATATTCAAACAAATAGTTAATATTAAATATCAGAATTAGATTGAAATAATTAAAAGCATTTCATTGTGTAGAAAAAATAGGAATGCTTGCATAGAAACAAATTAATTCTAACTCATTTTTTTTTAATTCCAATGAACTATTCACGTACAAATGTTATCTGTAAAACCATTTGTTAGAAATACATGAAATCATTTAACTGTGGGCAAAAAAAAAGCTCAAGCTCATTTAAAAATGTTATCTATGAAATGTGTTTACAAATTATATATACATATCTAATATATATGTACAAACAGCATTTGTAGCCCAGTCAGCTGGGGATGTAGAATACATTGACTGCACCTCTGCAGAGGGGTAAGACCACCCCCTAACGAGTGTCCTGATATGACACTAAAAAATCTGATGGTTAGGTTCCAGCAGTGCTGGAGCTTTAGGGAATGAGGAGTACCCCTTCATTGCCATCACTCCCAGGTCCACTCTGGCCCGGAGTGGTAGCACCTGATAGGGCCCTCTTTATGGGCTAAATAAAACTAACAGCATATTTATGCTAAAATGAATTGAGTAAACTGAATAGCTTGAAATAGAAATGTTTTTGACAATTAAACTGTACTTACACTTAAACTGTGTGTTTATGCTTAACTGAATTATTTCAAATAGAACTGTTTTTTGACATTAAAACTGTATTTACACTTAACTGAATTATTACATATAACTGCTTGAATAGTTTGAGATGGAAATGTTTTTGACAATTAAACTGTGTACTTATGCTAAACTGAACTGTTTTCAATAGAACAGATTATTTACATAAAAATGGATTTGGCGTTAAATAACCTACGAAGGTTGATATGCCATAAAACCAACCAAACCTGAACCAAACAAACAGCATTTGCATTAAATAACCAACCAATGTTGATAGGCCATAAAATCCAAACAAACAAACTTATCTTACTTTTGTGAAAATTGTCTGGGGAGTCTTGTGGAGAAATGTTTTTTTATGCAATCTTTAAGAGATTTGTGTTTACATTTTTGTTTTGATCCAGATTGTTCATACAAGTTATACTATCAAGCTAATGAACATCAGGGACTAATTTTGCCCCGTTAGGTGGGGCTGTCAAATACACTAACTGTACCTTTGCAGAGGGGTAAGACCCCCGCCCCCAACAAGTGTCCTGGATATGACACTAAACGATCTGATAGTGATGTTCCAGTAATGCTGGAGTTTTGGGCAATGCGGAGTACCCCTTCATTGCCATCGCTCCCAGATCCACTCAGGCCTGGTGTGGTACCACTTGATAGGGTCTTATCTATAGGTCAAATTGAACTAAAATGTGTACTTATGTTAAACTGAATTACTTGAAATAAAACTGTTTTGATATTTAAATATTTGATATTCAAACAGCATACTTATGCTAAACTGAACTGCTTGAAATAGAACCATTTTAACATGTAAACAGCGTACTTATGCTAAACGGAATTGTTTTTGTCATTGAGACTGTACTTACACTAAACTGAATTGTTAGAATTAGAACTGTTTGACTTGAGCTGAATGGCTTGAAATAGAAATGTTTTTGACAACTAAACTGTGTACTTATGCTAAATTGAATTGTTTGAAATAAAACTGTTTTGACATTTACTGTGTATTAACAAAATCTATACTTATACAGAACTGAATTGTTTGTATTAGAACTGTTTGACTGAACTGAATAACTTGAAATAGAAAGGTTTTTGTCAATTAAACTGTGTCATCATCATCATCATATCGTGCTGGCAGCACGGATATCCCTGACCCTCTCTCGCCACTCCTCCCTATCGTTCATCGCCCTAGGCAGGTCTTCAGGACAACATCCTGTATCCTCACACAGCTGCTGAATGTACGTTCGAGCTGGTCGTCCTGCCCTTGCGCGGCCGTGTGTGGGGATCCATAAGAGTACATCTCTTATGAGTTCATCTCTGCTTCTCCAGCAATGTCCAGCATGTCTGGCTCGCCTAACTTGAATAGATTTCGTGATAGGGGGCAGGTGGCCGTACAGTTGGTGTCTCGTGGGGTGCTGCTGCCAGGACTTGTTGAGGATTGCACGCAGCATTCTTGTGTAATTGCCATCTAGTTTCTTCTCGAGCCGTTTTGTTAGCGTCCATGTAGTGCATCCATATAGTAGTATCGATGTGACCGCTGCCTGGAAGAAACTGCGTTTCATTTTATCGGTTAGGTCTGATTTCCATATAGTCGATAGCCTATTGATAGCTGTCCATGCTTTCGTTAACCTCGTTTCGATGTCCTTTTCGGTTGATTCGACGCTGCTTCCTAGGTACGTGAATTTGTCTACTAGTTTAAGAGGGGTTCCTTCTAGAGTGGAGATGTCCCCCGTTTGGTTATAGCACATATATTCCGTTTTGTGTGCATTAACATGGAGGCCTATGCTTGCTGCTGCTCGTTCCAGGCTATGCAGAAGTGTTTCGGCTTGGTCAGGTGTATTTGCCAGTATCGCTATGTCATCGGCGTAGTCGGCGTCGGTAATTGTTGTTGCGGGATATCTTCTGCTTCTTTTCTTCGTCAGTTCGAAGCCATTCTCTTTGATTTTGTCAATCGATGTTCTAAGTACGTAGTCTAGACAAATGATAAAGAGATACGGAGCCAGCGTGTCCCCTTGTAGTACTCCTGCTACAATGTCGAAGTATTCTGTGTCTCCATCTGGTGATCGTACTTTTACTTTAGTGTTTCTATAGAGAATCGTTATTGCCGCTACGGTTTCTTTAGGTATGCCGTACGCTAGTAGGATTTGTTCCATCTTTCCTCTGTGAATGGAGTCGAAAGCCTTGGTAAAGTCGACAAATATTAATGTCGCTTGTAGGTTCTTTGCCCGTACACCTTCAAGGATTCTGCGGATGGTTAGTATTTGTGAGGTCGTAGATCTATTTCTTCGGAAGCCATTTTGGTTTTTTCTAAGTATGTTGTCGATTTTGGGTTCTATGCGGTTTCGTAGTAGGGCATTGTAGATTTTGGCAGCTATGGATGTAAGTGTTATGCCTCGGTAGTTTTTGGCTAATCCGAGGTCCCCCTTTTTAGGGAAGGGGAGTATGCATCCCTTCGTCCATCTATCTATCGGATTTTGATTGTATACTGCGTTGCAGTGTCGAAGCAGTATGTCGTCGAATTGTCTGGTCTTCCATACTTCCGGGGGAATTTCGTCCAGTCCTGCAGCTTTCCTATTTTTAAATTTTCTGAGAACCGAGTCGAGTTCTCCTTGTGTGAACGGTCCAAGTTTAATGTCTAATTGTTTGCTAATTATTCTGGTGATTGGTTCATGTGTTATTTTTGGTGGGTTTCCAAGTAAGTTTTCGAAGTGCTGTTTCCACAGTTTTATTCTTTCTTGTTGGTTTGCTGCTTTAAGTTTAGCTTTGGCTGTGCTCTTTCTTCTGCTCACTTCGTTTATTGTTTGCCAGGCAATTCTAGATTGTCTATCTTCTACCGAGTCTCTGATCTTATCTATCTGATTTTGAATATATTCTGTCTGTTCCTTTATATATATGCCTGCTAATTGATTTTGTGCCGTTTTTAGTTTTAAGGCATTTGTGTTTGTTGGGTTTTTTCGATAGTTTTTGGAGGCTGTTTTCACTAGTGCACGTTTTTCTCTCACCGCTAAGGTTTCCCATGGGACTCTATATTTAGTTTTAATTTTTGTTGGAATGTATTTTGCTGCTGCCTCAAGGTGTGCATTGACGAAATTTTCGTATTCGTCGTTTGGTGTACTTTTTTCCGTCTTTTCTTGTAGTGTTTCGAATCTGTTTCTCAATTCTAATACGTATTTATCTCTGACATCTTTGTTGTTTAATAGGGCCCAGTCATAGTGTTTGGTGGTCACTGTTCGTTTGGCGTTTTTTCGTAGGCTTAACCGTATTTTCGCTGTGACTATTCGGTGATCGGTGGACACACCCTCAAAAGAGGAGTATGCCTCGCAATTCAATGCACTATTCTTCCATTTCTTGTTTATAAGGACGTAGTCTATCTGAGCTTTAGTATTGTTTGCGTACGTGTATGTCCATAGTTTGCCCTCTCTTTTTTGGTAGTTTGTATTGAGGCATGCTAATCTATTTTCTATCATGAAATCTGTTAGATGTTGCCCATTTCTATTTGACGTGTTGTGGAGGCTGTATTTGTTGTTTCCGTTTTTCCCTATTTGTGCATTCATGTCTCCGCCAATGACTAACATGTTGTGTTTCGGGATGCTACGCACTAATGAGGATAACTCATCGTAGAAGGTGACTATTTCATTTTCTTCACTAACATTGGTGGGGCTGTAGCATGAGACGATTGTTGCTCTGGGGTTTCCGTTAAATGTAGCTACCATCATCCTAGGTCGTATTTTCTCTATGCTATTAAGCGTTTTTAGTGCTCTAGGTCCTATAAGCAATCCTACCCCTCCTACTGCGGCGTTGACAGAGTTTTTCCATGCGGATACAGTGGCGAGCGACCATCCATTGCCAGTGTACTTATGCTAAACTGAATTGTTTGAAATAAAACTTTTTATTTGTATTAAAATGGATTTGGAATTAAATAACCTGCAAAGACTGATATGCCATAAATCCCAAAGAAACAAACAAACACAATCAGTACCGGCTCATTGGCCCAGTGGGTAGAATGTTTACCAATAGTCTGGGTGACCCTGGTTCAATCCCAGGTCAAGTTATACCATAGACTTTAAAAATGGTACTTTATACCTACTTACTTAGCATTATAAGGTATGCATCAAGGGTAAAGTGAAGCAATCCACGGAAAGGAGTAACGCCCTCCCCTGCACCTCAGTGTTGTAGCTATTGAAAAGGGAGCCTTCTGGTCGGCCTCGAATAAGGTCGCCAGCTGCTGCTGCTAATAACTTTATATTCGCTAAATGTTTTTTTTTTATTTCATAATTTTTGTATATTATTATTACAAAAAAAAAATCAACATAAAAACAATTTACCAATTATATCTTTTACATGATTGTTATCTAACGAAGTTAAAATTTCCCAGCCAAAAGAATTTTCTGAGAGGTTTTGTAGAGAAATATTTTTTATGTGAGTTCAACTTTAAAAAATTTATGTTGAAACTTTTTTTTGGTCCAGTTTGTTCATCCAAAGTCATACTACTTATTTCATAAACATCAGTGATCATCTTAATACCAATGTGTAATAATGATAATTCCTCCTCTCAAGGATTCAAAGTCAGATAACTCTCTTTAATTGCTCTGATTTTTGGCCAGCATACACACACATACACTAATAGACATACAGATTACACATACACAAACTCATTCACATATGTACATGTAAGGTTTAATTAAAAGTAACACGACAAAAGCTGTATTTACCAATAGAGTTCAAATATAAGGGCAGAGATTTTTGTTTATCTCTTCTTAACCAGTTTGCGATATTCTCTTTACAACTCTACTTAATCAGAGAGGGTTAGAAATTTCTGTACCCAGTGCAGAGGAGTAAAACCCCACCCTAAAAAGGGTGTCTTGGGTATGACTCTAAACTGAATCTAATAGTGAGGCTACTGTTTAGTGTTGTATAGCCATAAATATCTCAATCGCAACAAATGCATATGGGTACGAATACTCAAATACACAGGTGACTCCGTTGTTCATGTACAAACGTTTATTAATTTCTGGCTTTGGTTCATCAACACAAGGAGAGAGACACAATTCTTACTATACTGACTGTACTATTTGACCCCACAAATCCACTGCACATCGCGTAGTGTTTAAGATCTCTGCCAGTAGGGATCTGCAGAACTCCATGGTCAGACTTTAACTTCTCAACACCATGGTCTTAATTCAACTTCTCAAAATTATAGTCAGAACTCAACTTCTCAACTGTCTGCCTCAATTGCAGACAACCCCAGTATCTGTCTACATGGCCCAAAGTCAACCTTCCAACTCTCGACTCCATGGCAGAGAATTCAATTCTCTATGCCCAAAGGCAGAGACAAAATCGTCTGTCTTACATGACCCAAAGTCAACTCCCAACAATCGACTCCATGGCAGAGAACTCAATTCTCTATGCCCCAAATGGCAGAGACTTATGTCTGCCTTACATAGCCCAAAGTCAACTACCAACTCTCGTCTTTTTCAAAATCCCCAAATTCCCAGCCCATCACTTCCAGGCATGACGTCATTAACACTCCAGCCCTATTTCCTATCTGGGGTTTATTATGACAATTGTGATTGTCATATCCTTTGTGCAAGAGTGCAAAACTGTACTCAATGTCTGTGCACCTGAACTAAGAGCTGAATAGTTCAAAGCCCAACCAAACTAAATGATAAAATATAATTAATGAAAAATGATTAATATGAAAAATCATTCCGTGATTATAAAACATTAGGAGATCTGGTAAGTATGGAATACTATTTCCTTGCCCCTACTCCTGCATCAAATAGATCCATTTAAAAATTATTTGTATTAGATTGGAAAACTTGATTCCATATAACTGTAAATTATTTGTATTAAGAATAGTTTCTAGGAGCTATACTTGTTTATTAAAGATTATCATTAGTCATTTGAAACTGTGAGCTAACAAATAACTATTATTAAATAGAAATGAATACTCAAAACCAAATAATTATTAGTATTAGATAGGAATACCTGAAATCTTACACCTGTGAGAAAATTATTTGTATTACATAAGAATACTTGATATCATAAAACTCTGTACAAAAAAAAAATCTTAGGAAACAACGATAGAAAAATGTAAATATAAATGTACAATAAACGCAATTCCTAAACAAAAAGAAAAAAATACCCCCAAGATGTGGTTAACATACAGTTAAAATCAATCAACCAATCTCTTTGTGACTGCCAGTATGAGCTGTGTTCAAAAAGTATCAAGATTGACGCTGTATTTACCAAGACAGAAATAAACAATGAATGAAACATTCATTTTTTTCATAAGAGTCTTCTTCGCTGAGATTGAAGCTGTATTCATCAAAACAGAAATGCATAATAAATTTAACATTAATTTTTTTAGAATAGTCTTCTTGGCTGAGACTAAAGCTATATTTACCAAGACAGAAATAAACAATGGATGAAACATTAATTTTCTCCTAAATAATTTCAAAAGCATTCAACACCCACATTCCTGTGATCCCTTTATTAGTTGAAGTGATATGAAGCTTTGTTATCATATTTCTTTTAATGTCCACCACATTTTCAAATTCATTTGGATGAATTTTCAATTGAGAAACAAGAAAAAGTTACATGAGTTCTCTAAGTGTGAACGGTGTGGCACTTGTATAACCTCGTTTCATCAAATACTTCAATCAAAAGAGAATGGGCATTGGATCATAACATCATTATATAAATTATTCAGCTATGTAAATCTTTATATAAATTTAAAATTTTATAAATTTAAAGTTTTGGTCTCAATAGTTTTTGATCATAACTGGTATATTCCCAATTGTTTAATGTACTAGTTGCTCATCGATTAGAAATAGATCATATTTTTGATTTAAGAGAGTCTTGCCGGTTATTTCATAAGCATAACAAATTATATCAACAACTAATTGAATCTGCAGCGATCTCTCTGAATCAGTTAAATGTATATCTGGATATTTATCACATCACCTTCTCAAGTCTGGTTTGGTTTGGTTTCTTTGTTTAATGACATATCAACCTTAGTAGGTTATTTAATGCCAAATCCATCCTTTAAGAAGAACAGTAGTGGTGCTATTTAACCAATAGCTTGAAGGATAAGGGTGTTCATACCTTTTCCAAGGGTATTAGTCCAAAAGTTAATGTAATAGCATGAGTGGAATTTGAAATCGCTTACCACAATTCTGGAGTCCATCACTTTAGCCATTACACCACAAGGACATCCCCTTTTCAAGTAGAATTAATTTCTAAGCCAAACAAAAATCTAATTGTTTTTGACATTGGATCATCATCATCATCATCATCATTGTCAATGAATGCCTACAGCAACTATTCCCTAGACTCTCTCTCTTTCTCTCTCTCTCTCTCACCATCCATCCCTATCAGCCATCATGCTAGGTCTTCTAGTCAGCATCCATTATTCACTCAGAGCTGATGAATATATATATATATATATATATATATATATATATATATATATATATATATATATATATAAACAGGTTTGGTTGAATACTATGGATTGTTTCTATTTTTAAATCTTCAAATGAAGATGTTCAAGTCTTTGCACTTGTCTTCTTATGTCTGGGTCAAGTTGGGAAAGAAAGAACCTTATATTAGCTCAAGCACTTTTGACCATTTTGCTGATCATCTTCAAGGGTTGTGTTAGATTATTTATTGCTGTGAGTTTTATTTATATTTATTTGAAATGTTTTATATATAATTCAACTGTTTTTTTTCTTTTTTTTATGAATTATAGATCGGGTTGATTCATTCTGTTAGGATGGGTGGTTAATTATTGAATATGTTTAATATGTTTATACTAGTGGTAAATGTTATTTTATTTACAGTAAGTTTTTTTTTGTTTCTTTCTTTTATAGTTATTGCTTCAAGGATATATATATATATAGAGAGAGAGAGAGAGGGAATGAGGGAGAAAGAGTGAGAGAGAGATAAAGGTTAGATTAGCATAAATTTAACCTTTATTAATTATGATACACATTTTAATTATTGTATAAATTTATTATTCATATTTACCATCTCCTCCGCTCAGGCAGGATATGACACAAGGTCAATTTCTAAGTGAAGTTTAACAGAGTAATAAATTAAGTCTTCTAATCTCACAGTTTAAATAACATTAGATAACTCATTAGGGGTTGATCTGCCATTAAACAAATTAATCAAATCAAGCCAAATCTTACTCTCTCTTCTCTTTTTTCTGCCTCTCTTCCATTTCATGCTCTTCTTTTCCTACATTTGCAAATGAAGCAAATTTCAGCATTAGATAACCAATAAAGGGTTGATGTGCCATTAAATAAAGAAACCTAACCAAACCAATAACAGTCATAAACACAATTTTGAACATTTTCTGTTCCAACATTTTTATAGATCTATAATGATTGGTGTTCCTAGATACGTTGCTATGACAACCTTATAGACACCTTCGTTTTTCAGCATTCTTTCCTAATAGCTCGATTTTTTTCTCAGAAAGGCTATAACGAGCAAAACACTATATTAAATAAATAAATACTCCATAAAATTTTTGATTTTCACGTCAAAATTTCTTCCATTCTGTGGACATTTTATCCAATATATTTATTCAATTATGAATGTGTAACTCGTGTTCTGAACATCTTTTAAGAGCCTGAGAGTGAAAGCAAAAATGAATATCTTAAAATGGAGGTGGAAAAAGTAATGAATTAATTTATGAATTAAGGGGAATAAAAGTCAAAATTAAAAGAAAAAATATTAACAATTAATTAAGGAAAGGAAAATAAAGAGAAAATTAAGCAAAAACAAGAAAATATTTGCCATGGATTTAAACGAGGTTTGCCCAGTCCACTGACCAATTAAATGATTGAGTTTAATGCATCTTCTGTTATATTTTTTTATCTTATTTATTTCTTCAAATTTTACAAGATACTCTCTCTGTCTCCCTCTCTCACTCTCTCTCTTTTTCACTTTCTTTAATTTTCTCCCTACATCTCTTATATTTTTCTACTCTTTCTCCCCCTCATCTTTAATTTTCTCTATCTAATCTCTTCCTTTTTCTCTCTCCTTCTCTCTCCCAATCTCTCACTTTTCTCTCACTTTCTCTCCCTTCCACTCTTCTTTCTCTCTTTTATTCTATCTCTAATCTTTCCATCATCCTCTAGTATTTCTCTCCCTAAATTTTCTTTGTTTGCTTTTTCCTCTCCCTTCCCTCTAACTTTCACTCTGCTTCTCTAATTTTTCTCTCTTCCCATAGTATTTCTCTCACTGAACTTCTTTTCCCCTCTCTTTCTTTCTTTCTTTCTTTCTTTCTTTCTCTGATCTTTCAATCTTCCTCTAACTTTTTTCTTTCAAAACTCTCTCAATCTCTGTCTCTGTCTCTGTCTCTTTCTCTCTCTCTCTCTCTCACATACACACACACACTATTCTCTCTCTCTCTCTCTCTCTCTCTCTCTCTCTCTCTCTCTCTCTCTCTCTCTCTCTCTCTCTCTCTCTCTCAGATATTTCTTTCTCATTATCCATTTGCCTGATCTTTTTTTCTCCCTTTCTCTATTTTATCACCTTTCTACTGTTCTTTTTCTCTTGCTCTCTTGGTTTTCTATCCATCTCTTTTTCTATTCTCTCTCTCCATTCTTTTTCACTTCTTTCTCTCTCTTTCTCTAATCTTTCTCTTTCCCTAGAGTCATTTTCTCTACTTCTAAACTCTCTCTCTCTCTCTCTCTCTCTCTCTCTCTCTCTCTCTCTCTGTGTATTTTTTCTCTTTTAACCTTTCTCTCTTTCTCACTAATCTTTCTCTTCTTATCCTTTTATCTTTTTGCTATTTCTCTCACTCCTATTTATAATCTTTCTTTTACTTTTTCTATATTCTTACCTTATTCCTCCATTGCTATATTTCTACATTTTTCTCTATTTTTCTATTCTTTTTCTCTTTCCATTCACTCTCTCTCTCTCTCTCTCTCTCTCTCTCTCTCTCTCTCTCTGTCCACTCTTTACTCTTTACTCTCTCTCTCTTTTCTTTTCTTCTCTCTCTAATTCTCTCTCTCTCTCTCTCTCTCTCTCTCCTCTTTTTTCTCTCCTCTTATCTCTTTTTCTCTTCTCTCTTTTCTCTCTTTTCTCTCTCCTCTCTCTTTCTCTCTCTCTCTCTGTTGCCTTTTTCTTTCTTCTTTCCTTGATTCTCTTTCTGTCCCCTTTTTCCTTTTTCTCTTTATGCTATCTTTCTTTTGTTTGTCTTCTCTTGTTTCTCTCTTCTCTTTATTGTATCACTCTCTATTTTTTCCTGTTCTCTCTCTTTTCTTTATTCTCGATATCCCCCCTCTCTCTCTCTTTATATATATATATATATATATATATATATATATATAGAGAGAGAGAGAGAGAGAGATTTGAATACTCATTTGAATACACATATGCATATTTACTCTCTTTATATATATATGTATACACACACACGCACGCACACACACAACTCTCTCTCTCTCCATCTCTCTCTCTCTCTCTCTCTCCCTATCTATCTCTCTTTATATATATATATATATTCTAACTTTCTTAAAGAAAGGCCTTCATGGATCAATGATTATTTAAGCTCAATATTTTCACAAGTTTACACTGTTTCCTATTTCTTCCCCTTCAAGATACTTTCCCTCCGGTCATTGGCAAACACAGTTCACAGCAACCACTAAATGGAATGCACCAAGCATGCTTGAAGACACAGACAATATAAATAGTGGATCTTTCTTTTATACATTTGCATCTGTTTGCATGTGTGTTTGACTGTGTGTGCAATTTAATACTATTTTAACAGAGGATTTAAACCCACCATTTTACATCTAAAAGCAAAGATGGTCTTCTATGAAAAAGCAAAAAAAATACACTTTTATGTGAAAGTGGAAAAAATGTTACTGAGACAAGTATAAAAATGGCTGAAAGAATAGCCTTTTTGCCTAAATGTATACATCAGAACCTTCCTTCAATCTAATAATTTACACATACATTATCGCCGATATATAAATGCACCATTTTTTTATAAAAAGTTAATCTTCTTCTTGACCAAAGATAACAAGATTTTTTATTTTCATGGAGAATATAATATAATCAAAATGAATATTGTTTGGTGTTTTTCATAAACAAATTGTAGCCAAAATAAATAAGTTCAGTTTGGTTTAGTTTGGTTTGGTTTATTTCACAGCATATAAACTCTTTATAGGTTATCATATAAACAATTTAAAGTAAGTTAGTAAAGTTGGTAACCTTAGTCGAGGGTGACCGGGAGGATCCCTTTTCTATAGCTATGACACCAAGGTATAGGGGAGGGCACAACACCTTTCCTTGGAGTGCTCCACTTTACCCTTGTTCCCCACCTTATAATGCTGAGTGTTAAGCAAGGCAGCATCAACTACCATTTCTTGAGTCTTTGGTATGACTCGACCTGGTATTGAACCTCAGTCTCCCGGACCATTAGCAATCACTCTACTCATTAAGCCAATAGTGGGTTAAGTGTTCGCCAATGATCCAGGAGACCTATGTTCAATCCCAGGTCGCATCATACCAAAGACTTTTAAAATGATATTTGATACCTCCTTGCTTAACACTCAGCAATACAAGGTAGTGTATCGAGGGTAAAGTGGAGCAATCCAAGGAAAGGAGTAGCGAATTCTCCTATACCTTGGTGTGGTAGCTATTGAAAAGAGAGCCTTCTGGCCGCCCTCTACTAAAGTTGCCACTTTTACTTTACTTATATAAACAATATATACACAATTTCATGTTTTCAAGTAACTATTCATATTTAATTATAATCCATTGCTTGCACACAGTGATATGGTTGTGAACATTACTTTTTAATATTAATCATTTTAAACAGTCTTATTTGACCCATAGATAGGAACCTAAGAAGGATTACAACTCAGGGTTAGAGTGGACCTGGTAGTAAAGGCAATGAAAGGATTACTTCACATTTCCCAAAGCTGCAAAACTGAAGCTTCACCAAGAAATGCAGTTTAGTATCATACTCAAGACATGCAAAATGAATATTCAGTAGTCCAAAAATAACTTATGTAAATATATATATACTTATGCAATTTTATTTTTGGTTCCAAGTAGAAATAATAAAAGGTTTCAATGCTGTCTGGCAATGAATACTACCTGATTATATAATATCCCAAGAGAAATAATAAAAAGTTTCAATGTTGTCTGGGAATGAATACTACCTGATTATATAATGTCCCTAGAGAAATAATAAAAGGTTTCAATGCTGTCTGGGAATGAATACTACCTGATTATATAATGTCCCAGGAGAAATAATAAAAAGTTTCAATGCTGTCTGGGAATGAATACTACCTGATTATATAATGTCCCAAGAGAAATAATAAAAAGTTTCAATGCTGTCTGGGAATGAATACTACCTGATTATATAATGTCCCAGGAGAAATAATAAAAAGTTTCAATGCTGTCTGGGAATGAATACTACCTGATTATATAATGTCCCAAGAGAAATAATAAAAAGTTTCAATGCTGTCTTGGAATGAATACTACCTGATTATATAATGTCCCAGGAGAAATAATAAAAAGTTTCAATGCTGTCTGGGAATGAATACTACCTGATTATATAATGTCCCAAGAGAAATAATAAAAAGTTTCAATGCTGTCTGGGAATGAATACTACCTGATTATATAATGTCCCAGGAGAAATAATAAAAAGTTTCAATGCTGTCTGGGAATGAATACTACCTGATTATATAATGTCCCAAGAGAAATAATAAAAAGTTTCAATGCTGTCTTGGAATGAATACTACCTGATTATATAATGTCCCAGGAGAAATAATAAAAAGTTTCAATGCTGTCTGGGAATGAATACTACCTGATTATATAATGTCCCAAGAGAAATAATAAAAAGTTTCAATGCTGTCTGGGAATGAATACTACCTGATTATATAATGTCCCAAGAGAAATAATAAAGGGTTTCAATGCTGTCTGGGAATGAATACTACCTGATTATATAATGTCCCAAGTGAAATAATAAAAGGTTTCAATGCTGTCTTGGAATGAATACTACCTGATTATATAATGTCCCAGGAGAAATAGTAAAAAGTTTCAATGCTGTCTTGGAATGAATACTACCTGATTATATAATGTCCCAAGAGAAATAATAAAAGGTTTCAATGCTTTCTGGGAATGAATACTACCTGATTATATAATGTCCCAAGTGAAATAATAAAGGGTTTCAATGCTGTCTGGGAATGAATACTACCTGATTATATAATGTCCCAGGAGAAATAATAAAAAGTTTCAATGCTGTCTGGGAATGAATACTACCTGATTATATAATATCCCAAGAGAAATAATAAAGGGTTTCAATGCTGTCTGCGAATGAATATTGTTTGATTGTATAATGTCCCAGTAGAAATAATAGCAGGTTTCAATGCTGTCTGGGAATGAATACTTCTTGATAGTATAACATCTCAGTAGCAATGATAAAGTCCTAGAATATTTGGTTTATGTAGAAAATTAACTTTTTATAAAAAAATTACTATGAGTGTACTAATTTCTTCTGACCTCATTTTTTCTTTATTTTTCATAGGAAATAAAAATGTACTCAACACTCCCCAAATCTCCAGAATCAGTGTCTCACAATCCAATACAGTTTAGAGTCAATACCATGTATACTTTTTTGAGGGTGTCTTAAACCCCCCCATAAGAGATACTGTAAGTACATTCTAATCTCCATTGACAGAGGGGGAAGTTAGTTTCATTCCTTGTTTATTTTTGTGTTGGTAAATTCAGCTTCTGCTGCTATACCTTTTTGAACGCAACTCATACAGACAGCTATAAAGAGAAAAGAGCAAACTGTTTATGAAGAGACAGACAAAATCTTTGCCCTTATATTTAAACTGTCACTGGTGATTGTGTTGATAAAATGCAAGATTCATCTGTTGATTACATCAGTCTGAACTTGACAATCTGCAAGAATTCACACTGCTTTGTTTGGTTTGTTGGGAACCATCTGATATGTATGGGAGAAAAGTTGAATTAATACCTCAAGCAGCCATTTTATTAGCTGACCAGATAAGATATAAAGACATTTTAATCTTGTGCTGGCCAGAGACTGCTAAGAGTCAAAAGTTTGGCAATGTCTTGCTATGTGCTACTTGCAATATATATATCACATAACCAAAGCAGTTCAAGCCGTGTTAGCTACCCACTGTGGTTGGTAGTATGATGTTACTTGGTGTGCTGACATGTTGTTCATTGCGTTATTCCATGGTCTTATTTGGGAACTTATGTTTTACGAGGTCAAACTAGGCCATATCATTACAGAAGTAACCCAAAATATTTACTGTGTCAAAGATAAATGTGTTTATGCTTGGAAGGAATCTCACCGGAAAAACGTAAGGGTGCAAGAGTCTCATGACGCATGCGCAATGAGGCTTTTCAGGATGCAGTTTTCTTCCTTTTGGGTTCAAGACATGAACAGGAGAAGATGCAGAGAGACAGCAAGGAAGGATCCAAGGTAACCTTGGGATGTAGTAGCTGCCAAATTGAAAACACAATTTTTCTCCTGCTGCACTGATTTAAACATGAGTAGTCAGTCATTCACCTTATATTTTTCCTGTTTCGCCATTCAAGTTTATTGGGTAGCGGCTGTGTGTTTTGTTATTCTCACAGTGAAAGAAATGTGCAAAGGTCCCACCCAAGTTTCAAGGTCTGAAGGAAGAACTAAAATCACTTGCTGTTTTGTTGCCTACCTTCGTTTTATTAAATTCGCTACACTTCCGTAAATAAGCAATAAAAAAGAAGTATAAATTCCCAACAGTTAAGGCTCAGTCAATCACAGTTCAGTGATCAGATGATTCAAGAAATTTTGCTCAGTTTGCAATAACCTCAACAATCAGGAAAAGTCATTAACACCTAAAACCAGGACTCTGAGTCCATACTCCAAGGCATTCAGGCAAATCAAGTGAGTAGCACACAGAGAGTATCAGATAACCTTTGTATCTCATAGTCCAGTGTAGTTGGTTACCTTCAGTACGAACTCAGCAAAAACATCCAGAGCCGCTAAAATTGTCGCTCACATTACCAAAATTGTCACTCACATTACCAAAATATTGCAAAACTTTTGGCTCACCCTCATATAAGCTGAGCTATAAAATATAAAGACATTCTTACACTGTGGGTCAGAGAACTTTCTGATCAAACTACTTTGAAAAAGATAAAATTTGATGATGTGCAGAGAACACATATCAATCAAGATGTTTAATGAACAAAAGCTGAAAATGCTCTTCTAATAATAGAAAAATCTTGGCCAATGAAATCAATACTGTCAAGATTAATTCATTTATATTCTTTGCCTAAAATTTGGATCAACTCGTCCGAGTAACTAATATGCTTCACAGTGGATGTCAGCAAATTTCAGATGTTCAAAATTAAATGATCAATTTATACTCACTTGATAGCCATTCAACAACAATTACATTAAAGAAGTCTCAGAATACTCTCTGCTAGTCTCAATATTTAACCCTTTGCCAATATTTTAAAGTGAAACTATTTTTTTCTTTGCACCATAAGCTCAATATTTTGCATTGGGCCCTATTTTACTGCATACTGTAACCTTCAGTGTAACGTTGCCTTGTCAATGAGGTTTAGAATACACTGACTGTATCCCTTGCAAAGGAGTAACCTTCCCACAAAAAGGGCTGTCCTGACTATGATAATGAACTGCATCTGATAATGAGGCTCCAGTTCTGGAGATCTGGAGGAGTATGGAGTACCCCTTTATTGCCATTACTCCCAGGTCCACTTTGATTTTGAATGGTAGTACCTGTTTGAGCTCCATCTATAAATCAAATAGAATTGTTTGGAAATTATTTGTATTAGATAGGAATACTTAATATAATATTTCCGCGTGCAAATCTTAAGAAATTGCACCAAAAATATAAACTTGGCTGCAACCTTGAAGTAAGTCAGTTCAAACTCCTGTCACACTATTACATTCACTTTTGAACTAATGCCCCTTGGGAAAGGTATGAACTCCTTCATCCCCCCACTATGGGTTAAATAATACCCTTCGTGTTCTTCCACAAGGATGGCTTTGGCATTAAATAACCCATAAAGTTTGATGTGCCATTAAACAAAGCTACCAAAGTAAGAAACCAAAAAATATAAATATAAACATACAATGTTCACAAATGTTTAACCTCAAAGTATAATATAACCCCAGACAGGTTGACATGACATTAAAATCAATTTATTTTGAGTGCAACAATCATTGTTGTAGTAAGTCGAATTGAAGACTGGAATTCAAATCTACAATGGAGCTGTTTGCATTTTACTCCTCACAATTATGGATGAATAGTAGAGAAGACTTGGTTCACTATTCTTGATAAGGCAACCAGTCTAAGAGAAGAAAAACTTTGAATTCAATCCAGCTATAAATACATACTTTAATCTTGATGTTTCAGATGTTGGAACATCATGTAAGATACCTATAATAAAAGGAATTATATAATATATATTTTGTATTATTGTCATAGTGTTAGTATTAAAAAGGACATTCTTGCTAACTGGCAATATCAAACTTATTGTAAATTGAACAATCCAACAAAAAGATAATTTTTTCTCAAAAATACCTATTTACTTGACAGAATAATAAAACTTTTGTTTTAAATGGAATGATGGGATATCTGCCCCTTGGGGTGAAGTTTGAATATGTTTTTTTTTTTTTTTTTGGCAAATTCTGTGAACTCAGGTACAGGGTGTCTGAATTTGCGAAATGATTTCCATGTTCGAGGATATCTCATTCTGATTAGTTCTCCTTATTAAACTAGTATGATTTCCCCTCAACCAAATAGGTGCTTTTGTAATGTAATGGTTAGAAAACTAGGTTAATAACCCACCACTCATGAGTTTGATTCTCACAAGGTGCACCATATTTTTGTCTTTGTGCAAAACTTGGTTAAGCGAAGTAAATGACTTCAACTGAAACAAAATATATGAATTCACTGCCTGACCTAGAATTTGAACTCATGACCACCAGGTTAACTGATGCACTTAACCAAGTTTTATCAACTAGGTTATTTTCCCATTGGACAATCAGGAAGTGGAATTTTGCAAAAGTCTTCAGACGTGGACTGAAAGAATAAGTTAATTGAAGAAGAATCTTTTTTTTTAAGCTTCATTGAAAAACCCTGGAAGAAAAAAATTGAAGGATATGGTGACTGAGACAAAATTCCCATTGGCTGATTGACTGATTTTGCTGTTGAATTTTTATTGGCTGCATTTTATTCACCAATACAATCAACAAAAAACAAAAAACAAAACAAAAAAACATTATTTTAATATGGATGTTATTGTTAGAAAGATATCTGAGAGGCATTATTGATTTTTGACACTTATGTGTAGGGTTTGGATATCAACCCTCTACATCATCAGTAATAATGAAGAAATGGCACACACTTGGATTTATAATTAAAGAAGATAAAACAATACAAATGGGCAATTATGATAAATGGTATATGAGGAATTTATAGATTTGCCATCAGAGCAAATATTTTCATAAATGTTATTTGTTTAACAAGTATTTTATTTGAACAATGCTGAAGGGAATTTTACTTCCAAAGATCAAATATTTTGTTGTCTTAATATTGAGTAGATTTTATGAATATAATTCTGGTTCTAGCAAAGAAGAAAATCCACCTTCTTTTAAAAATGGTCTTTATATAGGTTTTTTTCAATTATTTTTCTATAATTTTATTTGGTCATAAGACTTTAAACAAACTCTGAGAATGGACTTTTAAATAAAAATAATACAGTAAATATATTTTAGACTTGGTTCTTTTCAACTAGACTAGGTTCTTTAACCTTAGTTAGGCAACCAGTCTAGGAAAAAGGAAAACTCTACATTCAAACCAGCTGTACTCCTCTAAACAATTGACCTGTGGCTGAGAGGTTGAGTAAATAAATACATTGAAATTATTCATACAAACTTTATTCTCATTTCTCAGAATTCAGTTAACAAATCTCATCCATACTTTGTAAATGTTCCAAGTTTGGTCTTTCTTCTAAAATGGCTGCAATGTGGAACACACCATTGTTTCCCTGTTGTATATAATTTTGACTTATTCAAATTCAAACTTAACGAGTATCTTATCTAATGATTGACCTTGTGCCACAACTAATCTATGGTGGAGAGGTTGGAGTAAATATATACAATAGATATATACTAAGTGTGATCAGTACCAAAACGGAAGCTCTGGAATTTGTTTTAATTTGAAATTTAAATTTCAAATGAAGATGTGAGTACAGCTGAATACTTTATATAATAAAGAGATCATATCTAGATATTGAGATTGCAGTCTAGACTTGTAGACTTTGTCTAGATGAGTTAGGGCCAATTTGAAAAACTAAGAAACCCTTCTCAATACCTTTTGATTAACAGTTTTTGATGAAACACAGGATTATGCAAGTGTAACACCTTCCGTATTCATCAAACTTATTCCTATGTGACTTTTTCTTGTTTCCTAATTTGAAAATTCATCTCAAGGGTAAGATTTGAGGATCTGTCTAGACATTTAGAGAAGGTTTGTTACACCAGACATTGGCATAATGGTTAGAGTGTTCGCCAATGGCCTGGGAAACCTGGGTTCAATCCCAGGTCGAGTCATACCAAAGACTCAAAAAATGGTACTTGATGCCTCTTCGCTTAATTCTCAGCATGATAAGGTAAAGATCTAGGGTAAAGTGGAGCAATCCAGGGAAAGGAGTAGCGCCCTCCCCTACACCTTGCTGTAATAGCTATCGAAAAGGGAGCCCTCGAGTCACCCTCGACTACTTTTTTTTACTTTAACAAGTCAGAGCCAATTTGAAAAAAATCATAAAGCCAGCCTTGATATTGTTTAACCAACATTTTTTAGAGAAAATGAACACATCATTCAGTCTTCATTTCTCTCTTGATAAATACTGCATCAATCTCAATACTTTTTAAAACACATTGGCCTCATAGGTAGAGTGTTTGCAAATGGCCTGAGAAACTGGGGTTCAATCCCAGGTCGAGTTATATCAAAGACTCAAAAAATGGCACTTGATGGTGCCTTGCTTAACACTCAGCGTCATAAGGTATATATCTAGGGTAAAATGGAGCAATCCACTACAACTCATTGTAGTAGTTATTGAAAAGGAAGCCTTCAGGTCACCCTTGACTATGGTCACTAACTTTACTTTTATATATTTACAAAGTTGCGGTGTCTGTCCACCTGTCCATTTGCCAAAACAATTTCTTCTTCCCACCTCAAACTATTCACTATAGGATATAACTCAATATCAAATTTTTGGTAAAGGCCTTCTCATGTTTGAATGTACACGCAAGAAAAGCAAGAGATATTGCTTGTTTACCATGAAAATTCCCCTTTTGTGAAGTATGTCAGATATTAGGTAATGAACTTGACCCATACCATTTTAGACAAAGAGTTAGTGCCACCTATAAGGATGGCTACCTGAAGTCAACTCTTCAATCACAGGACCAGAAATGAAGTTCACTGTCAGAAACACATTATATATATATATATATATATGTGTGAGAAAAAGAAAAACAATATGAAAAATTAAACTGATGTGTTTCACAATAAGGATGGTTTCATCATAAATTAAATTTTATTGGGTAAAAATGAAGTCAGTAAATGACAAAGGTGAAGTAAAGATATTTATTTTTCTTTTTTCTTTATTTCTCTTGTTCTTGTTAAATGTAGACATCAATCTTATTAAATAAAATTTCAACTCTGATGAATCTATCCTTAGAGTGAAACAAGTCAATTTCATACTGAGTTCTTTTTATTTGAAAATAATTTTCCGTAATAACCAAACTTTTTATTATCAATTGAGATATCATTAAGACTATTGAATTTTCACTAAAAGAATCTATATAAAAAAAAACTATATATACATATATAATTATAGTTGTGCAATAATAGAAAATATGTGTAGAATTATATGGTAAAATAACAATGTTTTTGGCATGTAAACAAACTAGACTCAAATTTCGGGTGCAAATTGAACACAAATTGAGGAATTCATTTATAAACAAACACAGAATGAAAAATGAGTTACAATACATAAAGAGTAAAGAAAAAAAGAAAAATGTCCTTAGAAATAAGGGAAGAATAATTAACAGAAATAGACTGGCTCAAATATTTCGGTAGAATGTCTAATTACAAATTAAACATTGCAGAAGAGGATTCTTTGTAGATTTACTGTTTGAAAAAGAATTGGTGTCTTTTTGATTGAGGGTTAAGTTCCCTCTGTCATATTTAGAGGGATGTCAAAGAAAGGGTAATTTTGAAATGGTATTTTGAGTGAGTAGATTTCTTGTAGTTCTGGAGAAAAAGAGTTCTTTCTTTCATTTTTAACCTAAAGTTTTTAGACTTTATTGGTATAAGGTGATATTTCAGAGCAATCTTCTTTGGCTTTATTGACTGGCACTGTTACTGCTGAAGAATAGTTCCCTGTGTTATGTGTGAACTGAACATCTCATCTTTGTTGAGCTTCAGGGCAGTCTGCTGCTACTGGTTTCTCACTGAGTTAGCACAGATGAATAAGAGTTCTTTATCTTCTACTGGCACGTTTTTCAGTGATGCAGAAGACTCCTGACTTCAGTAAATGTGAATTTCTGTTCTTTTTTTTCCATCGATTGTTCTTTGTTCAATTCCATGTGGGAACTCCTGAAACAGACAATTTGTATTGCCTAGACCAAAGGCTGGCAAATACTTGTATCCAAATTGTCACAGTCTCCAAGTATGTACTCACTTGATGCCAGCCGAAATTCAACTGTCAAACTGAATTAGAGGTGCTTTGCCGGTTTATTTATGGGTTTATGATGAGGAAAATAGGCTTTATTTAGCCATTTCTGAAAAGTATTTTCAAGCCCTTTGGTTGGGTAAAAAACAATTAACTTTATAGTGAGAGGGAAGCTTTCTAGAGTTGTTTTGATCCTTTTTCTTTCCTAGAAATTTCTTTGACCCCATGACCTCAAAAGTAGGTACCTCATGGTCGAACTGTTGAACTCAAGTTGACCTAAAAGAATCTGCTTCTTCTCTTTCTCTTTTACCATATTTAACCAACCCCTCCGCTCAGGCAGGATATGACAGAAGGTCAATTTTTTAAGCAGAGTTTAACAGGTTTGAATTCAGAGTTTTCCTTCTCCTAGACTAGTTGCCTCACCAAGGCTGAAGAACCTAGTCTGCCCTACTATTTACCCATAGCTGGAGGGAGAATAATTGGATTCATACCTTTCCCAAGGGTATTAGTGCTATGTGAAATGCAATCAGTCCAGGATTTGAACTCGTGTCGCCATGTCCAATTCCTGCGACGATAACCATTACACCACTGGCACCTCCCACTTTCTCTTTTACAGTTTAAACAAAGAAATAGGAGGGAAGCATTTTAACCTTAGTTTTACCAATTCTTATAATGCTTACTCTAGATTTTTGTTGAAATTCATCTTTCCTTTTAATAAATAATGTTACCTTGATATTCCTAATGCTTTTGGTCTATTGTCTTTTGCATCTCTCATTACTAGTGACAAACTCAAGTCATCCAAATATTGAATAAGTTCGGCAAACACAGTGGAGTTCTTTTCTGCAAAATCCATATCGTCACTTTGATCTGTTGGTGACAGTATAATTTCATATAAATGTTGAATTCTAAGATATCCTAAGAACTTCACTTCCAACACTTCATACTCAGATTTGTCACCGTCAAAGAACAGTTTTGCAGTTCTAATCCAATAACCTCTTGAAATTCAGGTAACCATCTTGTCATCCAATTGTGAGATTCTTAATACACAAGGTACATCTTGTCAGTGCAATACATTTTGATAATACGAATAACTTGCCCCTTCTCATATATGCTCTAGTTATCGCTGATTGGCCAATCTCCTGCTGCTACTGACTGGTAATTCCATAAATACCTGCTACTAATTTATAGATTGCTTATACTCATTATGACTCTCCCTCAAACAATTCAACATGTTCTTTAGCTGGTCAGTCTTGAGATAAACAGACTCAGATGCTGGCTTTAAGCTGAAGCCGCTAGGTTTAATAACAAATAATGATTCATGAAAACACACACTCATACACAAACACACATATGCACACACACACACACACACACACACACACACACACACACACACACACATGCATTCACAAATACATAAGTACATACATGTGCACACACTAAAATATACACAAACATACATATTCACAAACACACCCATACTCACATGTGCACACACACACACATATACACGCATGCGTACACATACACATACATACATACATGTGCACATACTCAGACATAGAGAAACATACACATACACGAACATATGCATACCCACATATGCCCACAGATACATGAACATACACACACATGCTTACAAACATGTATACACAAACACACATGTACATACACATGCAAACACTCAGATATACACAAACACACACATACAAAAACACCCACACAACCATACACAGATTCACAAAAACACACACAAACACAAACACACATACACAGATCCCCCCTATATATATATATATATAAGTGTAAAAAAACTAAAAAAAAACGTCATATGGCATTAATAAATTTATTTCAGCTAGCCACTTATAAGAGCAACCAACCTCTTCAGAGAGCTGTCACACAATGGAAATTCTATGAAAATATTCTTTCAATGGATTTTTACTGGTTTAAAAAGAAAGAAAGAAAGAAGGGGGACAAAAAGATAAAGATGATACCCACATGATGGTCTGTTGAGTGTTTACAATTATATAAATTTGCTCAGAATGAAATTTATAAATTTATATATTAATTATCATACATTGAGCGCTCCTGGAGATTTATAAAATCCTCTTATAAATTCTCAAATTGAATAATTCTCATGGACCCAATAACCATCTGATAGAAAAGATATTTTTAGAAAATATTTTTGAAGAAAGGGAGCTAACTTATTCACCCAGAACATAACATTTTATATTTTTGAGAGTTTGGCTACTTGCACATCTAACTTTAGTCACAAACTAAAAATATATTGTTTTGCATAAGTAAAAGTATACGTTTAGTTATTCTATCAGAGTTTATTTCAAGAAATGTTAATTTAGTCATTAACTGCTCATTGGTCAAAATATTTGTACATAATGAACAATAAAACTTAGCAGTTATTACATTTGTTCAAATAGGTTCTTAAAAATTTTAACTATTGCGTAGCTCATCCTAATAACTGCTAATCCTATTAAATAGAACTCACTGCATACATGTTTATGCACACAATAGAATGCATATATATATATATATATATATACACACACAAGGGTTACCTGAAAAGTTCATAGGTTGACTAAGATAGTCTCATGGAATGTGACCAAATGAGGTTTATTTTTCAGCATACTTCCTCTTATGTTCCACACACTTCATTCATTGGTATTGATGTGCTTGGATTTCATTGGTCAAAAAAGTCATCAACAGCAGATATGACGTTAGCCTATGAACTTTTCAGTACCCCCACCCTCATAGTCCCTCTTTACGGTTGACACACTTCTTCCATTGGTATTGCAGCGCTTGGATCCCATTGTCCAAAAAAATCATCAACCACAGATATATCATTGTATGAACTTTTAAGCATAAACTCAAATTTCTTGGTTGTTTAATGGCATATCAAACTTTGTGTTTTATCTAAAGCCAAAGCCACTTTAGTAGAAATGTTGTGCAATAGCTGGGGGAGGGGGTGAGAGTGTTTATCTCTTTCCTGAAGATATTAGTTTGAAAGTGAACAGAATAGTGCAACTGGAATTTGAACTCATTTACTTGAATATCACAGTCCTGCACATTAGCCACAACATCATGGAGACTCACTTCACCCTTATGGTTTGATTTCTTTCTTTAATGGTATATCAACCTTTGCGGATTATTTAATGCCAAAGCCATTCTTGTGGAAGAACAGCAGTGCTACTATTTAACCAATTGCTGGGGGAGAATAAGGGAGGTTAACCACTTCCAAGGGTCATGGTCTGAAAGGGAGAATTCGGTTTTAGCTCAGTCAGCTCACCCTTCCCCCTTGAAAAAGACCAAATCCTCAGAATGAAAGTATTTACTCAAACTTCCTCAACAGGCAGGAGGCAAAACCAGGTTGGAGTAAAGTTGGTTTGATTAAGAATTTTCCTTCTCCTAAACAGGTTGCATAACCAAGACTAAAAAACATCATCTGCCTTACAATTTATTCATAACAGGGGAGAGCACAGGTGGATGACTTTCGCAAGAACATTAGCATAAAGTGAACTGCAAACAGCCTATCCAACATTTCAGAATGTTATATAAGAGTCATTCAAAAAGTTCTAAGCCTCACACAGACAGAAGAGGGATAACTGAATATTTCTGTTGTAGCAATACACCAGCACATCTTATAAAACTACAAAAATTAATTCAGATTTCAGTTCAATTTCTGTGCAGGTGAGGCTCATAAAAAGGTGAAAGGTATGCAATAAATCTAAAATCTTGGTGAGGCTCAGAACTTTTTGGAATGACCCTTGTATGCATTCAGCCAGGTGTGCACTTGATACATTGAGATGCAATCCATTAATAAGATATTTGATACAGCATCAAACAAAAATATCATCAGTTTATTTTCTTATCTGATTAATATGCATTTGAAAGTGACAGCCAAACTTACCTTTTTTGATTGTATTATATGAGGTCCACCTTTTTTTCATTCTCTTAAGTAAGTTAATGAGAATAGACAAGCAGTGGTCAATCAAAATATCATGAGTGTTAATCTGGACAGAATGCTGTCAGTCCATCTACCATTCATTCTCTTATTTAATTTGTTCATTAACTGCTGATTGGTTGAAATAAGTAATTAAAGTTGGCAACTGTAGTCGAGGGTGACCTGAAGGCTCCCTTTTCAATAGCTACTACACCGAGGTGTGGGGGAGGGTGCTATTCCTTTCCCTGGATTGCTTCCTTTTACCCTTGATACATACCTTATAATGCTGAGAGTTAAGCAAGGAAGTATCAAGTACCTTTTTTTTTAAGTCTTTGGTATGATTCGACCTGGGATTGAACCCCGGTCTCCCAGACCATTGGTGAACACTCTACCCACTAGGACAATGAGAAATATGTGTGCATAATTAACAAAGCAAGTTAGCAATTATACACATCTGTTTGAATTGGTTCTTGGGAAATTCTTCCTATTGTGCAGCTGGTCCTTATAACTAATGATCCTAGTAAGTGGAACCCACTGCAGACATGTTTATGCATACAAAAGAATGCATATATGTATGCACACAGGTGTACACTTGCTACATAAATATGCATGTCACTAATAAAATGGCTGATATCGCATCAACCAAAAATATCATGATTTTATTTCGTCTGCCTTATTATGATGCATCAGAAACTGATCGACAAACTTTACTTTTTGGATTGCATAAAGAAAATGAATGCAAAGTCTAAATGAATTTATATGGTGTTATTAGATTTTCTGATACATCTACCATCATCCAAGAAAGAAATAAGCCAGTTATGGAAGCCACTGTATTTCTCGCATTTCTTTAACTTTAAAAAAAGAAAACTTCCTAAGCAAACTGTGCTGAATGACAAGAATATCAACTCTACTTTCAAGTCTTTGATATTCATCCAATCCAAATAGACCTCATCAAATTTTCTTTTTTATTTTTTATTTATCCAGAAGGGAAAAGGGAATGAGAGCAACTTTAGCAATTTATTTAAGTAAAAGTCCTGCAATTCTCTATGAGTAGAGATGTATTTTAAAAGCAGGACATCAAAATGTTAGAAAGTGGCAAACAGAATAAATCAAAAACTTGCAAGGAAAAAGAAGTAAAAGTAATAAAATCTGGAATGTCACCAAAATGGTTCCTTGTATCCAATATTTTAAATAAATTATCGGTAGGCAGACTCATAAGACTGTGTCTATTATACATATATATATATATATATATATATATATATATGTGTGTGTGTGTGTGTGTGTATGTGCAAGCCTATGCATATATATATATATATATATATATGCATATATATATGAATGACAATATATATATATATATATATATATATATATACATATATATAAGACTGTGAATGTGTGTGAATATATATACATATAAATGCATACATATATATACATGAACTTTCAAAAAGATAAAAATATGAACATCCATCTATGTTATCTGTCTATATCTCTTTATATATATATATATATATATATACATATATCTGTAACGTCAATGAAAGAAAACTCAATGGACATAAAATATTTATTTTGACAAGTCATGGTAGCAAATTGCCTCTTCAGATGACTATACAAATTACATGGAGAAATATATATATATATATATATATATATATATATACTTTCTTTAAAGAAAAAGAAAAAACCAAAGACCGGTTATTTTAGGATTATGAATTTATTTCCATCCTGTTTTGCATTTCTGATGTAAACCAATATATATATATATATTATATAAAAAAAAGAATCTAGAAGCAATTTCAAATTTGATATTTGTTTTTTCTATTTATTTTGTGCATGTATATATTAACTTCATGAGTTTTGGATATCTTGAGACCTTCTTCAAGCAATTAAATGATAGACTGTGTGTTGGAGAGACAATCAAGAGGACCTTCCAAGAGCAATGGTTGATTGGGACGGTCAGCAAGAAAGAGTCATGACATTCTTTGTCATCAGTGCAACTTGTTGAGTGGGTAGAGTGTTTACCAATGATCCAGGACACCAAGGTTCAATCCCAGATCCAGTCATATGAAAGACTCTGAAAATGGTACTTGATGCCTCCTTGCTTAATATTCAGTATTCTAAGGTATGGATCAAGGTCAAGTGAAGCATTCCAGGGAAAGGTGTAGCGTCCTTCCCTACACCTTGGTGTAGTAGCTATTGAAAAGGGAGCCTTCAGCTCAGCCTCGTTAACAACCGGCCAACTTACTTAACGGATACATACATATATATATATATATATATATATAAACAAACCCCCCAAAACACAATTTTTTTGCCTATTTTACATTTTGATTATTCATTACCTTTCTTATTAAGAGTATTAAAATGTTTAAAAACTCTAATATTTAAAAAATCATAAACTTTTTATAGACTGATTTTCCTACTCCACTTAGGAAAAAGATTATTGACAAATTTGAAAATATCTTAAAACTACAGCCAATCAAATGAAAAACCATTAAGATAATGTTTGACTCTCATATCCAATCACATGCTTGAATGACTGGTAATAATCAGGATTAATAAATTTGTAAAATTTATTTACCAACATTTATGTAACTGTTCATTTGTTAATTCTATATATACATATATAAAATCAGCACTTACAATTTTTTTACAGTTACTAAAGTTTCATATTATAAAATGCACAATCTTCAGACAGGCCTTTTATTCCACCCTGAAAATTCTATGTTTTAGGCATGAAGCACTTTTATATTATTCTTATTATATAAATACATATTCACAAATGTTCATATAGATATTTATATATATACACATTTATAAATATACATGCACATATATAAATATATAGCGTTGGCCAATGGTTCATGAGACCAGGATCCAATCCAAAGTCGGGTCATACCAAAGACTCGAAAAAAAGCATACTTGATGTTTCCTTGCTTAACACTCAGCATCATAAAGTATGTATTAAGGATAAGTGAAGCAATCCAGGACAAGGAATAGTGCCCTCCTCATAGCAATTATTATAGCTATTTTGGTTGCCTTCAAATACAGTTGCCAAACTTACTTATATATATACTTGTAAATAAATACAAATAAGAATTGTTGCATTGCTTAATGATATTATGGTAGAGCAGGTATAAAGCCAAAAAATATAATAATTATGAACACTACAAGTCCATGACTTAAAGTTTGATTTGGTCTGCACAATCATCCGATTGAAAGAGGAACATCTAAGATGGCAACAGCTGGGTTAATTAACAGACATATCAGAAATAAATATAAATCATATATGAGATAGCCATTAGTTAAAAGATCTGAGTCTGTTTAGAATAGCACACCTGCCAAGTAGATAAACCACAAACAGAACACAAAGTTAAAAGGGACTGACCAGTAGATTAATTCCACTCCTGTTTCTTAATCGTTCTAACATATAATATGTTCACACCCTCTGCTCACGCCTATGAACGAATGAGTTCCACTTTATGTTTTTTATTTTTATGTTTTTTTATTTTTTTATTTTATTTTTATTTCTATCTTTGTTTTCTGATTTTTAATTTATTTTTTAATTTCCTTAATTTTCCTATTAATCTTCTGAATACGAACTGTAACTCCTCATTCGCATCACATCTCTGGGACAATACAGAGCATGTAAAAGAGTCATCCGATGAGACGGAGAATATACCAACAATGTTCTCCGCCGAAATAAATTTATTATGACGGCTTAACCGAGTTTGAGTCTCCATTTAATTGCACACTATATATATATATAAATACAGGACAACGACACTATAAATTCAATTGATTAGCTACTTTGGCATTTTTTCCAAGTTTAAAACAGAATTTTATTGCATATCGTTCTTCTGAATTGTCCTCATGTCCAGATTGCATTTTTGAAATTCACCAGCGGTGACAATCAGGTTTTAGTAGGGTGTATTCCAATTGCTGCTGTAGCTGTTCATTTGAACCTGAAATCATAAAGATTGTTTCCAGACTTTTTTTGTATGGACACTTTTATTGATAGTACACACATGAAATTCTAGTCCCCTTCGAAGTAATCTCCTCTGGCTGCAATGCACTTGTTGTACCATTCCAACAACTTCAGGAAGGCCCCATGGAAGTCCTCTTGTGTGAGCATGTCAATGACTTTCATCATAGCCTCTTTCATCTCCTCAATTGTCTCATAACGACAGCCTCTGATCTTTAGAAATAACCAAAAGTCACAGGGAGCAAGGTCTGGACTATAAGGACGGTGAGGAACTGTGTTGATGCCCATCTTGGTCAAATAGTCTGTGACAAGGATAGAATTGTGGAGTGGTGCATTGTCCTGCTGAAAATGCCACTGACCCGATTTGAAGAGTGCTGGCCTCTTCCCAAGGAATCTCTTCTGGAACTCCCTTAAAACCTCAACATAGTAACCCTAACCCTAACCGTTTGGCCAATCAACTGTGGTGTATTGACTTCCTTACTCCTCCCACACCTCTCATCATCCCTCACAGACTCCCTGCCTTCCTTGGATCTCTTATGCCACTCAAAGACTGATGCTTGATTCATGCAAGAATTTTTTCCAAGTTTAAAACAGAATTTTATTGCTTATCGTTCTTCTAAAGTGTCCTTACGTCCAGATTGCATTTTTGAAATTCACCAGCTGTGGCAATCAGGCTTTAGTAGGGTGTATTCCAATTGTTGCGGTATGAAATCATAAAAATTGGTCAGTCATCTCATAAGATGTATAGCAATAACATACTGAATTTTCAAGAGTCTACACCAATTTTAAATGCCCATACGAAAAAAGTCTGGAAACTTATTGTATGCTCCTCGGTCGAATCAACCGAAAAGGACATCGAAACGAGGTTAACGAAAGCATGGACAGCTATCAATAGGCTATCGACTATATGGAAATCAGACCTAACCGATAAAATGAAACGCAGTTTCTTCCAGGCAGCGGTCACATCGATACTGCTATATGGATGCACTACATGGACGCTAACAAAACGGCTGGAGAAGAAACTAGATGGCAATTACACAAGAATGCTGCGTGCAATCCTGAACAAGTCCTGGCAGCAACACCCCACAAGACACCAACTGTACGGCCACCTGCCCCCTATCACGAAAACTATTCAAGTTAGGCGAACCAGACATGCAGGACATTGCTGGAGAAGCAGAGATGAACTCATAAGAGATGTACTCTTATGGATCCCCACACACGGCCGCGCAAAAGCAGGACGACCAGCACGAACATACATTCAGCAGCTATGTGAGGATACAGGTTGTTGTCCTGAAGACCTGCCTAGGGCGATGAACGATAGGGAGGAGTGGCGAGAGAGGGTCAGGGATATCCGTGCTGCCAGCACGATATGATGATGATGATGATATATATATATATATATATATATATATATCCTAACCCGGTAATACAAACATAGCTTATATGAGTACATATATATCTGACTCATATTTCCTGAAATTTTCTTGTCAGTTTAATATATTTTAGCATGAGTAAACTGCAAGGGCAATTTTGAAAGTATTCAACAACTTTGAATATCTTGTGAACCTTTTGCACGACCTTACCAGAACTTGACCACCAAAGACGATCTTGCAACACTTATGTGATCAGACACTCTCCTAAGGATTTATTCAGTCAACAATGAAAGACCACCATGTTGCCCTTGCATTCTTATTCAGGGATATTTTGCCAAATAATTGCATGCCTCAAATATGTCATTCAACCTTGACATGCTGCTTGTCACTTCCACTGAAGTAGATTTGTCATGCACTGCTGGACCCAGGGATTGAACTCATTACTGCCAGATGACAATATAACACTTTAACCCATGATCATATCTGCCAGGCTATTGCTTTGTTGGACAATTGAGTAATGTTACCTTGGAGCTTTAAACTTAATGTTATTTTGTCTGCCTCTTCAAATGAAGCTGAGTATATGTCTTGTACTATTTGTAGACACTTGAAGAAGGCTACAAGGTACAATGGCCAAAACATTGTGGATATAATAATAAAGTTATTTATAGAAACTGAATGCACTAAGGTAAAATAGAAAGTGACTTGTCTTTTCTTCACTAACAATAAAGTTAAATCCATTCCAAAATGGATGCACTGTGGAAATCATCCAACAGACAGATATTGACAGGCTGAGATAGATATAGACAGACAGTTACTTAAGAAGAAAAAAAGTGAGATAGATAGATAGATAGATAGAGGGGGAGGGATAGAGAGAGAGAGGTATAGGGAGAGAGATGAGATGAGCAGAGATAGATAGATAGATAGATAGATAGATAGAGAAAGAGAGAGAGAAGGATAGAGAGAGCGATAGATAGAGAGAGATGAGATAAGCCGAGATAGATAGAGAGAGAGAGAGAGAGAGATATGAGATGAGCGGAGATAGATAGATAGATAGATAGATAGATAAAGGGGGAGGGATAGAGAGAGAGAGAGTGGGATAGAGTGAGAGAGATGAGATGACCAGAGATAGATAGATAGTTAGATAGATAGAGAGAGAGAGAGAGAGAGAGAGAGAGAAGGATAGAGAGGGCGATAGATAGATAGAGAGAGAGAGATGAGATGAGAGAGATAGATATATATAGAGAGAGATAGATATGAGATGAGCAGAGATAGATATATAGATAGATAGATAGATATGAACAAACTGAAATATGAAGAGACTGAGATGATGATGTAAAGAATATTTTTGTATATATCTGTAACTGAGAAGAGTTTGCTTGTCCATCCTCTAAAGCCTGCTAAATGGTTTGATGCAAAAATATTTGGTGAAGCAAAGGATTTAACATCAAAAATGTTTTTGTTCCTTGTGATGAAAGTTAGCCTCAAACAATAAACAATTCAAATGTGAAAACTTGAAAATAAGAAAATTAATGAATTGCTTCTATTACTAATGCTAAGCTGATATAACATTTATCATTGTAGGATATGGAATCAGTGATCTGAGTTCAAATCCTGAATGAAGCTGTTTGCATTTCACTTCATGATAATGCTCTTGGGAAAGGCATGAATCCATCTGTTCTCTTCCTAACTAAGAGTAAATAATAGGACAGACTAAGTTCTTTAGCCTTTGTTAGTTAACAAGAGAGAAGGAAAACTCTGTATTGAAACTAGCTTGACTCCACTTGAAAATTGACCTTGTGCACATCAACTTATGATATCAGGCTTGGGTAAAGATGGACTAAAATAATTATCAACATTTATTAAATATTACAAATTAAGTTCATAAGTAATTAGCTCTCCACATAGAAGATATAAAATAATTATATAGCATTATTTCTAAATAAAAAACAAAAATGCCTAAATCAATAAATCTCATTCAAATTTAAGATATTTCTCAATAATATTAAATGAACAATATTAATTCATAAGAACTAAGTACCTACAAAAAATGAATTCATCAGGATTATATATTGAGATTATATACCATATAGATTTAAATAACTTAACTCTGCTGGGTTTAATTCTTAGCAGGTCACCACCAGTATTAAAGGAATCATTTTAACCTCTGATCCTATGTAAGCACACTTAGCCTAACAACCATTGTCATAGGACATGGAATTCGGGACAAGAATTCAAACCCTGGATGAAGCTGATGTGTTTCACTTTTCACTGCTAATGTCCTGGAGTTTTCCCCCTTGCTATGGGTAGACTAGTAGACAAGGTTTTTTAGCCTCAATTAGACAACCAGTCTAGAAAAAGGAAAATTGAATTAAATCCAGTTGTACTCTATTTTGAAATAAACATTTTCTCACGTCCTACCTTGCTCAGTCAGCTTGGGTTGTAGAATACACCAACTGCATCTCAGCCAAGGGGTAAAACCCCATCCAACGAGTGTCCTGTTTATGACATTAAATCATCTGATAAGTGAGACTCCAGCCTTTGTCTTTTGAGGAATGTGAAGTACTCCTTCAATACCATTGCCCCAAAGTTCACTCTGACCCGGATCGGTAGCACCTGTAAGAGTCCTATCTATGAGTCAGATAAAACAAACTGAGTGTGCAAACAAATGACTGAAGTTAAATTGTAACTGTTATATAGAAATACTTGAAACCATTAAGTTGTATTCAAAGGAGGGCTCAGGGTCTTTTATGAATGTTATCTGCAAAATGGTTTTAAAATCATATATATTAATATATATGTATAAAGAGGATTTGGCATTAAATAACCTACAATGGTTGATATACCATAAAACTCAACCAAACCAAATCATATATATTTAATAAATATGTATAAAGAAGATTTGGCATTAAATAACTAACAATGGCTGAGATGCCATAAAACCAAACCAAACTAAACCAAACCAAACCAAATCTCTCATCCAACCTGTGATAGAGGGGTTGGTAATATATGTACCCTACATCAATGGTTACTACAACTAGATTTTTTTCTATATTTTGGATAATCAAGAAGAAAATGGCCTTTTAAATTTCTATTGAATATTCTTGAAAGAGTAAAAGAAATGTCTTCAACTACTAAATAAATATATGGAATAGCATATACACTTTATGACTGTGGGTCATTTCCTCTTTGGTTGAGTCAAGAACTTTTCAGCACCCTTCCTCCACCATTTATTCACTTCTTTTTACACATTCATCATATTATACTCCATTTATTTGTATTTTTGAAACAGAAATTTCCATACCAAAATATCTCATTCTTAATATGAGTGAATTGTAGATATATACACAATTTTATTCTCACATACATAAATATATATATTCGTATGAGTGGGGGTGGAAGCATTGTTACTTAATCACTGTTTATTTATATAGTAGGATGTTATAAAAAAATTTTAAAGGTAGTTAATGATCATATCCAAAATATTTCCAAAAGAAAAAAAATTATTTGACATGATGAAAAAGAAAAGCAAAAGAAAATCTCAAGCGTAAAACGTCTAATTTGTTAAATCACAGCAGATTGTTCTTGGAAATCTTTAAAATTCACCATTGAATCTAAAATAAGAAAAAGAAAATAGTAAATGTTGAAATGTAAAGAAAAAAAAGGTTATTATATATTGTGAGCAGGTAAAAAAGAAATTCTTTGGAAAATCTGTGCCAGAGTCAGAGAAGAATTGAGAGGTGTGTGCACTTACAATAGCCTTGAGAAAGATATGTCTGAAAAATATTGAAATATTTTTCTGTTTTTAAAGTACTGAAAGGAAAAAAAAAAAGAAAAACAAGGAAAAAAAAATTGATCTATTTTTGCATGTTCATACATACATACATACATACATACATACATACATATATACATACATACATGTAGACACTGATGCACACATATACACACAATCACGTATATACATAGATACTGAAATATGTTTCTGTTTTCAGAGTACAGAAAGGAAAAAAAGAAAAGCAAGAAAGAGTAAGTTTATTTAAGTATTCATGCACACACACACACACACACACACATACATATTTATATATTCACACACAAAAACACATGCATGCACACACATAAATTCATACACACACACACACTCACATATATAGATAGATAGATGGTGAAAGAGACAAAATTATGTTTTGGGCAATGATGAAAGGAAAAAGGAGAGTGAAATAAGAAAAACACTATCAGACTCACTTAGTCTCTCTTGCTCTCTGAATATATATATATATATATATATATATATATATATATATCATAAGCTTAGGTGTAGCAAAAGGCCAGAAGTATGGGGCACACACACGTATATATATATATATATATATGTGTGTGTGTGTGTGTGTGTGTGTGTGTGTGTGTGTGTGTGTGTGTGTGAAAAGAAAACATTTCAAAGTACATGTACATTAAAATTTGAGTCTCTATGAGTGTTCCATACTTCTGGCCTTTTACCACACCTAAGCTAAAGATATATATGCATATATTTAGAGAAAGAAAGAAAGACAAACAATTACTTTTCTTTTCTTTTATATATATATATATATATATATATATATATATATATATATATATATATAGTAGCAGAAGAAAATGATGTGTCCTAGGAAAAAATAATTTCCTAAAATACCTTTAGTTAAGAAATCTTTTTACGGGAGCTTTTAAAGGTTTTCTTTCTCCATATGTATTTATATAGACAGTTACAGACAGACAGATTGTGACAGAGGTACAAACTGTTGCCTGGTTTTAAAATATCTTCAAATACCTTCGGTTAAAAATTTCTTCATAGGTGCTTTGAAATGTTTTCTTCCCGTGTGTGTGTGTGTATATATATAGTCCCAACTTGCAATTTAATTATATATATATATATATATATATATATATATATATATATATATATTATCCATCACTAAGTCAGCTGATGGCAGGAACAATTCTATTTTAGGATTTTCTTTCTTCAATATCCATGTAATCAAAATCCAAACAAGAGCTCAATGTAAAATAACAAAGAATTAAAATATGGAGGTTTTATAGTCATTGGTATTCTTTTCCTAATCTTTCTTTAAGAAACCAAACAACCCTTTCTAAATGGTTCTGGATATTAAAGGATTGTGGCCTTACACCATTAGGTAGATAAAATTTTATTAAAAGATCAACCACTCCAAATGATTTCAGAAGTAGATGTAATCTATGTCGAGAAAAAAAATTAGTGTAATAAGATATTGAAATATTAGTAAATTACTAAATCAAAGAAATGAATTGATACATAAATATTGTCATAAAAATAGATAAAAGCTTATATAAAATGACTTTAGACTTAAAAAATGATTTTTTTTTTCATTATATATATATATATATATATCATCATCATCATCATCATCATATCGTGCTGGCAGCACGGATATCCCTGACCCTCTCTCGCCACTCCTCCCTATCGTTCATCGCCCTAGGTAGGTCTTCAGGACAACAACCTGTATCCTCACATAGCTGCTGAATGTATGTTCGTGCTGGTCGTCCTGCTTTTGCGCGGCCGTGTGTGGGGATCCATAAGAGTACATCTCTTATGAGTTCATCTCTGCTTCTCCAGCAATGTCCTGCATGTCTGGTTCGCCTAACTTGAATAGTTTTCGTGATAGGGGGCAGGTGGCCGTACAGTTGGTGTCTTGTGGGGTGTTGCTGCCAGGACTTGTTCAGGATTGCACGCAGCATTCTTGTGTAATTGCCATCTAGTTTCTTCTCCAGCCGTTTTGTTAGCGTCCATGTAGTGCATCCATATAGTAGTATCGATGTGACCGCTGCCTGGAAGAAACTGCGTTTCATTTTATCGGTTAGGTCTGATTTCCATATAGTCGATAGCCTATTGATAGCTGTCCATGCTTTCGTTAACCTCGTTTCGATGTCCTTTTCGGTTGATTCGACGCTGCTTCCTAGGTACGTGAATTTGTCTACTAGTTTAAGAGGGGTTCCTTCTAGAGTGGAGATGTCCCCCGTTTGGTTATAGCACATATATTCCGTTTTGTGTGCATTAACATGGAGGCCTATGCTTGCTGCTGCTCGTTCCAAGCTATGCAGAAGTGTTTCGGCTTGGTCAGGTGTATTTGCCAGTATCGCTATGTCATCGGCGTAGTCAGCGTCGGTAATTGTTGTTGCGGGGTATCTTCTGCTTCTTTTCTTCGTCAGTTCGAAGCCATTCTCTTTGATTTTGTCAATTGATGTTCTAAGTACGTAGTCTAGACAAATGATAAAGAGATACGGAGCCAGCGTGTCCCCTTGTAGTACTCCTGCTACAATGTCAAAGTATTCTGTGTCTCCATCTGGTGATCGTACTTTTACTTTAGTGTTTCTATAGAGAATCGTTATTGCCGCTACGGTTTCTTTAGGTATGCCGTACGCTAGTAGGATTTGTTCCATCTTTCCTCTGTGAATGGAGTCGAAAGCCTTGGTAAAGTCGACAAATATTAATGTCGCTTGTAGGTTCTTTGCCCGTACACCTTCAAGGATTCTGCGGATGGTTAATATTTGTGAGGTCGTAGATCTATTTCTTCGGAATCCATTTTGGTTTTTTCTAAGTATGTTGTTGATTTTGGGTTCTATTCGGTTTCGTAGTAGGGCATTGTAGATTTTGGCAGCTATGGATGTAAGTGTTATGCCTCGGTAGTTTTTGGCTAATCCGAGGTCCCCCTTTTTTGGGAAGGGGAGTATGCATCCCTTCGTCCATCTATCTATCGGATTTTGATTGTATACTGCGTTGCAGTGTCGGAGCAGTATGTCGTCGAGTTGTCTGGTCTTCCATACTTCCGGGGGAATTTCGTCCAGTCCTGCAGCTTTCCTATTTTTAATTTTTCTGAGAACCGAGTCGAGTTCTTCTTGTGTGAACGGTCCAAGTTTAATGTCTAATTGTTTGCTAATTATTCTGGTGATTGGTTCATGCGTTATTTTTGGTGGGTTTCCAAGTAAGTTTTCGAAGTGCTGTTTCCACAGTTTTATTCTTTCTTGTTGGTTTACTACTTTAAGTTTTGCTTTGGCTGTGTTCTTTCTTCTGCTCACTTCGTTTATTGTTTGCCAGGCAATTCTAGATTGTCTATCTTCCACCGAGTCTCTAATCTTATCTATCTGATTTTGAATGTATTCTGTCTGTTCCTTTATATATATGCCTGCTAATTGATATTGTGCCATTTTTAGTTTTAAGGCATTTGTGTTTGTTGGGTTTTTTCGATAGTTTTTGGAGGCTGTTTTCACTAGTGCACGTTTTTCTCTCACCGCTAAAGTTTCCCATGGGACTCTATATTTAGTTTTAATTTTTGTTGGAATGTATTTTGCTGCTGCCTCAAGGTGTGCATTGACGAAATTTTCGTATTCGTCGTTTGGTGTACTTTTTTCCGTCTTTTCTTGTAGTGTTTCGAATCTGTTTCTTAATTCTAATACGTATTTATCTCTGACATCTTTGTTGTTTAATAGGGCCCAGTTATAGTGTTTGGTGGTTGCTGTTCGTTTGTCGTTTTTTCGTAGGCTTAACCGTATTTTCGCTGTGACTATTCGGTGATCGGTGGACACACCCTCAAAAGAGGAGTATGCCTCGCAATTCAATGCACTATTCTTCCATTTCTTGTTTATAAGGACGTAGTCTATCTGAGCTTTAGTATTGTTTGCGTACGTGTATGTCCATAGTTTGCCCTCTCTTTTTTGGTAGTTTGTATTGAGGCATGCTAGTTTGGATTTGAGTATATATGTTTTAAGATATGATCTAAATTAATTCTTATATTTTAAACAACTGGTTTAATTTATTAAAATTATGTAATAAGCAATATAAGGTATAGTTTTTGTATTGATTACAGATTGCATATTATGGATGATATATTTGTTATAGTGTTGTAGTACATTGTAATAACTATTAATATTAATTAGAATGATTTGTTATTGGTATTCATTTTTAAATGTTAATTATTATATTAAGTAACCAGGCCAGTGGTCAAATGAGTAGAGTGTTCGCCAATGGTCCGGTAGACCGGGGTTCAATCCCAGGTCGAGACATGCCAAAGACTCAAAAAATGGTACTTGATATTGCCTAGCTTAACACTCAGCATTATATGGAAGAGATCAAGGGTAAAGTGGAGCAATCCTGGGAATGTAGTAGCGCCCTCCCCTACACCTCATTGTAGTAGCTATTGAAAAGGGAGCCTTTGGGTCACCCTCGACAACAGTCGCCAACTTTACTTACTTATTATATTAAGTAATAGCATATTGTGATCGTTTTTGATGTCTGTTGTTTTTGTGGGCATTGATGTTATTAATATCTATAATGATAATGAGTTGATGATTAGTTTATAACATTAATAGGTTTGATGATTAGAAGTAATAATTGTAATAGCTATATTAATTGTGATGACAATTTTAATATGGTATTATCGATAATACTTGGTATGATTTTATTTATAAGAAGAATGAAAATTGTGTTTTAATAGTTATATTATGATTAGTAAGTAAAGTTGGCAACCTTAGTCAAGGGTGACCCAAAGGCTCCCTTTTCAATAACTACCACACCAAGGTGTAGGAGAGGGCACTGTTCCAATCCCTGGATTGCTCCACTTTATCCTTGATCCTTACCTGATAATGCTGAGTGTTAAGCAAGGTGGCATCAAGTACCATTTTTTTTGAGTCTTTGGTATGACTCAACCAGGATTGAACCTCGGTCTTCCAGACCGTTGGTGATCACTCTACTCATTAGGCCAATGGTCTAATTTGAATAGTAATTTGTAGTAATTTATAGTATTTGATGATAAATAATTATTATTTATAGATCTAAGAATTTGAGGTTTAATAATAATATGAATAATATTATGATATGTAAGATATTATTGTAACCTAAGAGGATATATAATATAATGTTGTATTTGTATATAATTTCAGATAATAGCCTTAACAGAAACTGGTATGATTTTGATTTTTTACTTTATTAATGTGATCTATTATATTGAATAGTATAAAAATATTGGTAAGACAATTTTCTTAGTTTTTTTCATAAAATAGTATTAATATATAATATATTTTATGATATAATTTAATATTTTTAAGAGGTGACTAATACCCATGTAAGTTGTTTATAGTAGATAATTTTTTCTCTCCAAATCCATTTATTCCTTTATTTTTTACTTATCTCCTTGATTTGGGTTTAAAAATTTGTTTGCCATTATATAAAAATGAGGTGAAAAGGAAAGAAGAATCAACAATTGATACATCTTGGGTTAAAAATTAATTAGTTAATGTCTACTCAAATCTGATTGGCTGTTTTGAGGTTCTGCCATTAGCCCACGCATCTACTGTTATTTAAGTGAGACCCACAAGAGTTCTCACTCTCTTTTCTTGGGCTTTTTTTCAGCACGAGCTGAAGCCTCTGTCTAGCTCACTTCTTTTGCTTTGCAAGCTCTTGTTTATTCACCTTTGACTTTAGGCAGCTTTTTTCTTAAGCAAGGGGGCTTAAGCAAAATAGGCCCATTAGTCTTAGGCTAAGCCTCTTTTTCTTACAGGGTTTTTATGGTTACTTGTTGAAACAATAAGCCTACTGCGGGCTATTTGTGGTTTTGGTATGCTGTCCCCTTCAAAAGAAAGTTGAGTCTAAGGTCTGGAAGCTGTATTATTGGACTTTTGCCAATAAAGGAAGCTGTTGGCCAGGTCAGAAAATGTGGTAAAAGCCTCTATAGGCTCAACAGAAGAAAATCCAAGTTGAAACAGAAATTTATTCATCTAAGAGGTGGAAACAGTGGTCTACTCAAAGTTCTCTTAATAAATAGTAAACTTTATTTTCAACAAGTCTACACAGAAAACTAGAACATGGTTGTCCAGGTAGATTCTACACAAGAAGGAGATGCCAAGAAGAAGAATAAACCCTAAAAATTGGCTTCTAAATGAATTTTGACATAAAATACCAAAGAATGGTATTTTATCATAAACAAAAGTTAAACTGACTGTAGGTGGTTGACAGCATGGCTTTGAACAAGTCAGTCGTATTTCTCTTTACCCTTCATTTCTTTTTTTGGTTATAATATTGTCATTACTTGAATGTATGTTATTTATTACCTTAAATTCAATGTTTTCAACAAGCATAAAGACAAATATGCAAAGCTGGATTTTGTAAAGTTTATTTCTCTTGAAATAAATTACTTTGTGAGAACTAGTTGCTTTTGCTTTTAAGAAATATAGACACACTTCTCTCTCAGGTAACAAAAGTTAGCTTCCCTTAACCCTTTTTGATCTCCTTTATTTTTTATACTTTTCTCTATCCCTTTGCCTGGCCTGACAGTTACTGCAAGATAATTTCTTGGGCTGGGCAAAGGTAAAGTTTACTTGATTTGTATAGAGTTGTACTTTATGGCAATTAACATTCAGATAAGTTCATTAACTTTTCGTGTGCTGGTTTTTATAATTTAGGACCTAAAGACTAGTATATTTTTTGAATTGAGCACAATTTTTCACATCTTACATGTTTAGTTTCTCATACTTGATACAGGAATTGAATGCCATTTGTCAACCAGACAGAAAAAACAAATGGTCTGGTCTTTATATAAAAAAATAGTGAAAGAAAAAATGATGAAATTTGGAATAGGGAGATTGGGTGGCCAGAATTTTGTAGTTTTTTTTCTAAATTTTTTTCAGAAATTTCTCATTATTTCTTTGTCTGAAGATGCAGATCTAACATTTTTTTTTAAAATTTAGGGTCTGCAAAATAAATATTATTACAAAAAAATATGAGAAATTTTCAAAAGTTTTTCCTTTATATATCATCATCATCATCATGTCATGCTGCAAGCACAGATCTTCCTGGTCCTCTCTTAACACTCATCTCTACCGTCCATCGCTCCTGGCAGGTCTTCCAGGCTACATCCCATTAGGCACAGAGCTGCTGTAGATAGGTTCTAGCTGGTTGTTCACCCTTTGCTGGTTCACAGGAGTACATCGCTTATGAGTTCATCCTTATTCTCCAGCAGTGTCCCATATGTTTGATTCATCTAATTTGGATAGTTTTTGTGACGGGTGGTAAGGGGCATACAGCTGCTTTTTTGTTGCCACCAGGACTTGTTCAATACAACTCACAGCCTTCTTGTGTAATTGCCATCAAGCTTTTTTTCCATACATTTTGTCATCGTCCATATGGTGCATCCATGTAGCATTTTTGACATGACCACTGCTTGGAAAAAACTATGTTTTAATTTAACAGATAGGTCTGGTGATCGAACTTTTATTTTTGAGTTTTACATAACATCATTATGGCTGCAACGATTTTTTGGGCAGACCATAGGCGAGAAGTATTTGCTCCATCTTCCCTCTGTGTATGGAGTCAAATGCCTTTCAGAAGTCTAGAAATAATAGTGTTGCTTTGAGGGTTTTTTTTCTAAAATTTAGTATTAAAGCATGTTAATCTATTTTCTAGAGTGAAATCCATTCAATGTTCCCCATTTCTGTTTGATGAGTTGTGTAAGCTGAATTTGTTGTTTACATTTTTACCTATTTGAGCATTCATCCACCGATGAATAGAACGTTGTGTTTGGGGATGCTACAAACAAGGGAGGATAGTTCGTTGTAGAAAGCGATGAGGTCCGTTTCTTCTCTAACATTGGTAGGGCTGTGTTGGAATTGGCATTAAATGTGGCTACCATCATCCTCAGTTGTATTTTTTCGATGCAATTAAGTGATTTTTGGGCCCTCTATAGTGGCGTTGACTGAGTTTTTCCACTCAGATGCTGAGACAAATGTCCATCCATTGCCAGTATTGTGGTATTTCATATCTTCACTATGAAGTTGCCTATGTTCTTGTATGCTTACTATGTCTATGCTATGATCTATATGAGCTAGATGCTGTCAGCTTCGGTAGTTGGCCTATTCTATTTAAAGTTGCAACTGAACTATTAGATTCTGGCCATTATCCCATGGGGTTCGTCTGTTCTGTACCTTGTTAGACATGCCATTGTCTCGTTGTTGGGTTGGTCCTTCTTGCTTTAATTGCTTCTGAAGTATATCTTGTGAAAAAAGAAAATCCTTTTCCTTCCCTTGCTTCTTGTCCCCCCCCATGACAATCCCTATGTGCATTATTTTTTTAATTCACTGGAGAATCCTTATTTATGATTTAACATAGTCTTAAAGGCAATATATTTTTACACAAACTTAGGTTTTCAAAGACTGTAATATTCCTATATGTATAAAAAAAAGAAAAAAAATTCTAAAATAAGATCACCTTTACCTTTCTTTTTTTTCCTTTTTACTTTTCCCTCCCGCCCATCCATTCCTTAAGTCTTAACTTAGTATAAGTCCTCAGTGATGCTATTGTAGAATTCACCAGATGCTTATAGGTTCTGAGCTGGCATTTTTGGGTCATCATATGAGCTTGCGCTAGTGCGAACCTGTTATTGCCAGATAAAGCCCCGTAGGACCAACAAATTATATTAATAACATCGACAACAGAAAAACATGTTTGTTAATACCAGCATTTTGACCGATAGTAAAGTTACCTTCTTCAGGTCACTCATTTGGTTTACAACAGTATGGTACAGCTCTGTTGAACATTCCTTGTTTTGACTTAATTTCTCAAACCATGTGCACAAGGCTTCATTCGTTTCCTCCCCTAAACATTTTCAAAAATTATTTTGGCAGATAAAGAAGACTACTTTGACTGATAATTAATGATAATTATAATAATACGTTTATATATATATATATATATATATACACGCACACATACAAGTAGATGTACATGATGTTGCCTGGGATAAGAATAATATCCTAAAATATATTTTGTTAAAAAATTTATCTTACAAAGCCTTTAGAAGATTTTCTATTTCTATATGTATACAAGAATGCTGCAAGCAATATTGAACAAGTCCTGGAGGCAGCACCCCACAAAGCAGCAGCACTATAACCACTTACCACCCATCATGAAAAACTATCCAAGTTAGACGAACCAGACATGTGAGACACTGCTGGAGAAGTAGGGATGAACGCATAAGTGACGTATTCCTGTGGACCCCTTCACATGGACGAGCAAAGGTAGGACGTCTAACAAGAACCTACATACAACAGCTCTGTGCTGATACAGGATGTAGCCTTGAAGACCTGCTGGAAGTGATGGACGATAGAGAAGGGTGGTGAGAGAGGGTTAGGGATATCTATGCTGATGGCGCGACATGATGATGATGATGATGATGATGCACATATTTGTAAAGACATTTGAAACCAGAAAAACTTTTTTTGTTTCCATATTCATACATAACTTCTTTTAGGATGTAAGAGTAGTATGTGTGTATTCTACCAAACATTAGAATTTCACTTCTGTACACTTCAGCCTAAGATCAGAGTGTAGTATCTTCACTCCGGAAAATCAAATCTATTGCAGAAATTCATATTCGCTGTTATTCGTTACCAGATATCAAAATTGCTTTTATTCCCTCCAGATTATTACAATTACTATCATTCATTAGAGGATATCATGATTACTATTACTAATTGTGGGATATCAAAATCATTTTTTATCATCATTAGATATCATAATCACTATTATTTATAACTAGATATTACAATCATTTTTATTCACTTCAGGATATCATAATCACTGTTGTTAATTGTAGAATATCAAATTCACTATTACTTATTTTGGATATGATAATCAATATTATTCATAGCAATATATCTCAATCGATATTATTCATAGCAATATATCCCAATTAATCTTATTCACCACAGGATATCATAATTGCTATTATTCATGGTAAGATATCTCATTCGTTATCATGTCCTGGATATGATACTGGTGGTGCGGCTCCTGTTCAAGAGCTCTGGGGAGTGTGGAGTACCCCTTCATTGCCATTACTCCCAGATCCACTCTGATCTGGAGTCATAGTAGAGCTTCATCTTTGCATCAAAGAGAACATTTTTAGTATTAAATAGTGATTTTTGAAACCATATAATCATGTTTAAATTATTTGTATTTGATAAGAATACTTGAAACAATACAACTGTGTGTAAACAAACAATTATGCATGAATAAAAAATAGCAATAAAAGAAAAATACAATGGAACACTAAAAATAGTTATTGTAATTAAACACTTAAATCGAATTTTGGCTTTAGATAATCCATAAGGAGTTGATGTGCCATTAAACAAATGAACCTAACCAAATAAAACAAATGAATAAAATTCCAGCATTAAATAACCCATAACGAGTTGATATACCATTAAACAAATAAACCAAACTAAATAAATGCATCAAGTTTCAGCATCAAATAATCCATAAACATTTGATATGCCATTAAACAAATAAACCAAACCAAACCAAACCAAATAAATGAATCAAATTTTAGCATTAAATAGCCCATAAACATTTTATATGCCATTAAACAAATAAACCAAACCAAACCAAACCAAACAAATTAAATGAATCAAATTTTAGCATTAAATAGCCCATAAACATTTTATATGCCATTAAACAAATAAACCAAACCAAACCAAACCAAACAAATTAAATGAATCAAATTTTAGCATTAAATAGCCCATAAACATTTGATATGCCATTAAACAAATAAACCAAACCAAACCAAACCAAATAAATGAATCAAATTTTAGCATTAAATAGCCCATAAACATTTTATATGCCATTAAACAAATAAACCAAACCAATCAATGATTATTTTTCCTCACAGGATATCTCAATCACTATTATTCATTGTCATCATTGAAACTGTTTGCTAAATTGGTTCCTCCTTTGGATTTGGTGTTTAGCAAAACAAAGAGACAAGGACACTTTTCCTTTTCTATTTTCATTTTGTATTTTTCTTTAAGCTTCTTTTGTGGTCTATTATTCTTTTTTTACTTTGGATCACAAAGGTCAACCTTCTGTTGTTTCTATACTGAATAGAATGAAAACAGTATCATTTCCTTTCTGCCTACAGATTCAAAAATATCCTTCAGACGCATCTTCTTTACTCTGTCAAACAATTTACCACAAAACCTTTCATCATTTTATTATATAATCCAAGACACAGAAAAAAATGAATTTAACAAAAAAGAAATCTCATTTTTATAGCATTATTTGCATTAGGAGAATGACCTTTGCCATTAAATTATAGATAAATGTTAGTGGATGTGAATGTTTCCCATAGCCCATTACATCACCAGTGTCATACTGAGTAATTCCCCTTAATGACATCTCTGGATCAATGGGGAAAGGTGGGACTATTTAGTCATGCCAATCTTTTCTCTTAATAACTTGTAACAAGTAGAAGGGAACTGCATAACAACCACCTTCTTTATATGATATACAAGTTGTGTTCAAAAAGTATTGAGATGGAAGCTGTATTTACAAAGATAGAAAGGAACAATGAATGAAACATTAATTTTATTAAAAATAGTCTCCTTGGTATTCATGTATATGAGGGACACATATAAATAAAATATGCTTTGCTTGCTCTCTGTCTAACCTCTGATAGCAAAATTAAGATTTATGAAATTTTTTATTAACTCCGGTCATTATAAAGTCACAAAGATAATTCTGGCAGTAAGGGAGAAAATGGAGCATTAATCATTGTTGTATTTTAATTCACACTGTCTTACCCAGTTTGATGTGATATGATCAAAAAAGTATCAAAACTAAGGTTTTAATTTTTTTAATTCTAAAAGTTAAAATTTAAATTAACATATATAGACAACTGAGCAACATATATGATTATGTAATGATGGTTGAATTTCTACACAAGTCAGGGCCAGTTTTGATATATATATAGAAATGTGAAACCAGACTTTTTGGTAAAACACAGTATTGAGTGAGTCCAGCATCCTTCATATTAACCAGATCTTGTTCAATGCAACTTTTTATGGTTTTCTGATTTAAAAATTCATCTCAAGGGGAAAATTTGAAAATGTTAAGGATATAAAAATAAATATAATAGAACGGCTTCACTCCACATCAAAATAGTAAATTTTAGAGAAGTTTCAAACAATGGAAAAGTGGCTGGAATAATATTGTTAAATTACATGAGGACTATTTTTTAGAAAATTGACTTTCATTTTTTATTCACTTCTATCTTGTTAGAGTTTCAATCTCAATTAGATTTGAATATATCTTATATATATATATATATATATATATATATATATATATAGAGAGAGAGAGAGAGAGAGAGAGAGAGAGAGAGAAATTTTGTTCACTATCTTCAGCTGTATGAAAAAGGACTAAAAAAAACCTGAACTTTGAGTTATTCAAATTTGGTTTAAACAAGTTTAAAAAGAAAGAAATTGTTAATGTTTAGAAATTAATGTAACCATTACTGGTTGTATAATTTTGTATATGAGTGAAATCTCATAATCATTATTTGTATACATCATTATTATCATTACAGTATCAATAGCGGCTTTTTTTTAGTCCTTTCTCGATAAAGCATGGAGAGTATTAGGCCTTCATCTGGCATATTGTCCTGTGATATTTTGATTAAAAGTTTGAATTTAAAGTTGTCCTTCTCCTACAACAATTGCTCTACCAAAACTTAAGGACCCTATCTGTACTACTATTTAATGAATAGCTTGGTAGAAAAGAGAATAATTCATACCTTTTCCTCAGTACAAAGTGAATACAATTAGCTTCTAATGGAATTTGAACACTGCTCACAGATTCCATTGCATTACCTGAACATTTATTAATGGAAATATATATACAAGGATCATTAAATAAGTTTTCAGACATTTTTCGTATGGGCACTTTTATTGATAGTACACACATGAAACTCTAGTCCCCTTTGAAGTAATCTCCTCTGGCTGCAATGCACTTGTACCATTCCAACAACTTCAGGAAGGCCCCATGGAAGTCCTCTTGTGTGAGCGTGTCAATGACCTTCATCACAGCCTCTTTCATCTCCTCAGTTGTCTCATAACAACAGCCTCTGATCTTTGGGAATAAGAAAAAGTCACAGAGAGCAATGTCTGGACTATAGAGAGGGTAAGGAACAGTCTTGATGCCCATCTTGGTCAAATAGTCTGTGACAAGGATGGAGTTATGGACTGGTGCATTGTCCTGCTGGAAATGCCACTGACCCGATTTGAAGAGTGCTGGCCTCTTCCCAAGGAATCTCTTCCTGAACTCCCTTAAAACCTCAAAATAGTAACCCTAACCCTAACCCTTTGGCCAATCAACTCTGGTTTTCTGACTTCCTTACTCCTCCCATACCTCTCATCATCCCTCACAGACTCCCTGCCACTTAAAAACTGATACTTGATTCATGCAAGATGGTCAAAAAGCAGTCTTAGGCATTCCATACATTTCTGTGGCATTTTTTCCAAGTTTAAAACAGAATTTTATTGCATATCATTCTTCTAAAGTGTCCTCATGTCCAGATTTCCTTTTTGAAATTCACCATCTGTGACAATCAGGCTTTAGTAGGGTGTATTTCATTTCCTGTTGTAGCAGTTCATTTGAAGCTGAAATCATAAAAATTGGTCAGTCATCTAATAAGATGTATAGCAATAACATACTGAATTATCAAGAGTCTTCGACAATTTTAAATACCTGTACAAAAAATGTCTGGAAACTTATTGAAGGCACCACACACACACACACACACACACACACACACTTATATATATATATATATATATATATATTATCAGAAGTAAATGGCATACAAATACTATCCAAAAGCACATTTTATTCAAAAAGTTTTATTCCAACTGAGCTCTCAAAAATATCTTTGGAAGTATACATGTTTTGGGGAATTAATATTGAACTCTTCATTTGGAACTGCATTTCTACTGGGAAGCTAATTAAAATAATCACAAAAGAAATTCAAATATTTAAATCAAATCTCTCTCTCTCTCTCTCTCTATATATATATATATATATATATATAAGGGTTAACTGAAAAGTTCATAAGATGATGTCATATCTGCTATTAATGACATTTTTATCAATGGGATCCAAGTACTGCAACAATAATGGAAGAAGTGTGTAGACCATAAGGGAGGCTATGTTGAATAAGCCTCATTTGGTTACATTCTATGAGAGTATCTTGGCCAGCCTGTGAACTTTTCATCACAATCTCATATATATATATATATAAATGAGAAAAAAATCATATACAAAAAAAAACATTGATGAACCTTGGATAAAAGAAAGTGCTCAGATGTCAGCAAGCAGAGCAGTATATAAGAATTGTGTTTCACGCTTTATAAAACACCTGAAACTAACAGTAACAGAAAGAAATAAGGCAGATGTGATAAGAATTATTTTAGTGTATATATATATATATATATATATATATATATAATGATATGAAGCGTATTTTATGCCATTGTTGAGATTCAATGATGGAATAACGTTTATTCTCTTTTTTTGTTCCTACTGAATTCAACAAATATGTGTTTGGCAATCAGTTATGACATGTTCATCCAACCTAATATAAAATTTGAATTCTGAACTCTGTTGTCCTCATTTCTATTCAGTTCCTGGCAGAAAATAGGCAATAGAAAAATAGAAAAAGCAAATTGAAGGGAAAAGTGTTTTGTGTCACAACAAGCAGAATTACTGACATTTGTTAAAGATATTTACTTTTAATCACGTTTGACATTTTCCACTTTTCAACATTTTCAGGAGGTTAAAAGCCACAGAAAGTAACGGGCAAGATAAACCACATTTAATGAGATAACAAAATAAAAAGAATAAGATGGCAAATAATAGAGAGGAAGAATATTTAACTGTTACAAGGGGCTGCTGAAAAGTTCTCAGCCTTACCAAGAAGGTATTTTTTTGTTATTGATTTTTGATTTTTCTAGGAAGGTAGTCAAAATAGGATAGAAAGATGGATGAAGTGATGCATCCTTCCTTTCCCTAAAAAAGGCGACCTCGGATTAGCCAAGAACTACCAAGGGATAACACTTACATCCATAGCAGCCAAAATCTACAATGCCCAACTACAAAACCACGTAGAACCCAAAATAGACAACATCCTTAGGAAAAACCAAAATGTCTTCCGGAGAAATAGATCCACAACCTCACAAATATTGACCATCCGTAGAATCCTTGAAGGCATTCAGGCAAAAAACCTTCAGGCGACATTACTATTTGTCGACTTTACCAAGGCCTTTGATTCCATCCACAGAGGGAAAATGGAACTAATCCTACTAGCATACGGCCTACCAAAAGAAACCGTAGCAGCAATAATGATTCTCTACAGAAACACAGAAGTGAAAGTACGTTCACCAGATGGAGACACGGAATACTTCGACATTGTCGCAGGAGTACTAAAGGAGACACGCTAGCCCCCTACCTCTTTATCATCTGTCTAGACTACGTGCTTAGAACTTCGATCGACAAAATCAGAGAAAATGGCTTCAAGCTGACTAAGAAAAGAAGCAAAAGGTACCCCGCAAAAACAATCACAGACGCCGACTACGCTGATGACTTGGTGCTACTGGCGAATACACCTAATCAAGCAGAGACACTACTGCATAGTTTGGAACGAGCTGCAGCAGGCATTGGCCTCCATGTCAATGCACACAAGACGGAATACATGAGCTTTAATCAAACAGGCGACATTTCCACACTAGACGGAAGCTCTCTGAAACTAGTAGACAAGTTCACCTACCTAGGAAGCAGTGTCTCATCAACCGAAAAAGACATCGACACACGGCTCACGAAGGCATGGACCGCTATCAATAAGCTATCGATCATATGGAAGTCAGACCTAACCGATAAAATGAAACGCAGTTTCTTCCAGGCAGCGGTTGTATCAATACTGCTATATGGATGCACTACATGGACGCTAACTAAAAGGCTGGAGAAGAAACTTGACGGCAACTACACAAGAATGTTGAGAGGAATATTGAACAAGTCCTGGCGACAACACCTCACGAGACACCAACTATACGGCCACTTGTCTCCCATCACGAAAACTATACAGGTTAGACAAGCCAGACACACTGGACACTGCTGGAGAAGCAAGGACGAGCTCGTAAGTGATGTACTCCTATGGACCCCCATATATGGCCAAGCAAAAGCAGGACGACCAGCCCGAACATACATACAGCAGCTATGTGAGGACACAGGATGCAACCTAGAAGACCTGCCGGAGGCGATGAATGATAGGGAGAAATGGCGAGAGATGGTCAGGGATATCCATGCTGGCGGCACGACATGATGATGATGATGACAAGGGGCTGCTGAAAAGTTCTCAGCCCAACCAAGAAGGTATTTTTTTTTTATTGATTTTTGATTTTTCTTGGAAGGTTTAAAGAAACTTTAGATACAATGTGCTGAGTGTTTTAAAGTTCTGGATTAAAATTTGGAATAAAATGTCTAAACTAACTAACAGACAATGGAAAGAAGTAGAAGATACCCTGCACAAACAATTACAGATGTGGACTACACCAATGACATAGCGCTTCTGGCTAATCCACCCACCCAAGCCGAAACCCTACTACATAGTCTGGAACCAGCAGCTGCTGACATAGGCATCTATGTCAATGCACACAAGATGGAATATATGTGCTTTAATCAAAGAAGAGGCATCTCCACATTAAACAGTAGTTCTCTGAAATGAGTAGACAATTTCACCTTCCTAGGAAGCAGTGTCTCATCAACTGAGACTGACATCAACATGCAACTAGCAAAGGCATGGACAGCTATCAATAAGCTATTGGTCATATGGAAATCAGACATGACATAAGATAAAACACAGTTTTTTTCAAGCAACAGTCATGTCGATACTGCCATATGGATGCACTACATGGACACTAACTAAACGTATGGAGAAAAAGCTTGACGGCAATTACACAAGAATGCTGCAAGCAATATTGAACAAGTCCTGGAGACAGCACCCCACAAAGCAGCAGCTGTACAGTCACCTACCACCCATCACGAAAACTATCCAAGGTAGACAAACCAGACATACAGGACACTTATGGAGAAGTAGGGATGAGGTAATAAGTGATCTACTCCTGTGGACCCCTTCACATGGATGAGCAAAGGGAGGACAACCAGCTAGAACCTGTATACAACATCTCTGTGCCAATACAGGATGTGGCCTTGAAGACCTACCAGAAGTGATGGACGATAGAGAAGGGTGGCGGGAGTGGGTCAGGGATGTCAATGCTGATGGCACAACATGATAATGATGATGATGAACTAGCAGACAACAATGATTTTTAAATAAGATTAGTTATTAGAATAACAGAATACATAATACACACACATACACACACACACACACACACATACATACATATATATATATATATATATATATATATATATATATATATATATATTGGAGGTGCTGGTGGGGTAATGGTTATCATCATAGGAAATACACATGGTGACATGTTCAAATCCTTGACAAAGCTGACTGCATTTCACATAGCCCTAATACCCTTGAGAAATGTTGGAATCCAATTATTCTCCCCCTACCACCACCAGCTATGCATAAACAGTAGGGAAGACTGGGTTCTTTTATGCAACCAGAAGAAGGAAAACTGAATTTAAAATTCTTAAACTCGGTTTAAAAATTGACCTACTGTCACATCCTACACATGCGGAGTGGTTGCAAATTAAATCAGAGAAAATGGAAATTAATCTGAATATGTAAATAAAAATATATGAAAAAAACAAGGTATACATAGTTGAATTATTTGCCAAAATTTCTTTTTTTTTTTTGTTAAACCATCATCAGATTAATGTTGTTTTTTTCTGAATTACATTCAATTTTAGAAATGAAATGAAAAATGAGAAAAATCTTTGCATTCTGTGACCATTAGAAGTGTTCTTTTTCAAATCTATGTAATATAATTTGAGTTCAAATTTTTTTTTTAAAAGCATAACATTTGCTAATTTCTTTTTTTATAGCAGTTGGTTAAATTATCAACAACTATAAAAAAAAAAAAGAATTTAAATTTGAAGTTTTATCAAAAATCATTAAAAGTAAATATAAATAATTAAAGAAATCAAACAAATTTAAATAAGAGATCTTAACTTTTCTGCCCTAAATTGACAAATTAAGAAGATGATTTAAAAAAAAAAACACTTCTCAGAAAGTAATGCAATTAGAAATAATGCCAAATTCAACAATTTTTTTATGATGTGTATTATGTAACTAACATTTTATAGTTTTTAAAGTTAAACTGGGGATTAGTTTCAAAATTGTGTTTTACTAACACATTTTTCTTTTTTTGGCGGATTTTTATGTCCCTTTTGTGTTCATGTTTGTTTTTTGATTGATCATAAAGTTTTGCCCACATATTTTTCTGTTACATGCTAAGCACTGGATTGAGTAAATGCCTGAATTAGATTTGATATGGTAATTGCTATTGCTATTATTGATTATATATGTATATGTATTTGTATATTTGTATATATATATATATATACAAATATACAAATACACACACACATATATATATATGTGTATATATATATATATATATATATATATATATATATATATATATATATATATATATGATTTTGATTATCTTGTCAAAACTGTTACTGGCAACTGTTATCAATTTTTCTTTATTCTTTTAAATGATACTTGCTGTCACCTTGCTGAACACAGCATTGTAAGGTAAGAATCAAGGGTAAAGTGGAGCAATCCAGGGAATGGAGTAGCACCCTCCTCTATTGAAAAAGGTCCCTCAACTAATGTTGCCAAGTTTACTTTACTTTATATATATATATATATATATAAATATATATATATGTATAACTTTACTTTTATATATATATATATATATATAAATATATATATATATATCACTAGAATGATTTTAAATCAGTAAAATACAGTGCTCTATGCACAAAAGTATAGAGCACTATTTCAATATTTTCAATTATAAAATAAAATCTAATCAAAAAGAGTAAAAACTCATAACTCTGAGTTTCATGTGGCAAATTTTCAAGTGATCTTTTATCAATACATCAGAATCTTGAATTTTTCCCAGTTTTATTTCTTTTTATTTCATAGTTGAAAATATTATTTTTCTTCTTTCAAGTTTTTCACATCAAGATTGGCTGATAGTCTCCTCAAGTCTCCAGAATTCTTCTAAGTATTCAATGCTGTAATCTGAATGGTCTCGATTCTTCCTCGGTTTTCCAACTGTCCCAATCCTTTGGCGACCATTCCAAGTGTACCAATTACAATTGGAATCACCAACATCCTCATGTCCCTCAGTTTTTTGTTCTCTGGCAAGGTCCAAGTATTTGTCAATCTTTTTGTTTTTATTTATTTTATTCTGTGGTTTATTAGAATATCAAAATCCATTAGATGGCAAGTTCTCTTTTTTTGTTAATTAGCACTTGGTCTGTTCCTCTGGTCGAGATTAGATAATCCATTTTTATCTCAAAATCCCAGAGAATTTTATGCATCTCATTCTGAAAGAGGATCGATTTGTGCTTATATCATTTGGTAGCTGAGTCAAAATTCAATCTTTTGCACAATTCCCAATGGATCACTTTTCCCATCCTGTCATGCCATGTCTTGTACTACCTGGCTTTTGCTGGGCCGTCTGGCATTTGTACCAGATGGGGTATCAAAATCAATGGCAGATTCGAGGCTGACTTCAGCTGGGCCTCCTTTGGGTGAGCGAGCTGCTTTTAGGACTTCTATGCACTCCTTATATAGCACTGGACCGCACGGTCTGGTTCAAGCTATATTCTGGTATACATGCCTAGATCTAGATTTAAGTCCATGATACTGCTTGACTCATTGGACCCACATTGCACTTGGTGGGTCAATGACCAGCAGGGTTTGAGTCTCGGCTCATTCCCAACCTTCCCTCCCCTAAATCCCCACTTTAATCAACCTTCGGGCTTTTGACCTTTTGTCAGTGACAAATAACTCTTGTACTCCTTTTGTGATAGAGTGCTGTATTCACTTATAGTAAGATTGTTTCATCTCTTTCTCTGCACTTGCTATTCTATTGAATATTATCGATTTTTCTTTAACACGAATCATCTTTATGGTGTTGTTTTGTGCTACTATTAGAAGAAATTCAGTTTTTCTTAGATTTTCCTTTCTTAACCATGTCCATAACTTTTTGTGTGTAATCTTGCCAGTTTATTGCTTGAAATATCCATACAGTTGTTTTTCTTTCCACTTCTGTTTTCTAGTTTTTGTTGTTTTTGTCTGTACTTATTTTGCCAATTCTATTACTTGCAGCTGTTATTAATCTTTCTTTGTTCTCTTAAATGTTGTCCTTAAGTAATTGTATTAAAGCATTTATGCAACCTTCTATGTAAGTAAGTCTTCTTCTTCCTTCTTTTCTTGACATATAGTCTGTTTGTGTCATCTCTCATATGTAAAACTTTGAGAATCAACTTTCTTGCTCTTTGGTCCATTTGGCAGAGTTACTATCTTGTCCATTTTATGAATGGTTCTGAGTATCTTACAAGGAGGACTACCCAGGTGTTTACTTCTTTGATGAGACTTCTGCTACAGAGCTAGGTTTCAAGAAGCCTCTTGGTCTTTCTGAGGTACCCTTTTCTTATTTTTTACTCCTTCTCCACTTGTTTGAAGGTGTCTGCTTCCAATATTCCTTTTTCCTTTTCTCAATTATATTTTTCATTATTATTATTATTACAAATCCCTTACACATTTAAAAGTACCATTTTTTATGAGAGGATTTTATGCAAAATCATTTACTTATTATTTCAAACTTTCTTTTCTTTAGGATTTCATTTAATATTTCAATATTACTTTAACCAAATCTTATTTCAAATGTTTACCAATTTTAGGTTTCAAAATAATATACCAAAATCTTCATGCCCCATGACTGCAAACTAATATTTAAGAATTGTCTCCTGAGAATATAAAAGCAAAAAACATGCAACAGGAACAAGATTGAAAATATGTCTCTGTTTTTGCTGCTGTCTATAAGTGAATAAAAGACATATCTAAATTATCTAATCACTTGTTCAAATACAAGTATACTCATTCTGACAGTCTCGATAAAAGACATCTTTAACGGAGAGATTGTAGGCAGAAGGCAGGAAATTTGTGCATAAAATTATTTTTTAACAAACTAAAATATTTCTGTTGAACAATAACCCAATAAATGAGTTGAATTTTTATCATTAAGGTTTTTCGGACTATTGTCTTCATCTTTATTGTTATTTCCACAACGTTTCGGCTGATATGTCCTCCGGCCTTCTTCAGGTGTTTGTCGAACTCGGGAACCTTCACAGAACTTTGAACTACGTCCTTTATTGAAACCACGGAGTCACCTGTTCTGATTCCATTAGCCATAACCGGGTACATGTGTTAAGTATTCCTGTATTGTTACTCGCCTGTAGTGAGGATTGAACCTGCAGATGTTTGTCTCCTTAGAAGCTCAGGGAACCAATGCCTACAACCATTACGCCATGTGTCCTGCTGGACAATTCAGAGTGAATTTTTGGGTATTATAAACTTAATGTTCTTACTTTGGCTAGAATTACAACTATTACAATCAAATTTTTAAAGATTTTTTTTATTTATCATTTTTCAGCAAGTTTATCGTGCATCTTATTTTTGTTACAACACAAAAATCATTTCTACTTTCTATATCCAGTAACCCTTTGAATCCTTAGTCTCTTTGAATCCTTAGTCCCTTAACCTGAGTTGAAAGAAAATCTTTTGATGGTTTTTATTATAGTATGGGACATAATCTCTCTCAGCATGAAATCACAGGTTTATGGTGTATAGAAAACTACTACTCAGGTTCAAACAGTTATGTGGTATGGACTGGAAATAAAGCAGGAGCCTCCAATGAGATTATATTGTATATCTCATACCCTAGGAAGTCCATCTGAAATTATGTCTTTACTGTTTTGGTTATAGAAGTCAACCAGTTCAACAAAGATAAATCTAATCATAGAGCTCCATTCTGTCTAATCTCTTTCTCCTTTGTAGAATGTAAACTGATTGGAGCATTTTGATCGTAAGATAACAAAGTGAAAGTTTAAAATAAATAATAGCAAAAAGACTTCAGCTAAGAAATTTGGACAAATATTTTCTTGATTATTGTTTTTCTATAAAAGAAGTCAAAAAGATGTTTGTTCTAATTTTTCTTTTTTTTTCTTTTTTTTGGCTTTGTTCATTTGTTTTTTCTTGCATTGATGCTGTTGAGATTTCTTCCATTCAGAGTCAATGAAGATATAATTGGCAAAAAGCTTTCATGCAACATTGGTGTCAACTGATATGATCGTAACATAAATAGAAAAAGTTATAATTAAGCAAAGATCAATAAAAAGTAATGTATTTTCCCAAAAATTGCTTAATTCTTTTAATTATATATATATATATATATATATATATATATATATATATATATATATATATCATAGCATAATGGTTGCATTGGAAGAAATGGAATTTGCCACCCAAGTTAATTTCCAGACAAAACTGTAGATTTTCACTTTGTGCTAATGTCCTTAGGAAAGGCATGAATCCATCTCTTTCTTCCACCCCCCTAGTTATGAATACATAGTAGGGCAGATTGGGTTCTTTAGCCTTGGTAAGGAAAATAGTCAAGAAGAAAGAAAACTCTGAATTCAAACCAGCTGTACTCAGTTTAAGAAATTGACTTTGTGTCATATCCTGCACATAGTGAAGAAATTGAGTGAATACATATATATATATAATCATCATCATCAGATCATGCTGACAGCATGGATTTCTCTGACTTTCTCTCTCCATCCATCCCTATCATCCATTGCTCCCTGCAGGTCTTCCTAACTACATTCTCTGTCCTCACAGAGCTAATGTAAATTAGTTCTTGCTGGTCAGCCAACACTGGCATGTCCATGTGTAGGTGTTAAAAGAAGATCATCACTTATGAGTTTTTTCTTGTTTCTCCATCTGTTTCCTCTTTGCCTCGTTTGTCTTATTTGGATGGTTTTTGAGATAGGAGGTAAGTGGCCGAACAGCTGATGTTTTGTAAGGTATTGCTTCCAAGATTTGTTCACTTATAGTTTATGGCATTCTTGTGTAGTTTCCACCCAGCTTTTCCCCAATGTGTTTTGTTAGCATCCATGTGGTGCATCCATACATTAGTATTGACACAGCAACAGCTTAGAAAAAAACCCTGTGCTATTTTATCAGATATATCAAACTTCCATATGATCAATAACCCATCAATAGAAGTCCACACGTTGACATCACTTTCAGTAGATGAGATATTTCTGCCAAGGTATGTGAACTTGTCTACTAATTTTAGAGACCTGCCACTTTGAATAAAAATAGTTCCTTGTTTAAAACCCATTTACTCTGTTTTATTTGTATTCATATAGAAGCCAATGTGTTTTGCAGCTTGTTCTTGAATATGTAGAAGAGATTTAGTTTGGACAGATGCATTTGCAAGAAGCCCTTGATCATCTGTATAGTAAATGTCTGTTATAGTTTTTGCAGAAGATCATCTGCTTCTTTCATTTTTATGTAAAGCTATTTTCTTTATTTAGATTTATTCGCATTCAAAGTACATAGTCTCTGCAGATTATAAACCAATATGATGTTAATGTATCACCAGCAATAAAATTGAAGAATTCTGTGTCTTGAACATGCAAACGAATCTTTGCTGTCATGGTTCTGTAAAGCATTATTATATGTAGCTGTAACAGTTTCTTTGGGGAGACCATATCCTTTAGCCTTTATTTTATCTTACCACTTTGTATAGAAGCAAATGGCTTGAAGATATCTAAAAACAATAGTGTTGCTTTGAGATGCTTTGACAGTTTGTCAAAATCTGTGATGTTTGGGATCACTTTCTCTAAAAACTGTTTTGATTTTTCCTTAGAATTTTATCAATTTAGCAGCTACAGAAGTAAGAGTTATGCCTCTGTAGTTCTTAAAGGTTTTTAGGTCTCCTTTCTTAGAGAAGGGGAGGATGCAGCCTTTTGTCCATCTCTCTTTTATATTTTGCTTATAGCTAGCATTGCTTAATCAAAGAAGTATGTCATCAAATCTACTTGTCTTCCATATGTCTGCGGGCATTTCTGTTTTATTGCATTTCTGCTTGTAATTTTTGTCAGTATATGTTAAGTTCTTCCTCTGTAAACTGTTCTAGTTTGATGTCTAGTTGGTATTTAATAATTTTGAGATAGGTTTATGTGTGAGTTTAAAGAAGTTTCCAAGCAGATTCTTGACATGTTCCTTCCTCTTCAGAATTCTTTTTTCTTGGTTAGCTGTATTTAGTTTTACATTCAAGCTGGTCTTTCTTCTGCTCACTTCATTTATTGCCTGCCATGCTATTCATGATTGCTTATCTTCTACTGAGTTTCTGATTTCATTGATTTGACCTTGAATGTATTCTTGTTGTTCTTTTTTGTATGTGTTAGTTCTCTCAGGTTGATAGACCTTTCATAATTAGTTATTTACTTTCTGCCCAACAATGGGCCATTATCAGGGGAGGATGTATTATAAAGTGATTTAACTTTTGTATGTAAATTACTACTTTGTAAGAATAAGTGTTTGTACTATTGTATTGTAAGGCATTTGCTTTTTGAATTAGTTTCTATAAATAGCATCAGTAGCTAAAAACATTTAAGTACATTAGTACTGGTTTCAAAATTAATTCTATTAAGTTTGGGTTAGATGTTCCTAATATGTAGTGCCTCGATATTCTGTAGTTTTGGCTTATTATTTTGTTGTTCTAATTTTTGTTGTGTTTTTGGTAAGAATTTTCCATAATTCTGTTGTTGGGCATGAAAATTTTTTAAATGCTGTGCTATGAAACTTGTATCAGAAAGGTACATTGTAAGTCTCTTCTATAGAGTAGTTGAGGTTAAACCGACATATATATTGTTGTTTTCAGAGATACAATCTTCTAAAGGACATTTAAATTGATATATAACGTTTTTTGCAAAACTCCAATCGAGGGAGAGGAATTATTTTTAATTGACAAAGCTGGAGGTTTTAAATTTATTATACTATGTAATAAGTTTTAATTTTTTATTAGTATCAGTGGGGAGTATGTTTTTATGAATCAATGTTTTTAATATTTTTTTCATCTGATTTATAATTGTAATGCATTTGGTTGCAGTAAAAAAGTTTGATAAATGTTTGTTGACTGGGTGGAGAGGTACAGTGTTTATTTTGTCAGTTAACATTTTTAATCATACGTTTAATTTGTTCATCAACAATATAGTTAGGAAACCCATTATTGATGAGAACCTGTTTTATGTTTTCTACCTCTTTATAAAATATTGTTTTGGAGTAGGAGATCAGTTTGGCCCAGGATATCAGGTTATTAATAATTGCTTTTTTATATCTGAAGGGGCATTCATTTTAAAAGTTGAGGGTACATGAGTTATTATAAGAGTTTTTTTTTTGGTAAGTAGAGGTAGTAAAGTTATTATTATTGTTAGTAACATATTCTTATTAAGTGTGTTGCTGTAACTCAGCAAAAACAGTATATAAGAGTTTGTTTTTTATTAGAATCATACATTAAAAGTCTCTCGCTTAGCAAATAAATAAATTTCAAGTTTAATTTGCAAATGAATAATAATTTTATGAGGATCTGTATTTAATCAGACTATCATTTTTTTAACACCTAACTTCTCTTGATATAATCAAGATGACTATGAAATGCTAATTAAAATCCTACACTTCTTCCTGATAGAAAAATCATTGTTACATAAATAGGTTTACTGGTCATCTAGTAAATAATAAAAATTCTATAAGAAATTTCTAGATATTTTTTGTTTTAATTTTTTTGTTTTAAATGAAATCAAAAAGGTGTGGACTTTTTACATTGATACTGTCAAGAGTTCTTCTCTTCTGAATTAATGAGGTCATAATTGGCATATTCCAAAAAATTGCTAGCAGCTTTCCTGTGTCATTGACAATGACAGATATGGTCTAAGTATACACAGCAAAAGTAATTAATTTAACAAAATCAATAAAGATAAAAGCATTTACTCAAAAATTGCTTAATTCTTTCTGTTTTAGAATATTTTTTGAAATTAAAAACATGCTTTAAGAATTGAAGACATTTTTTCTTTAAGGAAACAATTTGAACAATTATTCATAATCAGATATTATTTCACATCTATAATTTCACCATCTTGAAATTAATTAGATATAAAAATAAAGATATTGCCCATGCATAAAAATTATTGTCAGTGTTAAAATGCAGTTATAAAGCAAGAAGCTGTTTTTATTTGATCAGCACAACTGAAAATTGTGTTTCATATACCAGTAATGCAATGCAAGTCATCAACTGCTGGTACATGGCAAATTTTCAGTTTCACATTATCATAATATACAAAAAATGTAATGTAAAAATTGTGATAACTTTTATTGTACACATTATATTTTTTTATATTTTTCTGGTATAAATCAACATCCCCATGGATATTCAAACAACATTATGAAGGATCATAAACAAATGATAATATCACATAAATATGGTACCAGTCAGTGGAACATTGGAAAAATATCCTGCCATATGCTACACCATATAGTTTGAGAAACCCTGCCAGAGATAATTTTAAAAACATAGATAAATAGATAGATAAATAAAAGTCATGTTCTCTTTTTTTGTTGTTTTTTTTTTGTTTGTTGACAATGCTTGTTTTAATATGCAAACAGAAGAAATAAATTTAGAATTATCTTTTCTGCTTCATATCATCCTCTGTTTTATTGTCAACATAACAAGGGACAAGACTGTCAAATTATATATAAAAAGAATTTCATAACCAGAAAGGAAATATATAGATATGGCCTAGAAAAGGAATATATTTGGAGAGAAGAAATGATGAGTGGCTTCCAGATGATTTATTTGTCTGCTTATATGATAAAAAAAAGAAGAGAAAATAAGAAAAGAAGAAAAATCTGCTAATATTCAAAATGAATAAAAGCTTTTCTTTCTCTCTCTCTCTCTCTCTCTCTCTCTCTCTCTCTCTCTCTCTCTCTCTGTATAAGAAGGATTTTGATGATGATGCTGATGAATATCAATGGGAAGGTAAAACATTGTGTGTGTGTGTGTGTGTGTGTGTGTGTGTGAGAAAGAGAGAGAGAGAGAGAGAGAGAGAGAGAGAGAGACTACATCATTATTAATTTTTGACATTTTTTTTAATTTTTTGTGGGGGTATCACTTCTACTGCCCAAGTCATAGCAGATATAATAAATAGTCTTAAGTTGTCTGAATATCTCACATAAAGCATTGTTATTAATTTCTTTTTCTAGATTTTCTTTCATGTTGTTTTTATTGATTAAGTCGGAAAAAATGCAAAAAACAAAAAGTAAAAATTGAAAAAACAATAGTACCTTTATTGATTTTTTAAATCATTTATTCATTTTTATTTCTATTTTGTGCATGTATGTGCAATGATGTGTATTCTATTTCTGTTGTTCACATATTTTAAAAATTATTCGCATTTGATAGGACTGTATCCAAAAAAAAAACAATTACACAAAAAATGTTAATATGACCTAACAATAAACACGATTCTGTAACCTCTCTATGTAAAATAACCTTAGACAGGTTGACATGCTGTTAAAATCAATCAATCATAATTAGGAAAGGAAAGGATGGATTCATGCCTTTTTCTAAGTAATATTAGTACAAATGAACAGAGTCTCAGCCAAATTCTAAACTCAGCTTGATGGTTTCATTTGTTGTGATGTTAGCCATTCACTTACCAGCACTATGATGATTTAAAAGGGCATTGAACAATGTCACTGCTAAGTTTTTGGTTACTCCTCATGCTTATCAATCAAAGGTGTCAGATTGCCTCAAGGTTGGGGGCCATTAAAGTCAATGGAAATCTTACAGATTACAGTTCTGTTTATGTAGCGTAATACTTGAGAAAAAAGGTCACCACTTAGAGACTTCTTTGAAGTAGTTAACCTTTTTGTATAGATATTTGCATCTTACTTATTGTGTGCAACTTGAGGCACTTGAAGGCAGTAGTTTATGAACATAATATTCCATTGTATTTGGGAGATGAAAAGTTTATTTGTTATTAAACGAGTGATTACTCAAAAAACATATTAAATATGTTCAAAAAGTATCAAGACTGAAGCTGTATTTACCAAGACAGAAATGAACAATAAATGAAACATTCATTTTCTTCTGGATAGTTTCCTTTGCATTTGATACACTTATTCTATTAAGTTTTCCATTAGCTGAAGCAAATGTGAAACTCCTATTTTTTTAACAAAGATGTATACCTGTGTTGCATTTTTTATTAAAAAGGTGATTACTCAAAAAGTATTGACACTGAAGCTCTATTTAACAATACAGAAATGAGTAATGAAATAACTTTAGTTTTCTTCAAAATAGTCCCCTTGGCATTCAATAGACTTATTCCAATGAGTTTTCCATTAGTTCAGGCACTTCTGAAACTTCTCTTATGATATGGCGTGAAACTGTCATAGCATTTCTTTTGGTGCCCTCCACACCCTCAAGTCTTACTCTTGAGATAAATTTTCAATTAAAGAAACAAGAAAAAGTTACACAGAGCTGAACGTCTGGTTAGTAGTGACAGTGCTGGACTTGCACAATCTTGTGTCTTGCTAAAAACATTTCATTCAAAAAGTATGTAGACTGGCTTCATTATCATTTTCAGATTGGCTCTAACTCATCGAGATGAAGTCTAGACAACAGTCCGGGTGTCATGACATCATCTCTTTATTGAATAAGTTATTCAGCTGTACCTTCATGCTTATCTAAATTTTGTTATCATATTTCTTTTAATGATATTCACATATTCCAAGTCTTGGAGATTAATCTCCAGTTTAGTAAAGAAGAAAAAGTTTCACAGGATTCTGTGACATGAGTTTGGAGGATGTTGCTCTTGCACAATCCTGTGTTTTGCCATTCAAAAAGTATCAAGACTGTTGATCAAATAGCATTGAAAAATTGGCTCTGATTCCTCTATACAAAATCTAGATTTGGTTTATTTGTTTAATGGCATATCAACTCCTTATGGGTTATTTAATGCTAAAATTTTATTCCTTTGTAAATTTTCTATTATCATAACTACTTATATTTTGACAATTCTATTGCAAAACCATTTTTTTAATTGGACTCAACTCAAATTACACCATATGCAAAATTGGAAAAGTTCGTAAAATTAGCTCAACAGTTGCACAAAGCTTAGAATTTTTTGTTAAAACTTTTTTTATTCATCAAGGGATATCCAATTTCTAAACATAAAATGGTAAATCCTCCACCCCTCATGGACCTCTTTGCTTTTATTCCCCTGGCCAAAATTTTACTCAACCCCCCCAGGGGGGTATATGAACCATTTTGAGAAACTCTGCACTTATTCCTATCTTATTTGATTGAACAGAGAATTCTTCTGCACCCCTTGCTAAAATAGCACTATTCTATCAGTAACTCTTAGATTAATACCTAACAAATGACAATTGTGACGGCAAATTGACTAAAATCCCAAAACGGGACTTTATTTTCACATGTGTGAAGACGGGGCAGGTTGGCACTTGATCCCCTATATAATAAGTCCTCGTTCAGAGTTTTTCTCTCAGGCATATAAGACCTGGCATATTACGTGAGGGATGAATTTAGGGCCAGACTGACTGCCACTGGCAAGGGGTTCCAAATTTCACACTATCCACACACCCACCAGGCCGCTTTCCTTCCTTCCCCTAGACAATGGAGGATATGAGCCTGTAGGTTTTAGTCGTAATAATATTATATTGTAGTAGTCGGCAACTCTGGTTTCCCGTGTGATATTTTAGAGGAATTAATAGGACAATTCTAAGCGAGATAAAATAAGGCGAATAGAAGCTGAAACGGAAGCATGAGGTAACAAATTCGTAGAAGATACAGCAAAGAACAACTTCGACCAGGTGGTAACATTAAAAATACATGAATCCTTTACTGTACAAAGAGATACACTTTCAAAGTGTCAAATATATATAATGAATTGAACAGTCCATGGACATAAATGTCTTTCTTCTTTTCTGTTCTTTCGTTTCTTCAAATTGAGAGAGAGAGAGAGAGAGAGTGGTATATTAAATTTGGGTATAAAGGAGAAATAGCCCCAAAGTTACTTATCTTATTTTTCGACGGGGTTCCACTGGAGAATCTTTCTTCTTGTTATGACATTATATGGGATCATTATTGATTTGTCTGCACGTAGTCCAACCTGGCATCAATCATATGATCCAGGAAATTCACAACTATGTAACAAATTCCATTGCAAAAGCTATTGGAAGGATAAAAGTTTTGTAGCAGCATAACAGCACAACCTTATTTTCTTTTTTCATTCTTTTAAATAACAGTCAATGAGGCAGAATTAAAGACACTCCTTAAGAGTTTTCTGGATACCAGTAAATTTCTGTCTTTTCAGGGCATCTCAGTTTTTGCCTTACCCCTCTGCTATGTACAGGATGTTACATAAGGTCAAAGTTTGAGACAGAGATCCTACCAAACACAAACGCAAGGACAAAAACAATGTCAAAAATGCTGAGTCACCATTGGCATTCTTTCCTCAGACATCAGGCAATAAACCTAACCTGTACTCTTTCAAGGCATCTCTGTTTCTTTCTGTTTCTGTACAAATTTTCATCAGAAAATTTCTTAGTAAGACAGAGTTGGTGTCATTCGCCAGATCATTTGTGATACAGTCTGGCTTGGCTGCAAACCCTTTTACAATCAGTGTGTTGGGTAGCAACTTCAACATGCACAATATAAATATGTATTTTTATCATTAAGGGTTTTCAGACTATTGTCTTCATCTTTATTGTTATTTCCACAACGTTTCAGCCGATATGTCTTCTGGCCTTCTTCAGGTGTTTGTTGAACTCAGGAACCTTTATGGAACTTCAAACTATGTCCTTTATTGAATCCGCAGGGGTCGCCTGTTTAGATTCTGTTAGCCATAACCGGGTACAAGTGTTAAGTATTCCTATATTGTTACTCCCCTGCAGTCAGGATTGAACCTGCAACCTCCAGAGGATTGTCTCCTTAGAAACTTAGGGAACCAACACCTATAACCATTACGCTATGTGTCCTGCTAATTAAAAAGGCAAGATAAAAAATTTTTTTTAAATTTGAATATGAGCACGGGTAAAAAATCATACATAATAGTAGTAATTCTAGTCAAGTAGGAACATTAAGTTTATAAGTCCCAAAAATTCTCTCTGAATTGTCCTGCAGGACACATAGCACAATGGTTATAGGTGTTGGTTCCCTAAGTTTCTAAGGAGACAATCCTCTGCAGGTTCAATCCTGACTGCAGGCGAGTAACAAGACAGGAATACTTAACACTTGGTCCTCGGTTATGGCTAACAGAATCTAAACAGGCAACCCCTGTGGATTCAATAAAGGACATAGTTCGAAGTTTTGTAAAGGTTCCTGAGTTCAACAAACACCTGAAGAAGGCCGGAGGACATATCAGCTGAAACATTGTGGAAATAACAATAAATATGAAGACAATTGTCTGAAAACCCTTAATGATAAAAATCATCTAGCTTCATCTCAAAAATTTTGACAATAAATATGTATATTTGATATATTAGATATATTCATTATTATTAAAAATTTTCAACCAGTCTGATTAATACTTAACAAGTGACAATACTTTTCTTCTAAATTTTCAAAAATATAGAAAAGTGACTTAAAAGTTTTACAATATTTTGGTATTTGTTAGTTTGCAGTGTGCATATCATATAACAGCAGCAGTTTAAGCAGTGCGAAGTACCCACTGTGGTTGATAGTATTGTGATAGTTGGTGCATTGACATATTGTGCATTGTTTCACTCCATGTGTGAAGGAGCAACATAGTCTAATTTGGTCATATCACCAAGGAATCAACCAAGAACTTTAGTGATGCAAAAGGTGAAAATATTGTTGATCATAGTACAGTAAACAGATGGTTCAAGAAATTTTGCTCGAGTTACAAGAACCTTGATGATCAAGCAAATTCAGGTAGGCTTAAAACCATGGATTCCAAAGCTGTGCTCCAAACCATAGAGGCAAAGCCTTTTAAGTAGCTCTTAGAGAGTATCAGGCGAGCTCAGCATATCACAGTAAAGTGTGGTTCATCACCTTCAGAACCTCAGTTGAAGCTGCCAAATTATGCCACAAAAATATTGCAAAAATTTTGACTCGTCCTAATATTCTGAAATGTTCCGAACTCCAAAACAAACAATTTGTTCAAACAAATTTTAGACAAAAACATTAGAAAATTTGGTATTTAATCTGTTGGAATGAAAATAGGAAAATCATTGCTTTAGTTGCCTTCATCACCATCTGCCAATTGTTTTATATCACTCATCTGAGCAAGAAAAGTCTGAACAGAGAATTCTTTTTTTTTTTTTTTACGAAATAGCTTATCCGCTTCAAAATCAAAGAAAATTCTTATCAAGATATCTCAACAGCCACTCCCAAATGGTTTACCATCTAATTATCTTCTTCTGCTCTAAGAAAACTTTATATTTTTATTGCGAAAAATGCCAAAACCCAAACAGAAGAATGGTACACTATCAGTAAATGCAGTGGCAAACATAATGAGGTACTTGTAGTGTAACGGTTATCATTATAGACCCGGCTACCAGAGATTAAATCCTAAGCAAGGCTATTAACATGATCCATGAAGCTAAAACCTTTTGGAATGGTATGAATCCAACTATTCTCTCTCCAGCTATGGGTAAATTTTAAGGTAGACTGAGCTCTTTAACCTTGGTATGGTAACCAGTCTAGGAGAAAGAAAACTCTAAATTCCGACCAGACTTGGAGAAGGATAGACTCTGCTAGACTATTCCAGTCCATCGATAGAGCGTTCGCCAATGGCCCTGGAGACCAGGGTTCAGTCCCAGGTCACGTCATACCAAAGACATAAAGAATGGTACTTGATACCTCCTTGCTTAACACTCAGCATTATAAGGTATGTATCAAGGGTAAAGTGGAGCAATCCGGGGGAAGGAGTAGCAACCTCGGTGTAGTAGCTATTAAAAAGGGAGCCTTCGGGTCGCCCTCGACAACAGTCACCGACTTTACTTTTACTTACATTTTTTTCTTAAATATGATTGATATGGTGGTTGGTAGTTGAAGGTAGAAGTACAATGTTTACTGGTTTCTTATCATTTCGTTTGTTTTTTTTTAAATATTCAATATCTACTAATGGAAACATTTATTATCAGGCATTCTTAGTTAAATTTCTATAAATAAAGATGTACTTACTTATTGTAATCAAGCATGCATTATCTTATTCAATTTACATAACAAAAATTATAATATAGATTAATTTATGATATACCTAAGAGCAAAATTAGTTCAGAATTTTTGTTGGATCATTCAAAGTTGGAAGTAGAACCTATATTCATTGGAATGAAAGGAATTATAAAACACTGATATACAAGTGAGTATACATAAATACCATACTCAGTGTCATTATCATCATCATTATCATTATCAAGTCATGCTGACAGTACAGATTTCTCTGACTCTCTCTTTCTATCCATCCCTTTCACACATCACTCTTAGCAGGTCCTATTTACCAACCCCTCCGCTCGGGCAGGATATGACACAAGGTCAATTTTTAAGCGGAGTTTAACAGGCTTGAATTCAGAGTTTTCCTTCTCCTAGACTAGTTGCCTAACCAAGGCTGAAGAACCTAGTCTGTCCTACTATTTACCCATAGCTGGAGGGAGAATAATTGGATTCATACCTTTCCCAAGGGTATTAGTGCTATGTGAAATGCAATCAGTCTCGTCCAGGATTTGAACTCGTGTCGTCATGTTCATTTCCTACGACGATAACAATTACACCACGGGCACATCACTCTTAGCAGGTCCTTCAAACTACATCCTGTATCCACACAGAGCTGATATAAGTCCTTGCTGGTCAGCTAATACTGGTGCTTCCATGTATATGGGTCCATAGAAGAAGAACATTGCTTGTCCTTGCTTTTCCAGCATTGCCTTGCATATCGTTTGTCTTATTTGGATGGTTTGTGAGATGGGCGTTAAATGGCCATCCAGCTGTTGTTTTGTAAGGTGTTGCTTCCAAGAGTTTTTCAAAACACACACATCATTCTTGTGTAGTTCCCATCTAGCTTTTTCTCCATGCCTTTTGTTTGAGTCCATGTGGCACATAAACCAGCTACATCTTAACGATTTATTCATAGGGGTTTACAGCTCCCCAACGGTGCAAGTTCACTTCATTTATCTCTGATTAACCCCACAGCAACTCACAAGCATAAATTCTCGATACAGCCTTAATGTATATTTAGTTCCTTAAACTCATTTCTGTAACTGGTATGCAGCGATAAAGAAACCTTAAATCTTAACCATTTTTACCAGACTCAAATACAGTCCAAGCTACAATGAATTCTGATTATTGTTTATTTCTATGATATGAGCATTAATTATATCATCAAAACAAATATTGTTAGTTGTTATTTAATACCAAACTCTACAGCAATTTAGAAGAGAAGGTGTAACAGTTGTAGTCATAAGAAATGAACTTGACAATCCAAGTTCGAATCCTGAATGAGGCTGTTTACATTTGACTTCATGTTAATGCCCTGGGAAAGGCATGAATCCATCTTTCCCCAACTATGGGTAAATAATTGGACAAACTGGACTCTTTGGCCTGAGGTAAGGCAACTGGAGTAAGAGAAGGAAAATTCTGTATTCAAAATCAAGTTAGTTATTATTCCTTGCCACTAGTACCATGTAATCCATTTCGACCTGTTACATTTTAGTTAGTAAGAGGAGTGTCTCCAAATGACTCTGCTATTGCTCCGTGAGATGTAATGAAGAGAAATTACACAGCATGGCACCCCAATGACCTAATAGGCTATAGGATATAAGAATGAAGACAAAGACAGAATGAAAATCTGTAAACTAAAATAGATTTGCATAAGTATATATATATATATATATATTAGGAGTGTACTTAATTTTGTTTGGTTTGGTTTCTTTCTTTAATTGCATATCAACCTTCATAGGTTATTTAATGCCAAAGGCATCCTTAAAAAGAACAATAATGGTACCGTTTTTACCTATAACTGGTGGGGGGTAAGGGCATTCATACCTTTCCTGAGGGTATTTGTCTGAAAGTGAACATAATAATGTGATTAGTGTTTGAACTTGATTACTATGATGTCTTAGTCCAGCACATTAACCACTATGACATGGGGACTTCCTCCTTACTTAATTTTAGTCTGCAATGTATTCCTATTTTTGATATCAGAGTTTTAATACCAAAGAGTTTGGTAATAAATAATGCCTAATAAAACCCATTTTGATTGTAATATGTTCCATTAGAAATAATAAAATCCTGCTGTCTTTAGTTTAGAAAAAAAATTACTTCTTATAAAAAAATTGTGAAGGCTGTACGAATTCATGTGTAATATTAAATACATAATGGTTTGAGAGAATACAAGACTTGATATTTCTGTTTTTAAATCTTACCACTAATATTACAAATTATATAAACTTCTAAGCCACAAATGTAAAATACAGTGTGTATCCATATATCTATTTTCTCAATGTAACATTACCAGAATATTCCATTATAAAGAGAAAAGCAGAGTGTACAATAAGAAAATCTATTGGTATGAGGACCTGAGTTTGTTTACTTCATCTGTAGGGCTTACAATGTTCAAATTGCATCCACTTAGTATGATACTAAACTGCATCTGATGATGGGGGTCCCATTCTGTTACTCTGAGAAGAGTGGAGTACCCTTTCGTTGCCATTATTCCCAGGTTCACTATAATCCAGAGTAAAACTACCTGTTAGAGCCATTCTATAGGTCAAATAGATATATCTGAAAATATTTGGATGTGATAGGAATAATTGTTACCATATAACTGTGTAAAGTATATTAAGATTTGTAATTTGAAATTATAATTGTTTTCTAAGAAGTGTTATTAGTTACTTGAAATCATATAATTGTGTATCAATTATTACTATTAGATTGGATTACTTGAAACCTTACAAGTGTGTAAAAATTATCTGTATTGAATAGGAATACTTGAAACCATATAACTGTGTGCAAACAAATGATTATTGTTAAATGGAAATAGTTACTTGAAATCATATAATTGTGAATAAATTATTAGTATTAGATTGGAATACTTGAAACCATACAGCTGTGTGCAAACAAATTGTTATAAATGAATAAAAACAGCCCTAAAAATTCACTTTGAATTGTCCAGCAGGAAACATGGCATAACGGTTATAGGCGTTGGTTCCCTAAGCTTCTAAGGAGACAATCATCTGGAGGTTGCAGGTTCAATCCTGACTACAGGCAAGTAACACTTTGGTTCAATCCTGACTACAGGCAAGTAACTTAACACTTGTACCCGGTTATGGCTAATGGAATCAAAACAGACGACCCCCGTGGATTCAATAAAGGATGTAGTTCGAAGTTCTGTGAAAGTTCCCGAGTTCAACAAACACCTGAAGAAGGCCGGAGGACATATCGGCCAAAACGTTATGGAAATAACAATAAAGATGAAGACAATAGTCCGAAAACCCTTAATGTTAAAAATCATCAAGCTTCATCTCAGAAATTTAGACAACTAATAAAAACAGTGTAATTCATAAAGATTTTATGTAACATTAAAAATATAATTATGATTACCCTCAAATGTTTTCAAAAGAAACAATTTTTTCTTTAAATAACCTATAAAGAGTTGACATGCCATTAAACAAATAGCCCTAAACCAATTATATCTGGCATCACTCAAAGCAAGCATAAAGAGAATAAATAATTGTCTTCCTTGGAGAATGGGCATGTCTATTTGGTGACTTGTGGGCTTTCATATCACAATCCCAGAAATCCTTTCTTGCTCTCTTTTGCCTCATTTCTTAGAACTGTTGAGACGTCTTTTATTCTGTTGTTGAACAGTAAAGCCATTATGGCTATGACCATTTTACAGTCCATCAATCTCTAGTAAGCCTTTTTCCATTTTTGTTCCCCTTTTACATACTGCTTATTCATAGAACAATATGGGAATATTTTATCTGTCAGGACATGTTCGTGAATTCTTCTCAGTGCTGATTTTATATATATTATGTATACATGAAATACTTCTGTATGTGTAAATAAGTTTATCAGGTTTTTCCTTCTGTTTGTTCTGTGTTAGTATATCACAGATATACCGAAGCTACTATTGGTCTTTAGTGAATGTGGACTTGACTAAATATCCTCCTTACCTATAAATAACCCAATGCAAACAAGCATAGTATTACCATTGTTAAAAAAATTGGTAATTTAAGAATTCCTACAGAAAATACATGTAAATATATGTATCTATTAAATTATTTAGTTTATTTTCTAAGAACAATTGTTGCATTGAAATACAAGAATATCCATTAATTTTGATATAAGAAATAACCAGATTATGAATAGAGTCAATATTTATTCCTTTTTCTCTAATGGGTTTTCAAAAATAATACTTCTTACGATACAAACTTCCATTTGCATTTATGCCTTCATTTTCCAATAAGATTTTCTCTTCACTGAAAATCATTTAAACTTTATATACAAACAATACAAGATTAAGATTTAGATTCCTGAACAATAGATACTACAAGACCTCTGAGCCAAAGTGTATTTGACTTAAATCTCCAAGTTATCACAGCTAAATTGTCTTCTGAGATGATGGCATTGCAGATATAAGTGATGGGTTTTATAGGCAGACACGCAAAGAATAACAATTATCATTAGAGGAAATGGAACTGGCAGACAAAGTTCAAATGCTGGGCAAGGCAGTTTGTGTTTTGCATCGGATTAATGCCCATGGGAAAAGCATAAATTAATCTCTTCTTCTCCCCCAGCTATGGGTTAATAGTAGGGCAGAATGAATTCTTTTGTTTTGGTTAGGAAACAAATCTAGGAGAAGGAAAAATCTGAATTCAAACCAGCTCTATTCTGTTTAAAAAAATTAACATTCTGTTACATTCTGTCTGTAGAAGAAGGGTTGGGTAATTAAATATTTTAAAGTGTTGGTCGAAATATATATAGTTACCTGGTGGTCATGAGTTCAATCCTTTGGACAAGCAGTGAATAGAAAACAATTCATGCTTTGGTTCAGTATAAAAAAAGACATTTCAAAGATTAACTGAGAAGACGCCTCCTCTAATCAAAGAGAATGAAATGAGTACAGTTTATCCTGTGAATTGAATAAAGGTTTTGGTTTGAAAACACTGGAAAAAAATTAAAAGTACAACAGATAAAGCATTTGACAATACGGAAATAAAGACATGGACACTTGTCCAATTACATCAGTAAGTAATAATGATAATTCCACATTTCTGAAATGGCTGAAATATTGCAACTATAATTACGATGAGGACACTAGTCTAATTACATCAGTAAATAATAATGATAATTCCACATCTCAAAATTCACTGATGTACTTGTACTAGTTTCCTCATCTCAGAGATTCAGACCAAGATCACATGATGTAAAATGCATTTTTTTATCACATAATTCTTCAAATATTTTGGTAACACTTTGTATTATTTAGAATTTTCAAAATATTTCTAGTGCATTGAATTTTTCTATAATGGGTTTCCAAAAAGAGTACCTCTTATCATTCACGATCTTTCATTTGAATTTAAATGCTTTCATTTTCAGTGAAAATTAAATTTCACTCTGATAAAAATCATATAAGCTTTACTTACATAGGAAATATGTGTATTACACATATACATACACATACATATCTATATCTTACATGCTTCATACCTTTGTAATATAAGTATTTCTATACAAATATCAATAAGAAAAGTGAATATTTTGTGAGCACCTAATTCACTGCTTTTCAACCCTTACCCTGGTGAGGTCAAAGAGGATGTTACAAGATTTTAGATTGAAATAATAAAATATTATGTTTTACTTTTTGTCAATTTTATTTTGATTTAAAATCTTATGATATGAGGATTTTCACTCGTCACCAAACTCAAATTTCCCATTAATATTTATTAAAAGGTAAATTGATTCAAATTTTACATGAAACTTTCACAATAGAGTTGCTAAGTCTAAAGCATCAGCCTTCTGTCATTTCCTTTGGTGACACTAATGCCAAGTTATATTGCACCTTAGATAACATTTTGAGGAGTGGATTGTTTATATATATTTTTGCAGAATATACCTTGGTATGGTATGTTTAAGCAAAAATTAAAAAATGTTTTTACTTTGAAAGCACAATCCAAGTTTTTGGTCTCATTCACCCTGATTTGTTAGGAATCAAAGTGTAGTATGTATTTACCCAACCTCTCCCTCTAAAGCAGGATGTGACACAAGGTCAATTTTTAAGCAGAGTTCAACTATTTTGAATTTAGAGTTTACCTTCTTCTAAACTGGTTGCTACACAAAGGTTAAAGAACCTAGCCTGCCCTACTATTTACCCATAGCTGGAGAGGGAATAGTTGGATGCATACCATTCCCAAGGATATTAGATCTCAGTAAAATGCAAACAGCCTCGTCCATGGTTTGAACTCAGGTTGCTCTATGCATTTCCAACAATGGTAACCATTACACCACAAGGATCTAAGAGTAGTATCTGTTTTCTTATGTTATCAAAACATGCTATTATGTTTGGAAGAAAATAGCATTGAGAGGTTGCATGATGAAGTCATAGAAAGGCCAAAAATCACTGACCAAATTAGTTTTTAAAACAAGTGAATAAAGGTAAAACAAAGGTTTTTACTCAACAAACGGACTTGAGAATATAAAACATCTTTGTATATTACTGATATATTTTACACTTTATAAACTAATTCAAATATAAGCATTTATATTTATGTATCTGCTTCCATTAAAATAGTTATGATTCATTTTACAAATGACACAATCTAAACGAAAACCTATTTTATATTTGTAGCCTAATGTACATTTTTGTACTTTAGACGTGTTAGAGAAATGTCTCCAAAAAAGTATTGAGGAATTTAAACACATATCATCATCATCATCAAGTCGCGCTGGTAGCACGGATATTCCTGACCCTCTCTCGGCACTCCACCCTATCGTTCATCGCCCTAGGTAGGTCTTCAGGACAACATCCTGTATCCTCACATAGCTGCTGAATGTATGTTTGTGCTGGTCGTCCTGCTTTTCCACGGCTATGTGTGGGGGTCCATAAGAGTACATCTCTTATGAGTTCGTCCCTGCTTAATGCAAATATATCAACACTTGTATTCTGATCTGATTCTAATAATTCATACACACTTATATGCTTAACTGTGTGTGAACAAAAACTGCACTTATGCTAAACTGAATTGTTTGAAGTGGAATTGTTTTTGACAATCAAATTGTGTACTTATGCTAAACTGAATTGCTTGAGGTGGAGCTGTTTTAATGTTTAACTGTGTGTAAACATACACTTATACTAAACGGAATTGTTTGAATCTTTTCTCAAAATGACTGAATTCAGTGTTAAATGATCCGAAAATGGTTAATACCCAGTAAAACAAAACAACCAACCAACCAACCATTTTATGCAACCCTATTGGATGGAGCTGTAAAATACATTAATTGCATCACAACAGAGGAGTGGGACCCCATCCCCAATGAGGCCATCTTTGAGTATGGGTGGTGACCCATAATGCTTCAGGAAAGGATCCTGGAGGTTGAGCAGTTAAGTGACTTGCAACCCTTCACTTTGAACCTAATGAAACTAATAAGGTGGCTGGTTGCATCAAGTTCAAACATGTATGTGTTTAGACCTGACCATATTTTTCAATCTGCACTTGTGACTCCAAACTCTTTTTACCTTACAGGTGCAAGAAGGCAGTAGCTGAGGGTCAATTTCATTAAGAGAACAAGACTTTGACCACTGTTAAATTGTATGACAATAAGTAGCATTAACTGAAAACCTGAAATCGGCAGGAGCTCGAAATCCTACACCCAACTCGAGTATACAGAGAATAGACTTCTCCCTTAGTAAATTCGCAACACAAATTAGACTGCATACTGGATGGTGGAGCACAGGACCAGCCAAAAAACAAACACTACTTATGGCTTCTTCAAATGAAAAACAAAATTAAATCTCTTTGAATTTGACTCAAAAAACAAAACAGAATCTCTAAGATTTATAATACAACTGAAGAAACTTGTCCCACTAAGTTGTCTCCATTTGTGATAAAAAAAAATTATCTCCTGTAGAGCAACCCCACAAACAATTAAAAAACTAAGAAACAGTAATTTACTTATAGAAGTGAACAACCAAAAACAAGCAGAAAATCTCATCTAAATGAAAATCTTCCACAATATAAAGTTTAATGCTTACCTATATGATTAACCCAACACTTTAAAAAGGGTCATAAGAAGCATAAAATTGTCCTTGACTATACCAGAGAAAATAAAAACAACCTTAAGAAAGCTAGGGGTCATGGACTACAAAAGGATAACCATTAAAAGGGGTGGTGAAGATATAAAATACACACATACATTCTTATATTCAATAAACAGGAGACATCTAAAGAAGTTAAGATAGGATACTACCTTTAAAATATAGAGCAGTATATTCCTGTGCTATAAGATGCTTTAAATGTCATAAGTATGGACACTACAAGAAGAGTGACAGAAGACATCTGACATGTAGAGGGAGAGAGAACCAGACCTCTTGGAGGAAGATTGTATTAATGAAACCAAATCCCCAAACTGCCAAGAAGGCCATCCTGCTTTCTCAAGATCTTGTGACATATACAAAAGAGAGTATAGTATCGTGTGAGAGAAATAACTTTTTTGGAAGTCATGAGTATAATAACACTTTTAGAAGGAACACTGTAGCATTAAAGATGAACCCAATCAGAAACAACATTTAACTTGACAGCTACAGAGCACTCATTGAGAAACTAACCCAACTAGAACCAAATGATTGGCCAAAATTTCAAAAGCAGCTAAAAATAACCTTCACTCAGCCATTATCCATTAAATAGAAACACAAACTAAACTAACAGAATTTAAAACAAACAAGCAAACAAAATCCACTGAAATAATCAAAGAAAAAAAAATGGAGGAAAATCTACTACTCAAACACAAGCCACTCCTCCCAAAAAATGCAAAATCTTCTGCAAAATAAAGGTCACATATATCTCCAATCCGTCCATCAAAAATCATCAGACAGACTTATACACTTATCTCCCAAAAAGCCAAAACGAATCAAACCAAAACAAGAAACTCTCATTGATTCACCTTGAAAAATCCAGTTCAACACCAAAGTGAATGATGAAAAACCAAAAAAAATGATCCAGACTGCCCTCAGCCAAACTCAATTGAGACCCCTGAACATCAAGAATAAAATCACTAATAATTAATAATCAATGCAATCCCCTGGGATCAACCAAATCCCTAAATAGATCCTATAATATAGAAAATATAGATATTGAAATTGGCAAACATAATTGCAAACCTCAATCTAGCAGATATATATAAAAAAGTATATCTGAAATCAATTGGTATTAACAAATACATACATATGTATATATATATATATAAATATATTGTTTTCTTTTATAGTGATTGAAGATTAAAAAAAAAATTTTTATCGGACACTTTCTTACAACAACACTTTCTTTTGTTGCTGTTGGGAATTTTTTCAAAACTATTAATAATTTTTATCGTTAAGGGTTTTTGGACTATTGTCTTCATCTTTATTATTTCCACAACGTTTTGGCCGATATGTCCTCAAGCCTTCTTCAGGTGTTTATTGAACATGGGAACCTACACAGAATTTCGAACTACCTCCTTTATTGAATCCACGGGGGTCTCCTGTTTTAATTCCATTAGCCATAACCACGTACAAGTGTTAAGTATTCCTGTACTGTTACTCGCCTGCAGTCAGGATTGAACCTGCAACCTCCAGAGGATTGTCTCCTTAGAAGCTTAGGGAACCTTCATAATTAGTTTCAATGTTCAATAACAAAAAAAAAAGATTTGGCATAAAATAATGCGACATGGGTAGACATACCAGAAAAGAAAAGAAAAATTTTAAATATACAAATCCCAACACAAACAACAAAACCCTACAAAGAAGGAATAAAACAAAAACTGCTTCTGCATGAAATAACACAAGAATAGACATGCTGTAAAATTTAACCAACCATAATCATATTTATTCCTATTTGATAATTATCATTTGTTTGCATTTTGTTATAAAGTTTCAAGTATTCTTTTCTAATATGAATAATTTGCACTCAGTTATATGATTTCAAGTCTTAATATCCAATACTCAAAATATTCAGATAGATTTATTTGACTCAAAAATGGGACCCTCACAGGTTAGAGTGAACCTCAGAGTAAGGGTGACTCTCAACACTTAATATATATATATATATATATATATATATATATATATGTATATATGAATTTATATGCATATTTACCAACCCCTCCACTCGGGCAGGATATGACACAAGGTCAACTTTTAAGCAGATTTTAACAGGTTTGAATTCAGTTTTCCTTCTCCTAGACTAGTTGCCTTACCAAGGCTGTAGAACATAGTCTGCCCTACTATTTACCCATAGCTGGAGGCAGAATAATTGGATTCATACCTTTCCCAAGGGTATTAGTGCTATGTGAAATGCAATTAGCCTGGTCCAGGATTTGAACTCGTGTCGTTGTGTCCATATCCTACAACGATAACCATTACACCATTATGTCTGTGTGTGTGTGTGTGTGTGTGTGTGTGTGTGTGTGTGTGTGTGTGTGTGTGTGTGTGTGTGTGCACCTGATCTGTCATCTGTTAGTCTAAGAATACTATAGATTTGCACCTGGAACTCAACACAGGTCTGGGCAGGGTTGTATGGAAGGCAGACACTTGCTCATGCAGCAGGTCTCACCTCAGTGATACCAATGTTGTTCTTAAGAAGAGCAAGGTGGTATATAACTTGGCCTGATTGCTCTACTATTTTACCTATAGTTGGTGAGGAGAAGAGATGACTACATGTATTTACCAAGTGAATTAGCATCAAGTAAATTGCAAACAGTTTTGTCCAGAATTTCAACCTGGCATAACAGGTTAAGTTTTTAAATATCAACCATCACACAATCCATGCATATGGTTAATTATAATCTAAGTTTTATTATAGGTAAATTGAATAAATTAGAGGAAGTTAGTAGGAGAAATCCAGCCTCCAAAAGCTATTTCATTTAGATAATAATTGGCCTTTCTTGGTCTCTCGAGATAAGGGATCTATGCCTGGATCTCAGCACCACCCGGAGGTGAGGGGCAAGGATGTATGGAAGACCATCAGTTGTCCATGCTGCAGGTCTCTCCTCTTCATGGTTTTGCCACTCTACTGAGGCAAGTTACTTTGCCATACAGGTAAGGGGGTTGAATTCAGAATTTTCTTTCTCCTTGACCATTTGGCTTTAGCAAGGTTAAAGAAGCCAGTATACCCTACTCTTCAACTGTTGCTATGCACACATATATGTGTATGTGTGTGTGTGTGTGAGAGAGAGAGAGAGAGAGAGAGAGAGAGAGAGAGAGAGAGAGAACTTGACTTAGCTCCAGCCACCTTTCAGCCTGATTATGTTTGCAATATCTGCAGTAGGGTCTGTTTGTCCAAAACCAGACTTACTAGTCATACGAGATCTCTTGATAACAAACAATCATAGCCTGATTTTATACTGGTCCTTCTACTGCAGTCCGTTGGTATTCTGTGTCAATTCAGTGATAAAGTATGTGGGTCAGCAGCAGGTCTGAGAAGCCATATGAGAATGCATAGGGTTAATATCAATGCCAAAGACAGTCCTTTTACTTGTCACAATTGCAGTAGAATTTGCAAGGGTGATTTTTGCAAAAGTGAGGAAATGGCCATCTTCAATAAAGAAGTGGTAATCACTATATAAGTAGTATAATGCAAATTAAAACCACATATTGCAACTAACAATTTCATGCTTACACAATCATTAGATATTATTACATTCTCTAGAATTCCAAATATTATGAGGGAACTTTACATAGATAAAGAATTAAATTTTGGTCCAATCCACAGAGCAATAAAAACACAAAAACAGATACATTCATACTTTGCAGTGAAACACATGATACAAGTTTTATAGAAGATGTTATCCAAAACTTCCATCTATTTGGATTGTGTAAACCAGTCAAATATAACAAATTTTAGCATTCAGGAACAGAAATGATGAGGAAGTGACATTTTGATTATGGATAGAGCACATGATATAGCTTTAAACTTAGGCTAGGGAGATATTTTGATTTTCAGTAAAGCATATAAATAATACATTGATCCTTGGCAGGAGCAACAGAGGAGTAATATTTCTATCTGAAACAGATACTATACTCTCATCTAAGTAAGAAGTAACAATTGAGTGATATTTTGATTCTTGGCAAGGTAGACAAATACTATACTTAGGAATCTATATTTTAATCTTAAGCAAAGCACCCAGATACAGTAATTATATCTTAATCAGAAATACCAAGGAAATGATATTTTCCTCTTAAACAGATTCTATACTCTTATCTTTCAAAGATGTACCAGGAGGGTGATATTCTAATCTTCAGCAAAGTATGCAGTTACTACACTCTTATCTTAATCAGAAGTACCAATGGAGTGATAGTTTTGAATCTCAGCATAGCACACAGATACTACACTCTGATCCAAGGCAGAAGTGCTGATCCATGGATAAATAATCATGTCATTTTGACAAGAAGTATATTAGTTTCTCTGTGGTGATTCTTTCTGATAATGGTTGCATAGCAACAGTCAGCCCATTAATCTGAAACTGCAAATACAAATGGTTTCGTCTGGGCAGTCACCTCTAATTCCCGATTTATAAACGTTCTTTCTGTTACCCTCTGACACTGTGTAGCAACCAAGTGTGTGCATGGTGTGCCAGGAATAATTTGCATTCACTCTATCTCAACGTTAGTCTGTCTAAGCTTTAATGAAATTGTGTGTGTCTGTCTCTTTTATTAGAATTCTCTTATTTTATCAATGACTCTTTCTCAAACACGGGATCAATTAGGTTATTCATGAACATCTCTGACTACTTAGAATGCATAAAGATCCCGCATACATTAATATCCTTTTATACATAATCATGTGATATAAATAATTATATACCTAAGATTGTCTGAGTAAAATAATTTTAGAAATATCAAAGATAATTATAATAATTTTAGCTTTATTTCAAGACTAGTTGAGTATTGTTAAATACATTCATTTGAAAAATGCTTTCTTATTCTACTCATCAATTTGAGAGGATAAATTCTTTGGTCCAAATTTCTTTCTGATTTCTTTAAGTATGTATTTACCCAACCCCTCCAACACAAGCAGAATGTGACACAAGGAAAAGGTTTGAATTACTTTCTCCTAGACTGATTGCCTAACTAAGACTAAAGAATCTAATTTATCCTACTATTTACTCATAGGTGGTGGAAGAATGAATGAATTCATGCCTTTTCTAAGAGCATTAGTAGGAAGTGAAACAGCTTCGACCTGGATTGGAACTTGAGTCACCAATTCCATTTACTATGATGAGATATTACGCTAAACTTGCCAACTGATTTCCTTATTTATGTCATCATAATACAAAAAAAATCACAATGTAGTGACATTTTTGTCAGGGCAATAAGACCTAAAAACGCTTTGTCAATAAATCAAATTCAATTCAGTTTGAATGATTTCTGCATTTGTACTCAATTCATTATAATTTCTGAAAGGTGATTGCTATTAAAAACTAATAATAGAGTATTTCCCCTTATTCATTTATTTGCAATTAATTTTTATATATATTCATCATTGTTCTATCAATACTTGTTTCACCATCTTAAAGTCCTGATGAAGGTTCATTAAAACCCAAAAGTTTAAAGACTTTCTTTTGTAATAAATTTATCCCTTTTGGATTACTTTGTTTTTCTATTTTCTCCATATATATCATTATAAATAGGTGTGTGTGTGTGTGTGTGTGTGTGTGTGTGTGTGTGTGTGTGTGTGTGTGTGTGTGTGTGTGTGTGCGTGTGATGAGAAGGGTAGCTAGACACCAGGCAGGATAAAAAATAAGACCTTTCAAAAGGCAGATGAACCCCCTTATTGGGTGTCTGGCCATCTCATGCCATGATGGATATAAAGATTTTAATAAATCATTCGTCCAAGTGAAAGAGATTCTGATATAAAATGAGGAATGATTGACTCAAGCTTTTGTTAAAGCATCATATCTTTTGCAAAAAACTGTTGATGAAAAAGTACTGAGAATAAGCCCTGACTAGACATTATCATTTTATTATATAAGTTGCTCAGCTGTACAATTTCAAAACTACAAAGAAACATACTTGATACTTTTTGATGGCACTTTGTATGCAAGATTATTGCCATCCTCAACAATCTGGAGCAAAAGAGCTCCAGATTATTGAAATTTTAAATACTTTTTATTCCTTACAAACTTTTGATTCTAAGACATTAGACCTTTAGGCTTAATGTAGGATATTTTGTACTAGAATCATGGAGTTGTTGATTTATACAGGAGTGATACATTTTTAATAATTTTGTTTCTTTGTAACCACAAAGCAACATCTGTCTTCTGTGGTTGCAGACTTTCACTGCTCTTCTTATAATGGAACAACCAATGTATTTGCCTGACAAGAAGGCATTTCAATGTTAACTTACTTCTCATGAGTGGCTTCTCCACATATGCAGCTTGTAGATACAGTTTTTTATGGCAGAAACTCTCATCTTTATTCCTTTAAGAGTCTAAAGATGTTCAAGTCATTTGGTGGGGAGTTGATTTGCTTTGTTTTGTTTGCCTGTTTTTCGTTTTGTTTTTGTTTTGTTTCATTGTTTTGCTTTTTTTTTCTTGCTTCTAAAATTCTGGTAAAAGAGGAATTATCAAAAAAACACAATTATTAAAAAGGGAAATGTTATATGATTTTTTTGTATTTACCAATGTCCACTTTAACAAGGGACATATTTTGCTTGTTATACATAAAAAAATATATCCAAGGTTTTTTTTTACCTTCAGAAATAGAGAGCAACATTTTAGATGCAACTTCTTTATACTTGAAGGAATTATGATGAGAAATAAAAATAGTAGCTTAAAATCAGTAGTTATTCCGGTTAAAACAAAGCAATGATGATGATGATGATAATGATGCTGATAATCATCATCATCATCATATCGTGCTGGCAGCACGGATATCCCTGACCCTCTTTCGCCACTCCTCCCTATCGTTCATCGCCCTAGGTAGGTCTTCAGGACAACAACCTGTATCCTCACATAGCTGCTGAATGTACGTTCGTGCTGGTCGTCCTGCTTTTGCGCGGCCGTGTGTGGGGATCCATAAGAGTACATCTCTTATGAGTTCATCTCTGCTTCTCCAGCAATGTCCTGCATGTCTGGTTCGTCTAACTTGAATAGTTTTCGTGATAGGGGGCAGGTGGCCATACAGTTGGTGTCTTGTTGGGTGTTGCCGCCAGGACTTGTTGAGGATTGCACGCAGCATTCTTGTGTAATTGCCATCTAGTTTCTTCTCCAGCCGTTTTGTTAGCGTCCATGTAGTGCATCCATATAGCAGTATCGATGTGACCGCTGCCTGGAAGAAACTGCGTTTCATTTTATCGGTTAGGTCTGATTTCCATATAGTCGATAGCCTATTGATAGCTGTCCATGCTTTCGTTAATGATGATGATTTCAAATCATTTTCACATTTTTCATCTCAAACTTTTCTGAGAGCTCAGCAAGTGAAGTGATATGATTTTAGACAAACAGTCCCCAAACATTTTTTTCTTGAGATACACTTAAAAAGCAACAAAAATATTCTGACACACCTTGAACATAGAATTTCAAAATATATCTAAAAAAAAAAGGTTATTATATATTTTAGCAAATAAGAAATTGTTTAAACTGCAGAATGTTATTAGTAATTGTTTTTATTCACTAAAGTAAGAATAGTTATCAAATCCAATTATATTCTTCTGAGGTGAAAGATAAAAGTGTAATTGCTGTTCCAAATTTATCAAATGCTCTTCTACAATAGGAGTCATTTCTTTTATTTTGGTTTTGTGTATACTTTTTCATGTTGCATATAGACACCTCTCATATTATACCAGTGTGATGTGGCGTTTGGTTTGGAAACCACAGCATTAGACAAATAATGTACAACAACTGAGCAAATTTCTGATAATTCACTTTATTGATATAAGGATTTTTTTTTCTAATTCTGTAAGAAAAAAAAACAAGCATTTGCAAATAAATCTTCTGTCCGCAGACACTTGATTGGTTTTCTAATAAAATATCTGATGTCGACTTATTGAATTTATGAATAACAGATTTTTTTAATTTGATGCTGAAACAAGATAAGCCTAGACTCACATGTTTAATGATTTCAGTCTTTTTACAGAAGCTTCACAATGTAAAGAAATTTGTTTTATAGGGGCAACACTGAAGGTAAACCTTTTTTATTTATTTCCACAGAAACTACATAAGATGCTAAGAGCACAATAGCACCATTTGATAGAGCAAGTTCTCAACTTCAAATTATTGAGTAATTCCTCTTATTTATTTGCAATAATTATGATATTAGCAACATTACTGATTATTGGTTATATTTGGTTCTAGGGAGGATATTCATTTACATCCCTACTCACTCAGAATTAGCATTTGTATATTGATTGATACACAAACACTGAATAAGCAGAAGAAAAGACAAGATAAATTCATATATACACAAGTGAAATTTAATACATATACATTAAATATATAAGAAACATTAGAAGAATACAGAAAGATTTCCCAAACACAAGAAATGTGAAAGCTGTTCCATGAATGAGAAGTCTTACTTGCTCACTCTAGTAATTTTCTTTTCAATAGCAAATGACAATGTCATTCACCGGATAGTAAGACCAAGCCTATTCAATAAACAGAAATACCAAGAGAGGTCTTATCCATTTGAAGAACCAAATAAGAATGGAAAAGGATTCTAGATTTTCATATGACCAATGGACACATGATATTCAAAGACATGCTTACAAATCCAAGTAAAGCCATTTAATGGTCACCCTACTGTATAAATAATATAAAAAGGATGTGACTCGACTTTGAGCTTAATAGACAACCAAAGTAGCATTTAAACCTGTATTACAGATATTATTTCAAAATGTACCAACTCTAAGTATAACATTGGATGCCTTAAATGATATTAGCCCTGGCAGTCCTCCTGTATGGATGCAGCCCTTGGACTTTAATAAAATATATGGATAAAAAGCAAAATGGAAACTACACCAGAATATTGCAAGCTGTTTCAATCAAATTCTGGAAGTAGCACCTGACAAAACAGTTGCTCTTTGGCTACTTATATCTCACAAACAATACAAGTAAAATGACCAAAACACAATGGGTGAAGTAAGGATGAACTCATACATGATGTTCTCCTATGGACTATTACACATGGACACACCAGTTTTGGCCAACCAGCAAAAACTTACATTCATCAGCTCTGTGCAGACACAGGATGCTGTCTAGAGGACAGTTGTATATTGAAATCTAGATTGTATCAGTATATGAATATATCCAAATTAGTTGCTGTAGCTGAGTGCTAAATAATTGGTATGACTTTCATGATTTGGCTAACAGTCTCCAAAGGTATAACTGATTGTCTCCATAGTATTGAGATCCTCCAAAATATTGTGGTTCATCTACTGCTCTATCAGTATAGTAAATAAGTTGTCGTTGATCAGTTTACCAACTAATGAAGAAATGTATGATAGGCTATTCCACAACAAGGACTTGTTAGGAGCAATGGTCAATAGAGATATGGCGAGAAAGACTCTGTGCGGTCATCATTCTTTGATGATCATGAGCTAGGAAACTGTTTATGAGTTCAATATTCATTGGATGTTCAATATTTCAGACTTTTTACCAAACTAAGTATTATTTAATGGCTTCATACCACAAAGGCTTCTGGGAGCAGAGCAGAAGTATGGAGGCATTAATGGATGGATGACTAGTTAAAGGTCACTTTTATTGGAATAAACCAGAGAAAGTTTTGATTTTGGTGAATTTCATTTCCAGAAACCTATACAGCATACGTGTTTTTCACATCATCATCAGTATTAGATAAGTATACAAGAGCCTGTATGCTGAGTCACAAAGAAGCTGGCTCCGAAAGTGATGCTTCTAATTTTATAATTGACTGACTATGTCAGAGATACTGACAGTATGGCAGTAAAGTTTGAACCCTCTCACTAATAACCCATATTGTTTTACTAAGTTTGTATTGAGTTATGACAGTAAAGGGATGATTCTACAAGTCCCAGTGCTTCAGAATTGGAGACTCATCACCAGGAGCAGTGCCTTCATACTGAAGACACCCCTTGGTGGGGAGAGTTCCTCATCAAATCAAGCATGAACTACCTTGAATCTCTTCTGCCATACATCACTATTGGCCATCTTTCTTGGTTGGTCTTTTAGACTACATCCAGTGTCAGTTCAGAGCTGATGAATGTAAGTCCTTCCAGTTCAGTCAACACTGGTGTGTCTATGTGTAGGAGTCCACTGGAGAACATTGCTTGTGAGTTTGTCCATACTTCTCCAGCAGTGCTCAAGTATGTCTTTTTTTTGTCTTACATAGATAGTTTGTAAGATGGGAGGAAAGTGGCTTTACAAACTCAAAGGTTTATTCAAAACATCATGGTGCATTCTGGTGTTGTTCTCATCTAGTTTTTTTTTTTTAAGTCTATGTGGTGCAATCATGCAATAGCACTGACACAGCTACCTATATCTCACATGAAAGCTGAACTGTGTCCCTGAATTCCTTAAAGCAGAAAAAATTGCACATATTGACATTCATCAATGCTTGCTGAAGATTTTTAGTGACCAAACAGAGGATAACTGTGGGTAATATATATTGACAGTGGCAACAATCATATGAATGTTTTGATCAGTTCATTTGCATGCATCAGGCCAATGAAAGACTTTGTAGATAACATAGTCCAGACAATGATATCATTATCACCTCTATGAAAAAGAATTTATTTACCTAACCCCTCCATCAGAATATGAAACAAGGTCAATTTTTCCGAAAAATAATGCTAGTTTGAATTCAAAGATTTCCTTCTCCTAAATTGATTGCTTAAAAACTCAGTCTGCTCTACTAATTACCTATAGCTAGAGTGAGGAAAGAAAAGAGGAATTTGTGCATTTCACCGGGGCATTAGCATAAAATGAAATGCAAGCAGCTTTGTTCAGAATTTGACCAAGGTTTGCCATGACCATTTCCTATAACCACCATTTCTATATGCCTACACTGTGGAAAAGTAGTCCCTTCTACTGGTGCCAATTGTTACAAGATAAGCACTGAGGGCCCTGTTCATTGCTGGTGAAAAGACATATTATCTATGTGTAAAAATAGTATTTTTTAGGTGCTATATACCCTACCTATGAACATTAATGGATATGTCCCATTCCTCATAAATACATTAGACACTATTCTGCCTTTGGCAGTGGTGTTTCACTCAGTCAAGGCTGCCTAACGTAGGTGCAAAGGAAGCCCAGCATTCACATCAAGCAGCCAACCCTCCTTGAGCCTCAGGAGGCCGTTTTCCAGGCACTAATCCTCCTTGGAAAGGCTAGATTTATCATCTGGTACCTAAGGCACCACTTTTTAGGGGAATGTTGACAAGGCCCAAGGCATTTTTGCAGCCACCGGGCATATCTGGACAACAGCTCTATACCCAGACCCACATTTAAAAAAGCCTTGTGTCAAACTTGTTCTGTTGGTGGGATGTATGACAAATAGGAAAAATATACTAAGTAGTCACCAATAGCTGCAGTTGCCTTCTTCACGCCTTTGGCAAGTATTGTATTTTGTTAATGTTATAAAGATTTCCATTTCATTTCCAACCTCCATTCTGGTTATTCCTCATTCAGTAACCTTTTTGTTGGGTTAAAACAATTGGTGAAAACCTGCTTTATCCAATGGTTTTATAATCTTCTCTGTATCTGTAATAGTTTTTGTGGAAATAAATTGGAGGCATTACTTTTGGAGCACCCCTTGTGTGTTGTAATTACTTTATGAACATAGTTGGCCAATTTAATCCAACAACAGCCCATAAAAATTCAGAGTTCCAGTAAAAAAAACTTGAGTATCCCTTCAAAATGGCTTACTCAAATTTTGTCATGCTCATACAATTAGACAAAAAATACGAAGGTAAGATCTTTTGCCTTTGAATGTTAACATGTATATAAAAGTAAATAAAGTTGGCAACCACAGTCGAGGGTGACCTGAAGCCTCCCTTTTCAATAGCAACTACACCAAGGTGTAAGAGAGGATGCTACTCCTTTCTCTGGATGGCTCTACTTTACCCTCAATACGTACCTTACATTGCTGAGTGTTAAGCAAGGAGGTATCAAGTGCCATTTTTAAAGTCTTTGGTATGACGCGACCTGGGATTGAACCCAGATCTCCCGGACCATTGGCAACACTTTACCCACGAGGCCAATGAGCCGGTTAACACGTATATAAACCCAGAATAAAATTGTAAGTTTAATTTATAACTAGCAGTCCCCATGAAAAATTCACTTTTTCAATCTAATTAAAGGGAAATATGTGGTGCCTTCAATAAGTTTCCAGACTTTTTTTGTACAGGCACTTAAAATTGTTGTAGACTCTTGAAAATTCACTATGTTATTGCTATATATCTTATGAGATGACTGAACAATTTTTAGGATTTTAGGTTTAAATGAACAGCTACAGCAGCAATTGGAATATACCCGACTAAAGCCTGATTATCACAGCTAGTGAATTTCAAAAATGCATTCTGGACATGAGGACACTTTAGAAGAACAATATGCAATAAAATTGTGTTTTAAACTTGGAAAAAATGCCACAGAAATGTATGGAATGCTTCAGACTGCTTTTGGAGCATCTTGCATGAATTGAGCATCAGTTTTTGAGTGGCATAAGAGATTCAAGGAAGGCAGAGAGTCTGTGAGGGATGATGAGAGGTGTGGGAGGAGTAAGGAAGTCAATACACTAGAGTTGATTGGCCAAAAGGTTAGGCTTAGGGTTAGGGTTACTATGTTGAGGTTTTAAGGGAGCTCAGCAAGAGATTCCTTGGGAAGAGGCCAGCACTCTTCAAATCGGGTCAGTGGCATTTCCAGCAGGACAATGCACCAGTCCATAACTCCATCCTTGTCACAGACTATTTGACCAAGATGGGCATCAAGACAGTTCCTCACCCTCCCTGTAGTCCTGACTTTTCACCCTGTGAGTTTTGGTTATTCCCTAAGCTCAGAGGCTGTCGTTATGTGATAATTGAGGAAATGAAAGAGGCTGTGACAAAGATCATTGACATGCTCACACAATAGGTCTTCCATGGGGCCTTCCAGAAGTCATTGGAATGGTAGAACAAGTGCATTGAAGCCGGAGGAGATTACTTCAAAGGGGACTAAAGTTTCATATGTGTACTATCAATAAAAGTGCCCATACGAAAAAAGTCCGGAAACTTATTTCATGATGCTCGTAATATGCATAAAAACAAAAACTGCCTACTTTTCCCTTTGACTATAGCATTTTCTTTTTCTTCCCTTTCTTTCCTCCCATTCAAAGAAATGGAATGGTTCATCTTTATCTGAGATGATAATAAGATATAACATTCGAAATGGAATGGTCCATTATTTGTCTGAGGTGATAACAGGATATAAGATTCAAACATATCCATCTGATTTTATGTATTACCTTGTATAGCCTTACTAACAAAAGAATTCTTCATTTCTATCTATCTATCTATCCATGTTATTTCTTTCTCATTATCTTCCTTTCATTTCTTTTTCCTCTTTTCTTACTTTCATTTCTTTATCCTCCTTTCTTCTCTCCATTTCTTTCCAGTGAAGCAGAAGATAAGCATCTGATGTATTAGAGATTACTTCCTCTCACTCTTTCCTTTCTTCCTTTCTTATATTTGCTTTCTTTTTCTATTTCACCTGTTGAATGTTTTCATTCAATCAAAATTGAATGGTCCATTATTTATCAGAGGTGACGATAAAGAATAACATTCATACACATTTGTTCATGTCTTATTGATATTATAATTTCTTTTCATTTTCTTTTCTTTCCTTTTCTTTTTCTACATTTTCAATTATATATATATATATATATATATATATATATATATATACTTGATAAATTATAAATTAACTTATAAATCAAGAGTGTTCAATATCATTGATAGAATGTATATATGTAAGTTAAACTCTGTGTCAACACTATCCCAACTTATATATATATATATATATAATCACCCATAAGAACACTCCAACTAATATTTTTAAAAAAGTCTTTTTTCTAAACCAAAGATATCAGAGTTTTATTTCTAGTGGAATATTATACAATCAAAACAGATATTATTAGGTATTATTTATTACCAAACTCTCCAACATTAAATCTATTGAACCAAAAATAAAATTTCATAAATATATATAAGAAGTTTACTTATTTTTGGAGGGGTACTGTTTCAATATTATGGAGCTTAGTAATAAATAATACCTAATGATATCTGTTTTGCTTTTATAATGTTGATATCTTTGATTTTGAAGAGAATGGAGTTTTATTACAATTGTTAGGAGTGTAATTATTTATTGGCAATTCTATGAACACACACACACACACACACACACACACACATATATATATATAAGTTGGTTTAGAAAATCACCTTTCTCTAAAAAATTATCTGGGGTGTACTTATTTATTGGCAATACTATAAACACACACACACACACACATACATATATATATGTATATATATATAAGTTGGTTTTAAAAATCCCCTTTTTCTAAAAAAATTATCTGGGGTGTACTTATTTATTGGCAATACTATAAACACACACACACACACACACACACACACATATATATATATATATATATATATATATATATATATATATATGTATATATTGGTTTAGAAAATCACCTTTTTCTAAAAAATTGTCTGGTGTGTACTTATTTCTTGGCAATATTCTAAACAGTTATGAGACTATCTAAATGTATGTTGGGATTGAATAATAAATAAAAGTAAAAAGCAAAAGGTAGCAATAATAAAACAAGATAAAATAACAAAATCATTATAAAAAAATCATCAAAAACACAAAATAAAAGAAGTATAAAAGAAATAACAATCTCCCAGAATGTCTTTGACAGGAAGAATGATCTGAACATGCTCAGAAAAAAGAAATGGGTTCCTGGCACAAAAAAAGACAGAAAGAAAGAGATGGACTTATCTGTGAAAGCAACTATTTCTAGATGTAGAACCTCTCCCTCAAAACCTAGTTGTAACCTTAATAATAAAATTAAGTCTTAGTTGGTCTACTTGTTTCTTTGTTACTCTTTCCTTCATTCCATTTCAGCAAATGCAACCAATCAACAAAAATATTCATATGAGAAGTTTCAAAAAAGAAATAGTACCAACACCAATGCATACCCCTACAGATATGCTATTTTCTTTGGTAGTATCTAATTTGCATAGACTACAATTTTATACTCAGTTACAGCATCAGTTTAAACTTTCAGTCAACTTTTGTTACTTCATAATTTGTGAATATCGATAATAAAACATTTTATTGTTATTTCAATAAATGCCTTTACCATAATCTTTACTATTATCTCCATTTAAATCAATTAATATCCATTGCCTAGTCAGATTTTTTCACCTGATAGTATGAGCTCTTTAAAGAGGCAGTTTAATCAGACATACAACCAATGCCTATTAATCTCAAATTTTGGAAGTTCAAAACATTTAACTAATGGTGTACATATTGGAAGACTGCTAGCATCAAATACCTTCTCACTGGGTGTGACTAATTACAGTATTATCCATAGATAAGTACACTGCTACTGTGTAAGAAGAAGAGTGGTTTTTATTCGTGGTATAGAGTGTTGGTGAATTGTTGAATTCCGTTGGGATGATACTGAGTTTCATATCTGATTCCTTTTTTCTTCTTCTTACCCCATTCATTTCTTGTCCTCTTTTGTGTATGAGAAGCAGCAAGAGAATTAAGGATACAAGGAAAGAGACAAGAATACCTTTTAAACTCAAATTTATTTTGGAGTTTAACAACTGTTCTGAGGTGGGAACATTTTCCTGAACCAGTCGAAAAAGTCGCATCTCCCAGACAAGACACTGAAATATATTAGAGTCATTTTCGGTGAGTTATAAGTTTGAATTTTGCTGCATGTTCAGCTAAGTGTGTTTAGCAGAAGTGGCTACAAGCAGGAGACACAGCTGGTTACTAGTCCCTGGGTCCCAATCAGCACAAGTGCTCACTACTAGCAGTCAAGAGAAAAGGCCCTTCCAGTAGAAGTAGTCACAGCTGAATGAGAGAATTTTTCTTTTATGCCAGGAAGCCCCTCTTTTTAGACATGTGATGATTTTGCTTCCTGTCAGAGACTTCCAGGGAAACTGCTGGTTTTGGATTTATTTATTTATCTTATTTTTTTATTTCTTTCTTTTAATCCCCACATACCAATGGCTATTATGAGATATTATTTATCGCCAAACTTTCTTACTTACTCATTGATCCCTTAGTATGTCTTGGGTAGGAATTGTGAGAGGTGTACTTATTTGTGGACAATACTCTATATATTTCACTAGGTATAATCAAATCCTGCTATCTTGGCTTTGAAGAAAATTATTTCTTATATTAAACAAAAATTGTGAGAGGTGTACTTATTTGTGGACAATACTGCATATATTTCAGCACATAATAACCTTTCATTGAGAATCATAAAGAAAATTTGGCTTTTTATGGACAACACAGATCATTTGAGTCTCCCAATATTCATCAGGATTATAATTCAAACTTTCAATAAAAATTCCAACATTCAGATAAATATGTCGGGTATTTCAAAAACTTTGCTAAAATTTAAGATTTACTGGGTGTTTCAGAAAAATTGATATCATTTCATAATCTAATAACTCATTTAAATGATCTCAAATTTTAAAAACATGTAGAAACAACTAAAACTTCTATGTTTAATGCTTCACGTCTTATGTTTTGTTTTTTTGTCAGTTATAGAATTTTTGATGTTATAGAAGTTAGGATATCCATTGAAAAATAAGAAATAAGAATTTTGAGTTGTTTCTACTGTTAAATTTGCAATCGTTTGGACAAATATATCGGTCAAGATTACAAATCAGAATAGATTTTTTTTAAACCCCCTGTACATCTCAAATGATATCAAATTTTCAAAACTTCCTGAAATCTCTTTTAGGGGTATACTTATTAATGGGGGCCACTGTATGTGTTTTCATTCAACCAGGTGTTGGAAATCAATGATCAAGCTTGAAAAAGATGTTGTAAAGCTGCCAATAAAGTTCTGTCTAGAACACAATTAAAAATACATTTCATAAAAGAAGGGAACGTTCTGAAAGTTACTTTCATAAATAACTACAAACCATCATTGTTTGATGCTAATGCTGACTGGAGTGTGGCAGCAGATTTCGAACATTATCTTACCTTTCCAGCTGAGATCACATTCACTATTTACATCATGCTTCCTTTTGAGGAAAATATTGACTTGGCACATCAATGTAAGCTCAAAAAGAACAGAAATCTGCAAGAGTAATGTTTAAGAAATTGTTGGATGACCAATATATTTCTTATTGATCAAATGCCAGCGTTTTATTGCCAATTCAACCTCTGTATACCTATCTAACCTCAATTTGTCACCAACAGAGAAGAGAAAATATATTAAGAGGCTCCAAGATCAGACAGAAGCTGTATCTGCTTGGATCTGACACTCCCACACACTAATGTAAAACAAACAAAGCCTGTTAATACTGTGAGGTATTACTGGAGAGCCCTAAGTTAAGGATAATGATGCTTTGACACGGAAAATCTGACAGCACTATCATCTGATGTAGACTTTCTTAGAGGTACCAGCACAGTATATTCAATAGTTGTTGGTGACCATAGTCAAGGGCGATCAGAAGGCTCCCTTTTCAATAGCTACTACACCGAGGTGTAAGGGACGACGCTACTCCTTTCCCTGGATTGCTCCACTTTACCCTCGATACATACCTTATATTGCTGAGTGTTAAGCAAGGAGGTATCAAGTACCATTTTTAAAGTCTTTGGTATGACACGACCTGGGGTTGAACCCAGGTCTCCCAGACCATTAGCAAACACTCTGTTGGCTGACTGTAGTCAAGATTGACCTGAAAGCGCCCTTTTCAATAGCTCCAACACCAACGTGTCGGGAAGGATACTACTTCTTTCTCTGGATTGCTCCACTTACCCTTGATCTGTACCTTATATTGCTGAGTGTTAAGCAAGGAGCCTTCAAGTACCATTTTTTGAGTCTTTGGTATGACTCAACCTGGGATTGAATCTCAGTCTCCCAGGTTATGGCAAACACTCTAACCTTTAGGCCAATGGGCTGGTAAGTATATATATATATAAATGTGTGTGTGTGTGTGTGTGTGTGCGTGCGTGTGTGTGCGTGTGTGTGTAAATATACAAATATAAAAAAATCAAGGTATTAAAGGATGATTTCCTTATAGTTGAATTATTTGCCAATGTTAAATGTTTTGATTTTATATTAAACTTTCGCCAAGGCATTTAATTACATGATATAATATTTTCTGAATTATGATCAATTTAATTGTCAATTTTTTTTTTAATTGAAAGAAAAAATGAGAAAGTTTTTAACATCTTATTTCCGTTAGTAGAAATATATATATATATATATATATATATATATATATATGAATGCCCGCAGAGTCAGAAAAAAATCTACCAAATTTTCGCCTAAATGGATCATCAGGACATTTTTGACTGAAGAAGAGTTGGAAGAAACCATTGATTAAAACAGGAACAATAAAATTAGAATAAAAACAGTTGATAAATAAATGAATAAACAAATAAATGAATGAATAGATAAATAAAAGACAAAAAAGTTATAAATAAGATGAAATAAACTGTGACTTATATACCTGGAAGCCACCTTTTTCTTGTGCCTACAAACATTAAGTATTTCTGACCTCTGATTAAGTAATTCATTGGGATTATTGTCGGAAGCTCTGGCAACTTTCTCTTCCATGTATAAATTGCCATATTTATCCCCTGCTTTATACTTACGGCATTTTTTTTACTCTCTAGATTTATAAACCAGTTTGGTTTTATGTCCACCATTTTTTAACGCTGCCTCATATTCATGTTTATTCTCAGTGTAGATATCACAGTTAGAAGAATTAATGGATAATCTAACTATAATTCTATTTGGTATGCGCTTAAAAACCTGTTTAGGATTGTTAGAACCTGTATCAATGTAAGATGGGACTTGGTTGTGTTTTCTAAATGGGGCCATTTACAAATTAAATGTAACATCTAAACAATCCAAATGTAACCATCTAAATAATCACAATGCAAATAGTAGGGCAGACTGATTTCTTCAGCCTTGGTGAGGCAACTAGTCTAGGAGTTTTCCTTCTCCTAGACTAGTTGCCTCACCAAGGCTGAAGAAATCAGTCTGCCCTACTATTTGCATTGTGATTATTTAGATGGTTACATTTGGATTGTTTAGATGTTACATTTAATTTGTATAATGGTGCTATGGCAGACTGATTTCTTCAGCCTTGGTGAGGTAACTAGTCTAGGAGAAGGGAAACTCTGAATTCAAACCTGTTAAACTCCGCTTAAAAATTGACCTTGTGTCATATCCTGCCCAAGCGGAGGGGTTGGTAAATATCATCTAAATAATCAGTAACTTCTAAATTAGTTTGGATGTACAATTTGAATCCAAACTTATTGAACAACCTATGTAATTTCTTTCTAATCATATTACCTTTTCTAAGCATACAGTTATCCACAATAATCAATCCATAATCCATATAAAGCTCATGGTTACAAGAATCAATAATGCTATTAAGGTTATATAACAATAAGCACCCTATAAATTGAGACAGCTTGGCCCTGTCAAATGAACCCATGGGATTATCAAAGTTACCACAAACATCCTTTTTAATCCATAATTCCTCATTTTGGTACTGTATTGATTTATGGCAATGCTTAATAATATTAGTCTTATCCTCTGAAATCACTATATACTCCTTAGCCAGCTTTAATACCTTATCTACAGCTTTTTCTGTAATACACAGGTAAAAATCCCTGATATCATATTTAATAAAAGAGCATTTATCATTTTTATCATAATCCCTAAACCACTTTACACAGTACTTTATACTGCACCATTGATTTATATTTAAAGCTGTTCTAAGCATAGCATATATATCTTGCCAAATTATTTTACTAATTTTCCCATTTGCATTTTGGAAGGATTAATTAGTCTACATACCAAGTTATTATGATCCTTAAGAGTAATAAAGCAATTTTTAATATTAAATTTCTCTATTCTATCTACCACTTTTAATTTGTAAGCTAATAATTCATCTTCTTTTATTCAAATCAGTCTCCTGGTTTGGTAGGGTCTTTTTGTAATGCTTGATAACTTCTTTATGTAACATCTGCTTATAACTATTAGGGCTCATTTTATATAAGTTACTAGACTTATCACTCTTAACTTAAATTTTACTATTACCTTTAATGTCTTTAAGGACATTCTTTATTTGTTGTTGTATGTTGTTGTGAACCCTTCTATACCTTAGAGACCTAACAAGCCATATTAGGGTGTGTCTTTGTGGCGTAATGGTTAAAGCAATGGACTGCGGAATCGTAGTAAGCAAGTTCACACTCCAGTCGCGCTATTACGTTAACTTTCGGGCAAATACCCTTGGGAAAGGTATGAACTCCCTCATCCTCCCAGCTATGGGTTAAATAGTACCACTACTGTTCTTCTAGGAGAATAGCTTTGGCATTAAATAAACTACAAAGTTTGATATGCCATTAAACAAAGAAACCAAACCAAACCTAGCCATATTAAATCCGACTCAAATATGTCAAGTTCTTTAATATGAGAGGAGTGTTTGTTAATTTTAAATCCATAATGCTCTCTCATATCCTGGGATCTAGTCTGAAAATTGTTTGCAAGAAATATATATAAATATATATATATGGAGTCATGCTTAGCAAAAAGATCACCATAGTAAGAAATGGAAATGACCTTAGGAAAGCCATGAAACCATCTGTTTTCCACACGACTACAGAAGGTAGTCGGATAGACTCTGTTCTTTATACTTGGTTAGGCAACCAGTCTAGGAGAAGGAAAACTCTGAATTTAAACATGCCATGGTGGAGGTGGAGGTGTTGGGTAAAAATAAAATCAATAATCTGAACAAGTCTTGCTCGGATAATGATTCATCTCAAGATTATAAATTATATATTAAACAAAACAAAATGAGATCAATTGTTCAAACAACTCTTAAAACAAAAATGAATTTTCCCAAAATCATAAATGATATTTTAAAGAAAAATAATCAGATCAATATTTTGAACAACACTTGAAATAATAATGATTCACCTCAAAATTATAAAATGTATCTGGAAATGATAGTGACTTTTCTCAAAATTATGTACCACTAGATAACCAGTGAACCTGCAAGGTCCCAATTGTAACAGCTGTCCATGATGATACAGATGCTTCTATTTTGGAAGAAGTGAAGGATTCTAAGTAGTATTTCATAGTTAACAGTTGTCCATGGTGATATTGATGCTTCTATTTTGGAAGAAGTGAAGGATTCTAATTAGCATTTCATAGTTAACAGTTGTCCGTGATGATATTTATGCTTCTATTTAGCAAGAAGGGAAGGATTCAAATTAGCATTTCATAGTTAACAGTTGTCCATGATGATATTTATGCTTCTATTTAGCAAGAAGTGAAGGATTCAAATTAGCATTTCATAGTTAACAGTTGTCCATGATGATATTTATGCTTCTATTTAGGAAGAAGTGAAGGATTCTTATCAGTATTCTATATTTAACAACAGTCCATGATGATATTGATGCTTCTATTAAAAAAACAAGTAAAAGTTTCTAATTAGTACTTCCTAGTTAACAGCAGATGATATTTAGGAAGAAGTGAAGGATTCTAATTTGCATTTCATAGTTTTCTCTACTTTATTGACTATTTGGGAAAACAACAGCAGTATGGCCACTTACCACCCATCTCTATACCCATCCAAGTAAGATGAACAAGATATGTGAGACGCTGCTGAAGAAGCAAGGACAAACTCATAAGTGAAATTCTCCAATGGACCCCTTCACATGAATGCACCAGTGTTGACCAACCTGCAAGAACTTACCTATAACAGCTCTATGTGAACACAGGATGTAGTTTGGAAGACCTGCCGGATGATAGGGATGGATAGAGAGAGAGAGTCAGGGAAATCTCAGCTGCCAGTATGCTTTGATGATGATGATGATGATGATGATGATGATGATGATAAATGATTAAAAAATGACTTTTCAGCATGAATATAGACCCTGCACTCCTATTATCAAGTTGCAAATTTGACTGTAAATTGCTTTATTCTCTGAAAGCATTTCAAGAGTATTGCTCTAATTCAAACCATGCTTTGATGTGCTGTTTTTTCTAGATCACAGTTACATATATACATACAAACTTAGAGGTGTGCTTAGTATAATGGTTATATTACTAAAGGAAATAGAATCAGCAACCTGAGTTCAATTCCAGAACAAGGCTGTTTGCGTTTTACTTGCTGCATCCAGAAATTTTTCTTTACCAGAGAGTCAGTACATTTCCACTCAATTGCTATTTACACACAAATTTGTAGGGGCAAGCCCATTATTAGCACATTTGTAAACATTTTTTTTTTTTGTAAAAACATGGCTCTCAGTACATATCACAAATTCTTCAGTAAATTTCACATGGTTTTCCCTTCTCAGCCAACAAAAAATTGATGACAGACCTCTGCTCAAACCTGTACCACTCTATTTAATTTACCACCATAATGAATAGCCTCAAAACAAATATTTTTGCAAGATTAAAATAATTTTTGCAATAAACCAATTCCAAATAATGCAGAATTTACATTTATGGAAAACAATTCGGAAAAAAATTTATTTTCCTCTTTTCAATGAAATTCCCCTGATTACTGAATGATCCTAATATAGATTAAAAGAAACTTGCCTGATGATCAAGAGCATGGAACTCAGAGTCATAAGTTCTTATTATATTTTGATATTATGATATTTGCTCTACACTTTTGTTACATTAGTACAACATCAGTGAATTAATATGTAAATTCTAATGTTTTAATTTTGATTATATGCATATACTGATGCCATCTAGGGGACTTATCAAGAGTGATGGACAATAGGGATGGATGGAGAGATAAGGTCAAAGCATTTCATGTTATCAGCAAACATTGATGATGATGATGATGATATCATTTTAAATATTAAAACTATGAAAAATTTTCCTACAGCTCAAGTTTCATGAATGTGGATTCTCTGATAGGCTATAAAATGAATGGAATTATTAAGGAATTAATGATTTGTCCTGCATAAATATATTACTGATAGACTGCACATAAATTTCACTTTAGATTTTGAATACTTTTCACCAGTTAAAATATTTGTCATGTGACCAAAACTAGTCATTTGATAAATGCATTGTATCCTCGTTCTTACTCTTAAAAGTATTTGTCAACAGATCTCTACTAGTCAGATATCAAATTTGAAAGGAGATACTTGGTTTTGTGTCTGCACTAGAACACCAACTCTTAGCCTTTATTTAGCAATTTATTTTGTTCTGGGAATCATATCATACACACCATTTCTTCCAAATACAGCCTACAAGATTTTGACCCTGATTATATGCAAATACATTCTTCGGATTTTCCAATCAATTTTAGGTTTTATATTTCTCACATTTTTCCGTTCCTTTAACAGCATAGCATTTATTTTGAAAAGATGACTTTTGTTGCTCTAATATAAACAATATTTGACTCTTGGCCATTTTTAGTGTTGCATTATACATCATATTTTTGGAGGTGCACCTAGTGTAACAATTATCTCGCAAGGAAACAGAAACGGTAACCCAAATTCAAATCCTTGATTAGTTTGTTTGTCTTTCACACTGTGCTAATGCCATTTGAAAAGGCGTGAATTTGTCAGTTCTCTTTCAAGCTATGGGTGAATAGTAGGACAGACTGAGTCTTTTATACTTTTTTATGCTATCAATTTTGGAGAAGGAAAACAGAATTCAAAGCAGATTTACTCAGTTTAAACATTGACCTTGTGTCACATCCTGCCTTTGGTAGAGAGATGGGGAAAAGTACATACAACACATTTTTAGTTAGTTACCTTTCTTACAAGGTACATTCAGTATTAATATATATATATATATATATATATATATATATATATATATATATATATATATATATATAAACTGTTTTAGAAAAATTGATATAATTTTGTAATCTAATAACTTGACCAAATCAGTTCAAATGATCTCAAATTATAACATGTCAGGAAACAACTCAAAACTCTATATTTAATGTTTAATATTTTTTCTTTTCTGGTATAGAAATGTTATTCACTCAAAAAAAAGGCATTTAAACATAAAACATACAATTTTAAGTTGTTTCTACACGTGAAAATTTGAGATCATTTGAATGAGAATTGGTCAATTTATTAGATTATGAAATGACATCAATTTTTCTGAAACAATCTGAATTTTTCAAATGATATCAAATTTTTTTTACACTCTCTGTATATATATATACATATGTATATAGTTTAAAACACCTTTGTGATGTTGGTGATTGTTTATCAAAATTACAGAATATATCTTCAGTAAAAAGATTGCAATCAACAGTCTGAACACTTCTTGGAAAGATAAAAACTCTTCGAAAATTACATGAATTTATCTTAAAAAGAATGAGTTCTCTTGTCTGAAGAAATCTTAAAATTCTTCATTCAAAATTACTGACTGTGTCTTTGCAACCGGAATTCTTTGTGCTCTGTTGAAAGTCAGTTCTACTCTAAGAAAATACTTTTGGGCAAAAAGGCTCTAAATATTGATTTCCTAGTTGAGACTTGTCATGACACTTTTAAGGCTGACAGCTCAAAATGAATATACAGAATAATATTGTTTTTTTTCTGTTAGACTACCAAGTTAACTGTTAACCCTTACAGGTTTGTTCAATTATTTATTGACTATTAATGTTATTTCACCTGCCACCAATACAAAAAAACATTTTCTTGCTGTTTTTTTTTTAAACTTTGTACATTGTTTAATGTGACCTTAGCAACGACTCTTTGCTTTTCTTGTTTCATCAAACTGCAGGAGTTTAATTATGTCTGGAAAGTTTTTTGTTTGCTTTTAATCAAGTCACTTCACTAGAGATGCAGACATACATAATAGTGTAGCAGTTATTATCACAGTAAATAGAATCAGCAAACTGGGTTCAAATCTCAGCTGTGGCTATTCACACTCATTCTATGCTATTGCTCTTGGTAAAGGCATGAATCCACCTCTTCCTGCTTTCTGCATATATACAATGGATTTCCATGGTAATGTGACAGCTATCATTACAGAAAATGAAATCAGCAATTTGGATATAATTTCAGTTGTGGCTTATTATATTCTTTTTGTACTTCTGCTTTTTAGAAAGATATGAATCTATATCTCCCTGTATTCTATATATTTTTTGGTTTGGGTTTGATTTTAGCTTTTTTGTTAAATGGTATATCAACCTTTATGGGTTATTTAATACCAAAGCCATTCTTCTTAAACTATAGTGGTACTATTTAACCCATTGCTGGGGTGATAAAGGGGTTCACATTTTTCCTTGGGGTATAAGTCCACAAGTGAATGTCAGAGCATGAGTGAAGTTTGAACTTGCTTACTATGATGTCACAATCTAACTCGTTAGCCATAAATCCATGGGTACTCCTCACCCCCACTGTACAAATGGAGCTGGACACTCATGTCGTGTTTATTATCACAGAAAATAGGATTAATAAACTAAATTCAAATTTCAGCTGTGGCTATTTATGTTCATTTTTTACAAGTGCCCATGGAAAAAGCATGAATCCACCTCTCCCTGTATTCTGCACATGTATTATATAGAGATGTAAAGTAGAGTGATGGTTATTATTGCAGAAAATGGAATCAGAAAAACTTGGGTCAAATTTCAGCTGAAGTTGTTTATATTTCCTTTGTACTGATGATATTGGAACAGGCATGAATCTATGTCTCCCTTCATTCTATATATTTATCAAATAGTGTTCCAATAATCCTATTTACCAACCCCACTGCTCGGGCATGATATGACACAAGGTCAATTTTTAAGCGGAGTTTAACAGGTTTGAATTCAGCATTCCAATAATGTTACTGAAAAAGGTATAAATCTTGTTCTTCTTGTATTCTGGCCAATCATACCTTGACTTACCACTAACATCACATAATGGTTGCTGGCTACAATCAGCACAATTGATATTAGAAGTTCAAATTAGAAATAATAGCAAATAAAATCAAGACAAAAAAAAAACAATTGTGATTACTGAGTTAGCAAGCCATTTGCGACAGAATCCTTGCAGAAATGGAAAGAAAACAGAAATCTTAGTGAATGATAACAAGCTGACGTTGTGAGAGGGTATGTTACAAAATGTCAGCTGAGATGATAATGCTGAAAACTGTCTTCTCATTATGTTCCCTGATCGATGGGAAATCAAAATTAATACTGACCAAAAAAAGAAAGGAAAACACTATGTATTTGTGTGGCCTAAAGACAGAGAGAAGATAAAAAGGGTCACAGAGCCTGGTCAACACTGTTTTGAGATAGTAATGCAATATATCTTCTATTTCCCTGGATATCATTTCATGCTTTAAAAATTCCAGTCTCTCTCGGTTAACACTATGATTGATTAAGTGATTGATTTTAATGGCATGACAACTCATCTAGGGTTATTTTTTGCCTTGAGGTTAGAGAATCATGCTCAATGTATGTTCATATTAGCATTTTTTGTGTAGTTATTTCTTAAAGGGTGTTTTTGCACACTGTCCTGTCGAATAGGAATAATTTTTACATTGAATATATTTGACCAATAGATAGGATCCTAACAGGTACTACCACTCTTGATAAGAGTGGACCTGGAAATAATGATCTCTAGAGCTGGAGCCTCACTATCAGATTCAGTTTAGTGTCATACGTAGAACACGCCTATTTTTGTGGAGGTGTCTTACTCCTCAGATTGGGGTACAGTCAGCATATTTTACAATCCTCTGGCAGGGTCATTGGTTTATGCAAAGAATTAAGGAAAGATTTTCTATGCTTCATTTTTGCCTTGTTGTTCTAGTGAAAGTAGAAAGCAGGTTATTTGAACAGGGTCACAGTGCTTTTTTTTTCGTCCATGATTGTTTTGCTCAGCTGTACTCACATGTAAGCAATGCTACATCTTCCATGTCATCAGAATGCTTGAATCTTACCTTCCTCATCAGATTCAAGCTTTCTCTCGATAGATGGTCACAGAGTGGGAGGAAAGTAAAAAGATTCAAGAACCATCTCCATCATCATCATCATCAAGGCATACAGTCAGTATCACTTCCCTTGACTTCTCTTTTGCCATCTGTCTCAGTTGCCCATCACTTTTGGTAATGTCTACAATGAGCTGATAGATTTATTATGGTCGGCCAACACTGGTGTGTCCATAAGTAGGAGTCCATAAGAGAACATCACTTTCTCCTCCAGCGTTGTCTTGTTCATTTTACTTGGATGGTTTATGAGATGGGAGGTAAGTGACTGTACAGCTGTTGTTTTGTCAGATACTGCTTCCCGGATTCATAAAAAAACAGCATGCTGCATCCTTGTGTTGTTTCCATCAAGCTTTTTCTCCAGGCAATTTGTTAAAGTCCATGTGTTTCAATCATACAAAACTACTGATTCAGTTACAGCTTGAAAGATTTCCTGTTTTATTTTCTCAGAGAGATCAAATATGCATATGATCATTAACTTGTCAATAACTATCTATGCTTATGTTGATATTCTTTTAGTAGATGAGATATTGCTACCAAGGTATATCAACTGGTCCGCTGTCCAAAAAAAACACTAGAGATACATTCAATGAAGTTTGACAATTAGACCATGACTTTCAAAACTGACCATGTCCAGTCCCCTGAGGACTACTGTCAGGCACAAACAACAAGCTTATCTCCACCCAACAGTAGATAACAGAATTCTCTGCTTGATATGAGTATGATGCTAAGTTTCAGAATTTGGGCTGTGATCATATTAACAGAACCTCAAAAATAAAACACTTTACATAATCAATGTTATCTATTTGAAGGAAGTAATCATCTTCATTTCAAAGGACTCCCAAAAAGAAGAGACCAGAAACCCTAAAAATTGCCTTCAAGAGACTCAACTGTTCAATACAGCTAATTCGATTATATGATAAAACAATGTTAAGTATGGTTCAGTAATTAAATCATTCACTGCAACAGAAGCATTCAAACTTTGCTCTGAGGCTCAGACATCTTTGTTTAAAGTTATCTCATCATTCCATTAAAAGAAAGGCTGTAAATGGTCACTATATTAAGCCTTTTATTTTTAGTATATCTGATGTGATCTCTCTTAGCCCAGGATGCAGACATCTTCCTTTAAAGCTATCCCATCATTCCTTTTAAAGAAAGGCTGTAAATGGTCACTATATTAAGCCTTTTATTTTTAGTATATCTGATGTGATCTCTCTTAGCCCAGGATGCAGACATCTTCCTTTAAAGCTATCCCATCATTCCTTTTAAAGAAAGGCTGTAAATGGTCACTATATTAAGCCTTTTATTTTTAGTATATCTGATGTGATCTCTCTTAGCCCAGGATGCAGACATCTTTCTTTAAAGCTATCCCATCATTCCATTAAAAGAAAGGCTGTAAATGGTCACAATATTAAGCCTTTTATTTTTAGTATATCTGATGTGATCTCTCTTGGCCCAGGATGTAGACATCTTTCTTTAAAGCTATCCCATCATACCTCTAAAACAAAGGCTGTAAATGGTCACTATACTAAGCCTTTTATTGTTAGTATATCTGATGTGATCTCTCTTAGCCCAGGATGTAGACATCTTTCTTTAAAGCTATCCCATCATTACTTTAAAACAAAGGCTGTAAATGGTCACTATATTAATGCTTTTATTTTTAGTATATCTGATGTGATCTCTCTTGGCCCAGGATGTAGACATCTTTCTTTAAAGCTATCCCATCATTCCATTCAAAGAAAGGCTGTAAATAGTCACAATATTAAGCCTTTTATTTTTAGTATATCTGATGTGATCTCTCTTAGCCCAGGATGTAGACATCTTTCTTTAAAGCTATCCCATCATTCCTTTAAAACAAAGGCTGTAAAAGGCCACTATATTAAGCCTTTTATTTTTAGTATATCTGATGTGATCTCTCTTAGCCCAGGGTGCAGACATCTTTCTTTAAAGCTATCCCATCATAACTCTAAAACAAAGGCTGTAAATGGTCACTATACTAAGCCTTTTATTGTTAGTATATCTGATGTGATCTCTCTTAGTCCAGGATGCAGACATCTTTCTTTAAAGCTATCCCATCATTCCATTAAAATAAAGGCTGTAAATGGTCACTATATTAAGCCTTTTATTTTTAGTATATCTGATGTGATCTCTCTTAGCCCAGGATGCAGACATCTTTCTTTAAAGTTATCCCATCATTCAATTAAAAGAAAGGCTGTAAATGGTCACTATATTAAGCCTTTTATTTTTAGTATATCTGATGTGATCTCTCTTAGCCCAGGATGTAGACATCTTTCTTTAAAGCTATCCCATCATTCCATTAAAAGAAAGGCTGTAAATGGTCACAATATTAAGCCTTTTATTTTTAGTATATCTGATGTGATCTCTCTTAACCCAGGATGCAGACATCTTTTTTTAAAGCTATCCCATCATACCTCTAAAACAAAGGCTGTAAATGGTCACAATATTAAGCCTTTTATTTTTAGTATATCTGATGTGATCTCTCTTAGCCCAGGATGTAGACATCTTTCTTTAAAGCTATCCCATCATTCCATTAAAAGAAAGGCTGTAAATGGTCACAATATTAAGCCTTTTATTTTTAGTATATCTGATGTGATCTCTCTTAGCCCAGGGTGCAGACATCTTTCTTTAAAGCTATCCCATCATACCTCTAAAACAAAGGCTGTAAATGGTCACTATACTAAGCCTTTTATTGTTAGTATATCTGATGTGATCTCTCTTAGCCCAGGATGTAGACATCTTTCTTTAAAGCTATCCCATCATTCCTTTAAAAGAAAGGCTGTAAATGGTCACTATATTAAGCCTTTTATTTTTAGTATATCTGATGTGATCTCTCTTAGCCCAGGATGCAGACATCTTTCTTTAAAGTTATCCCATTATTCAAATACTAGCCAGTAGAACATAATAAAACCTAAAAATAGATTTTTTAAATCTCACCTTCTTATGTTGGATGCATGAGATGAGATGACAGTTTCTTTTAGGATTTATATTGCTCATATTTGAACCTTTTCTTCATTTAAGAAAAATACTTTTAAAATAATCATTTAACTCACCTATTTTTATGTACATATATACTGGATTTGGCAGAAAATTGCTGCTACCTAGATGCTAGTTGTAGTGAGTGGGTGGGAGGTATGTCTTTGAGTAGCAGCAATATCAGTAGCACCTGTAGCCACGCCATTTTAGTTGCCATGAAGGTATGCAATGGTATCTATGGATGTTCTAAGAGAAATTTTTCCAGGGTGTCTCCTCTGCCTATGTGGTGACATCTGGTGATTTCTTTTTCTGGAGACACCTGAAAGCCTCTGTCTATAAATATAGGCCACTCGAACTGATGAATTGAAAAATTTTATTTGTCATGAATGTCAGAGACAATGACTTGCCACAGAACTTCAGAGTGAGGTTTCAGGAATGAATTGCTCGTGAGGGCAAGAATTTTTGTTTATGTTCCAAATCTAAGTGACCATTCTGCTGGACTCTATACATACAAGACATGCTGAGCTCTGCTGCAGAAGCCAAGATGAACTTTCCCCAATGGCTTTCTCCAATGGACTTCCACATATGAATACACCAGTCTTGGCCGACAAGCAAAGACATATTCATCAGCTCTGTGTAAACACTGGATGATGTCTAGAGGACCTACCAAGGTGGATGGTCAATAGAGATGGATAGTCAACTGAGATGAATGGTGAGAGAGAATCAAGGGAATCCATGCAATCAGTGTGACTTGATATATATATATATATATATATATATATATACAAATAATAACTTTTCATTGATTTCTTCATTTTGATGATGTTTAAAAATGATGTTCAAAACAGACTCCTCTAAATTACCATTCACTTGTTTTTTTTTAAGGTAGAAAATTTTTAGTGTAATGCTCTAATAAAAATTTTGCAATGATGTGCTACTTTTGATTTATATATACGCATCTGCACACATAGATAGATAGATAGATAGATAGATAAACATGTTTTTATCAACATCAGCTGTCATGGAACAGACCAGGAATATAATTTCCCTAGTGTAATTAATGTTTAAACACTTTGGTGGCCTCAAGGAAGTCACCCATTGATTATCAGACAAAGTAGTGAGAAAAGACTTAGAAACTGTCAATTGAAAATTGAAGCAAATGGCTAAGAGATGGCTCTTTGATTAAAGGACTTGATTGGAAGTAAAGATAGTGTTCACTCAAAATCAAATAAAACACTTTTTCTTCTTTAATGCGACATCTTTATTTGTATGAATGAATACAACTGAATCTTAATGTTTTGGGAAAGACTACTTCATGAAAATAGTTGCAAAATATTGCTTTTCAATAACTAGTCAAGGTGTTCATATTGTTTGTTTGTCTGCCCTCTGAGCTATCAAATTTGGGGTGCATGACCCAGGAAAAAGTTTTAATAAGAAAAACTTTGTTCCTCATATAGAAAGTGGCACAGTTGGTCTCATTAGGAGATGCCTCTAATAAGGAACAATAATCAAAGGATAAACATTTTGCTGCAAGAAATAACTGATAATATATGATTCAAAGTTCCAAACTTGAAAAAAAAATTAATTATCTGACTGAAATAAAACATTTCAAATTAGTTTTATTGGTAGTTCTTCAAGTTGAAGATTAGTAAGACTGTAGTTATTTTTAGGAAATACTTTATGTGGCACTGACTTTAACACAAGGCCACTTATTTATGGGTTATAATACATTTGTATCCAATTAATGCGATAACAAAAACTTGCTAGAATCCTAATACTAGCCTTCCAATTGACATTGAATAAACTAACATCACCCAAATGCCAACCAATCAAAAACCTTAACCCTTAGCAAAATAAAATTGACAGAAGATGACAACACAGAAACTTTGAGAATTGACTTCATTGAACTATTCAATGCTAAAATTTTGATAGTTTGTAATAAGCAATTTTGAAATGTAATACTACTTGGTCTGTATAATTGACCATATTAGTCTCTACCCATTTTGACTCATTTTCTTTCTCAGTGGTTTTTAGCGACATGTTTCTGTCATTATATCTTCTAGGTTGTCAAATTGGAAATGTCAAACTTTGTTCTGTGTGGTCACACACTTCCCTTCACATATACACCCTGCAAAAATTCACAAGAATAAACACTGTATATGATATATATATATATATATATATATATATATAGTAAAAGAAGCAAAGAGTCCCTCAGAACAAACCTGATGTTCCAAATTCAACAAGCACCTGGGTGAGGATGGTACCAAAACACTGATTATAAAAATCAATGAATAAATATACAACTGTTATAAACACAGGTCCCAAAATATATATACATATCTTATATATCTTTAATTAACTATTCCTATCTAATATTAATAATTCACAGGCCTTTATACAGCTTTCAGTGATTATTCCTAATGAACACAAATAATTTGTAAGCAATTATGATTGTAAATATTCTAACCCAATACTAATTAGCAACTACATGTTGTTCACAATCATTTTAAACAAACAAACACTTCATACTTAGTTGTGATGCCAATGTTTTAAGTGCTACTGTATTAAAGTAGTTCAAAATCATTTTAAATATGATCCCTAATCGATCTATTTGACAAATAGCTGGGTTTTGGTTTGGTTTTATGGCATATTAACCATTGTAGGTTTTTTTATACCAAATCCAGTTTATTCCTATATATTAGACATATATAATTTGTAAACATAAGTAATTTCAATTAAACTATGAACATTTGCTTACACACAGTTAAATGATCAAACAGTTCTTTTTCAAACAATTCAATTTACCATCAGTCAAAGTTAAAAGGTTCCATTTATTGCTATGTATCACTAACATCAGTCATTTATTTACAAACTCTTCAATGATCAAACAATTCTATTTCATACAATTCAATTTAGCCTAAGTTTAAGTTAAATGGTTCCATTTATTGCTATGTATCACTCAAAGTTCAATCAAACATCAGTCATTTGTTTACACACAGTTAAAGGATCAAACAGTTCTATTCTAACAATTTAGGTTAGCATAGTCAACAAACATAAATGATTCCATTTATTGCTATGTATCACTAAAAATTCAATTAAACATCAGTCATTTATTTATAAACATTTTAATGGCCAAAAAATTCTTTTTAAACTATCTAATTTAGCATAAATGAGGTCCTACTACTCCAGACTAGTAGGGCACCTCTGGTGGTGTAATGGTTAGCATGCTAGACAAGCAAATCCACATTAGTGAGTTTGAGTCTCATTAGGTATCCTATTCATTTAATCTTGAGCTACATCAAAGCAAAGAGCTTCATAAATTACAATCACTTCAGACCAGAGTGGACATGGGAGCAATGGCAATGAAGGGGTACTCCACATTCCCTAAAGCTCCAGCATAACTGAAGCTTCACCATCAGATGGTCTAATGTCATATCCATATTCTATGTAATTAACAATCATTATCTTTTGGCCATGCTAACCTACAAAAACATTTCTTCAATATCCAATGCACATAAAAAGAAAACATTCAAACAATTATTTATACTTTCAAAACTTCTGTAAAGCAATAAAATTCAATACAATACAATAGTTAAACAATGTAATCTTAATGTTGATGTAGCTTACTGTGCTTACTTGGATATTCCAAAAATACTAAAACCACAGATACACAATGGCATTGATAATAATTATGCAGGTATCAATGACTTGGTCTAGTTTTTTTATTACTTTGACCCAACATGTTTTTATATAGCCTAACTAAAGCCAAAACAAAATTAAGATGAGGCCTAGAAACAAGGAAAGCTTCTACTTGTTCAAAATCATATCTCATGTAATGAACAACCCCCTATTTTCTTTTTAGGTAAAAAATTGTCCTTCAAAGGTTTTTCATTACAAAAGTATCTAAGGTAGTTGTATCCTAATATCAAGCAAAGGGAGATAATCAAAAAAGGATAAAAATAAGAGGTCCATTGATTAGTATATATTCTGCAATAATTTCATGGTTAAAAGTTGTAAATTTTTTGTCTTAATGAGTTTATTGATGAAAAGAAAATTCAGAGAGAAAAATTATGGAAATGATTATTTAAATAAAACAAACAACTCTTAATTCAATTCTTAAAAACATCTCTCTAAAATATCATTTGGGCGATAAAAAAACATTTACTTTTCTATGAACATAATTCTACAGACATTTTTAATAATACTCATAGCTGTGTGATAGATTCATAAAAGTAACACAATCTGTGACAATAAACACCATATGACATTGATATTAATTTGGAATGAAGTAAATATGGTTTTATGATAGAAATTCATTTGAAAGGGTTTTACCAAAAGAATGAATTGGAAAATGTTTTACTATTGGAATGAATTGGAAAGGGTTTTACTATAAAAATGCACTGGAAAGGGTTTTACAATAAGAATACATTTGAAAGAGTTTTACTATAGGAATCAATAAGAAAAGGTTTTATTATAGAAATGTATTGGAAAGGGTATTTCGATAGGAATGCATTGGAAGGGGTTTTACTATAGGATTGCATTGGAAAAGGTTTTACAATAGAAATGCACTGGGAAGGGTTTTACAATAAGAATGCATTTGAAAGAGTTTTACAATAGATATCCATTAGAAAAGGTTTTATTATAGAAATGTATTGGAAAGGGTTTTACTATAGAAATGCACTGGAAAGGGTTCTACAATAGGAATGCACTGGAAAGGTTTTTACGATAGGAATTCATTGGACAGGATTTTATTATAGAAATGTATTCAAAAGGGTTTTACAATAGGATTGCATTGGAAAGGGTTTCACTATAGGAATGTACTAGAAAGGGTTTTACTATAGGAATGCATTGGATTGGGTTTTACTATAGAAATAAGGTTTTTTTATAGGAATGCAATGAAAGAGGTGTTACAATTAGAATCTATTAGAAAAGGTTTTATTATAGAAATACATTAAAAGGTTAGTTTTTTTTTTATTAGAATACATTGGAAAGTGTTTTGCTATAGAAACACATTGGAAAGGCTTTCACTTTAGGTAAAGTCATTTGTTACAGAAGTATGTACGGTAAATAGAAACTTTTTTTAATAATTTATAAAGTAACTGCAACTGAATTGAAAAAAAAACAAGAGAAATAAAACTAGAACAACACATTTATAATTGGTTGAGGAAAACATATGGAGAAACCAACTTAAACAACAATTGCTTCGCTTTTCCTGTACAAAATAAAAAAACGATTACTCCAACAATGGTTTGATGTCTATCAGAACATTGGAAAAGTGCCATAAAAATATATAAAATACACTTCTAAGAGATTCTTTCAGGGTAAATTCCCTCATTGTTCCCCCACCTCCTCATTTTACAAATAGACAAATTTGAATGTTGATTATTTCTCAATAATAAACAATCATTTATCATTTGTTTTCATCAATTTTGTCATATAGTCCTGGTTCAAAGGGCAATAAGGCTAACCCAAAGCCAAACTTTTTTAGGTCTTATTTTTCTGATGTAAGTATCATTGGGGAATGAGAAAAGTTTTGATAAACAACAATTTGATTTCTGAAATTAAATTCCTATTTTCCCAATGATACTTGCATCTGAAAAATAAGGTCTAAAAACGTTTGGCTTCAGGTCACTCTTACTGTACTTTTAACCTGAACTAATTGAGTGATCAGAAAACTTAGAGATCTTAAATTATTTCCTGATAGTCAGGTTGGTGATGTTCATTAACTCAAAATGGGTCTCCTGCATTGATTGAATGTGTTTGAATTGGTTTTTAAGAATTGATTGAACTATAACAATAAACAAAAATAATCACACGACGAGATAAATTTGTTATCTATGCAAAAAAAAATGGAATTGGTAAGTAGAGTTCAAATTCTGTCTGAAGCTGTTTGCATTCATTTCACACTAAATACCCTTTCAAAAGGCATGAATCCTCTTCTCCCTCAGTTACATATAAAAATTAGTTTTGGAGAAGGACAATTCTATATTGAAATTGTAGGACAAAACAATGGTATACAATTCCACTATCTCTCCTACCACTACATTTTTTCAATAAAGGAAGTTGTGAAGAGCCATGAACAAATAAATCTTGAAAAGTCATGGCACTTTATGAATATGGAATTGCAAGAGCTAAAAACCTCAAAACAAAAAGGAAAAAGTTGAGTTTGTAGACGCAATAATTCTGACTTTTGTTGACAAAAATGTCAAAAATAGGTTAGGTTATTTGGTTTAATGGCATATCAACCCTTGATGGGTATTCAATGCCAAATCCTGTTTATATATATATAATATATGAATTTTAAATGAATAGTTTGAAGGCAACATTTTTAAATGAGCCAGAGTTTATTTGTTTGAACATAGTTAAATGGTTTTAAGTATTACTATCAAACAATGATAGTTCCATTTGTGACAACTAAATGGTTTCAAACATTGCTATCAAATACTAATAATGCAATTTAATATTAATTATTTGCTTGCACACAGTTAAATGGTTTTAAGTATAGTAAATCATTAACCAGTAGATGGGACCCTAACAGGTACTACCACTCTGTATCAGAGTGAACCTCCAAATAATGATAAGGAAGGGGTACACCATATTCCCTAAAGTTCCGGAACTGGAGCCTCACCATCAGGTGGTTTAGTGTCATATCCAGAACACTCATGGGAGGGGGTCTTACACCCTTTGCAGAGAAGCAGTTGGTATATTCTTCTACCCCAACTGAGTAGCCTGCAAATTTTGAAAGTCTGCAATATTATTGTTGGAAATTTTCTCTCTTTCTCTCTCTCTCTATCTCTCTCTCTCTCTCTCTCTCAATATATTTTTCTCTCTTTCTCTCTGTTTAACTCTCCTGAAAATTCCTTTTGCCCTCTCTCTCTCTCTCTCTCTCTCTCTCTCTCTCTCTCTCTCTCTCTCAGTTTTTCTTTATTTTCTCTCTCTTTCTCTCAGTTTTACTCTCCTGAAAATGTCTTTTGCTCTCTCTCTCTCTCTCTCTCTCTCTCTCTATATATATATATATATATATATATATATATATATATATATATTTTTACTTCTATGCTCCTTTCCTCTATATCTTCCTACCTCTCTCTTTCTTTCTCTTTTCCTCTCCTGAAAATTTCATTTTCTCCCCCACCCCCTCTCTCCCTCTCTCTCTCTCTCTCTCTTAAATCTTTAATAGCCATCGGTGAAAAAAAATTAAAACTGAATGTATCATTTTTTGACTATCGCCTATTTTTTATTTGTACTTCCTTCCCACCTTAAAAAATTTGTATTTCAAATGATGGCTCATAGCTTAGCCAAATGCTAATCTGTGGCAAAATTAGTAAATCTGCGACTATCTTTGCCATGAGATACGTTGCAGTTGTATTTCTTTCATAAGTAGTAATTTTGCAACATCTGAAGTAATACCACAGACAACCATATGAAAATCCAACAAAGGCTGCCAGGTCCTAAAATCTTTGTTCTTCAAATGATTCCTGGTTGACTATATCTGCTACTTTGTAACAGTTATCCTGATTATGCTTGTTTCTACCAGCCCTGATGGATAAATATTAAAATCATGACAAGCTCATAGCTCCTAGACAGGCTACAAATGTATTTATTTCTTGATATTTTTCAGTAATCATTCTCTAATATTCTATTGCATACAGAGGGGAGGTAGAAAGACAAATAGCACTTACACACACACACATACACACACATACACATACACACACATACACATACACATACATATATATATATATCATTATCATATCAAGTCATGCTGATAGCACAGAATTCCTGACTCTTTCTCATCATCTGTCCCTATTGCCCATAACTCCTGGCAGGTTCTCTAGACAGTATCTGGTGTCCACACCGGGCTGATTTATGCAAATCTTTGCTGGTTGGCCAACACTGGTGTGTTCATGTATAGAAGTCCACAGGAAAGAAAATATCAGGACTAATGTGTAAAGACCTTCTCAGATCTGAGGTAGTTTGGGATTTCCCCATTCATCCCAGGTTGAAACCAGAATTAGCTACCAGAAAGAGTGTCCTGAGTATTATACTAAGCTGTATGTGGTGGTGAGGATCAAGTTCTCAAAGTCTGAGAAATGCCAAGTCAGTCACTTTTTTCCCATTACTTCCAGGTCCACACAGACCCAAAGTGGTGGTACAAATAGATCTGTCACTGTATGCAAATGATTCTATACAAATTATTTGCATTTGATAGGAATACTTGAAACTGTATAGCCATGTGTCAATAATGATTATTATTAAATAGGAATTGATTATTGAAGTTATATAATTGTGCATAAATTATTAGTATTGGATTGGAATACTTGAAACAATATAACTTTGTGAAAATTATTTCTATTAAGAATAGTAACTTTAGGCTGTAATTGTTAATCAATGATCATTATTATAATTGAAGTCCCATATAATAGTGTGCAAATTATTAGTATTAGATAGGAATACTTGAAACCTTATAACTGTGTGAAAATTATTTGTACTAGTACTTACTTTATGGTATAATTGTTTACAAATGATTACCATTATTTACAGGAAATCCTTGCAAAAGAAAAAAGACTGATAAGGGAATTAAATAAACCAACATCAGTCAAAAACCAACCAACCAACCAGCCAGAGGAGTCCCTATGGCATAAAAGTTAAAGTGCTGAACTACAGCCTTGAAGTAAACAAGTTCAAACACCAGGCGTTTTATTACATTCCGTTTCAGATTAATACCCATAAGAAAGGTATGACCCACCTTGTCCTCCCAGCTATGACTTAAATCATATCACTGCTCTTCTTCTATAAGGATGGCTTTGGCATTCAATAACCCATGAAGGTTGATGTGCCATTAAAACAAAGAAAACAAAATGAAAACCCACAAACCAAAATCAAATGTTCTAGTCAACTTAGTAAAAAATAATTTGCCGTCAAAAATCATGAATTTCTGGCAAAAAAATATGTTATGTTAAAATATACAATTCAAAACCTAATTTGACAAAATAATCAGTTTACTAATTAATTGTTCATTCAATATTGAACAAAATTCTAATCAGAAATAACCACCAGGTCTTTGAATATGCTCGCTGTATCCCCTGAAGTGAGATAAAACCCCTCACAACAATAAGGGGTGTCCTGGGTATGACACTAAACTGCATCTGAAGGTGAAGCTCCAGTTCTGGAGATCTGGGTTGTGTGGAGGTGGCCACTTTTTTATAACTTTCAGATTCACTCTGATCCTTTTAGGGTCCCATCAATGGGTCAAATAGATCTGTTTAAAAATTATTCATATTCAATATGATCATGTGCAAAAAAAACTCTTAAGAAATGACACAAAGATGTAAGTAAAGTTGGCAACCATAGTCAAGAGTGACCCAAAGGCTCCCTTTTTGATAGCTACTACACTGAAGTGTAGGGGAGGGTGCAACTCCATTCCCTGGATTGCTCCACTTTACCCTTGATCCTTACCTTATAATGCTGATTGTTAAGCAAGGTAGTATCAAGTACCATTTTTTATGTCTTTGCTATGATTCGACCTGGAGATTGAACCCAGATCTCCCATGCCATTGGCACTCTAACCATTATGCCACTATCCGGTATAAGATGTAAGTATGAACATACAATGAATGTCATTCTCTAACCTCTCCCCATAAAAATAATTGTTAACATGCCAACAAAATCAATCAATCAATCATATTCAGAAATAAAATTGAAACTTTGTTAAACTCAAGATTCTGACAGGTAGTTATGTATTTTCTATAGGTGCCAGGGTGGGACATTGTCTGAGCCCAAGTCAAGTCCTTGATAAAAAAAATACTGGCCTTCAAAGCAGACAAGTCTTCCCTCTACATTTATAAGATTGGCAAGAAACAATCTTTCTTATCACAATCCTCTCTTATCTAGCCTTTTCACTAGCTAAAAGTATGTTCTCCCTCCCTGCACTGCTATGAGCAAGTTGCGACACTTTTTAAGCAAAGTAAAGCTGTTTTGAATTCAAAGTTTTGCTTCTTCTAGACTGGTTGCCAAACCAAGGCTAAAAAAAATTGTCTGCCATACTATTTACCAAGGGCTGAGGAGAAAACTAATAGATTGATGCCTTTCCCAAGGGCATTAATGCCGAATCCATTTCCTCTGAAAATAACCATTATACTTAGAATATCTCATCTGAATAACATTACATATCCTTCCCCAAGGCAAAAATTCATATCTCCAGCACCCTGAAATCTCTTCCCTGTATAGAACCACAAGAGCAAAGTTACCACTTTCAAATTGAGAAATCAGAGATTTTAGTAGGACAGAAAATTAGATTCTGAAGGGCAGATGAGTTGACCATTGTAGTTTTATAGACTATTATCTTGCTACAACAGTAGAAGCCAATAGCCCTTAGCTGAGATGGACTTTATTTGTTTCTTCACCAATAGCAAAAGATCTTGATAATCTTTCTTCATGAAGTACCCAAGTCAGCCATCTCAAGTGTCAAAGTTGAAGTCTCAATTGTGTAACATTAATTACCTCGACATAACCCAAGATAAAAATCCATATCAGCCCCTGAAATCTCTTCCCTTTATAGAACTACATGAGAGGTGCTTGTCGTATAGAAAATTTACCAGAAAAGTTGACTTCAACCCAGGATGTTAATGTCCCTGGGAAATGCTTGAATTTGTCTCTTTTCCCCTAGCTATGAGTAAATACTCAGGCTGACAGGGTTCTTTAGTCTTCATTTGGCAACCAGTCAAGGAAAAGGAAAACTATGAATTTCAACCAGGTGTTCTCCACTTAGAAATATATTACATCCTATTTGGGGTGGAAGGATTGAGTTGCTTTGAGTAAATATACGCAATAAATGTAAATTCATTCTTATAAAATTGAGAAAATAGAGATTTTAGTGAGACAGAAACCAAGTTCTGAAGGGTAGATTGCAATTGCAGTTTTATAGAACTGTGCTGTCTTATTGCTTCAGTAAGTCATTGAAAAACTACTATAAAAACAATGGTACTATAATATGCCACTAATTCAGGTTTTATCCAATCAGCTATGCACAATTAATCAGCTAATGTCAAATTGTCTAAGAATAAGAGGATTTAACCAAGCATGTACTCAGAAACGTGATTCTTGGCCTTCAGGCACCACAAATCTCATTCAACATTTCTCAATGCTGTCATTGCAGTCATTGATACTGTTCTATTCAGTCTTATCAACAATCAAGTCTGATTGCAACAGCTGAACTGATTATAGGTTCTCAAAGATCAACTGGAACCATGAATATTTAAAAGTTTACTTTCACTTTCTCTTTTGAATCATGGCCAATCTGTTTGTTTGTCAGCAAGTTAGGTTCATCTAACCTCATGCCAGTTGAAAACAAGTAAGTCTCTCTAGTTGATAATTACTATGTCTAGCTTAGTTTGGCATAAGGCCAAGTGGAGAGTTAACAAAAGGTAAAGCATGAAGATCATGTTACAGTAGTCAGACAAGTTGGAATGATCTTACCATGAACCATAAGCATCAGAGAATACAGAATCACACCAACAATACTAACTGGCTGGTCTCTTTTGAGGGTTTGGGTTTGGATTCTTTGTTTAATGGCATATCAAACTTTGTAGGTTATTTAATGCCAAAGCCATTCTCCTAAAGGAACAGTAGTGGTACTATTTAACCCATAGCTGGGAGTATAAGGGGGTTCATACCTTTCCCAGAGGTATTTGCCTGAAAGTGAACTTAATAGCGTGACTGGAGTACAAACTCACTTACTACGATTCCATAGTCCATTGCTTTAACCATTACACCACGAGGACACCAAGAGGACACCAAGAGGACACCCCCCCCAGTCTCTTTTGAGACAAAATTTTAGCTACATGCAACCAGTAAAAGGCATGCTTAGCAAAATGGTTATCATCAGGGGAAATGGATTCTGCAACTAGAATCAAAATCTTGGAGGAACTGTTTGCATTTCACTTTGCACAAATGCTCTTAGGAAAGGCATGAATCTATCAAATCTACCCCCCATCTATGGGTAAATAGTAGGACAGGCTGAGTTCTTTAGCCTTAGTCAGGCAACTAGAAGAAAGAAAACTTTGAATTGAAACCATTTTTACTTTGCTTGAAAATTGACCTTGTGTCACATCTTGCTAGTGATGAAGGAGCTGGTAAATACTTACAGAGATGAGACTTGGGATAGCTGACTTTGGTGGTTGATGAAGAAAGATAATCAGAACCATTGATATAGAGGCAAATAAAATCCATCTTAGGTGATTGACTGTGTGGAAAGAAAGTTATTACACCACACAAATACAAAATGAGTTTGTTTCATGATACAAAAGTTTATTTTGACTAACTTTTATGCTGTTGTCGCTGAAACAAGAGGGATAGATTAAAGGAATTACTTCCGCCAATTAGATCAAGAGGAACTATCTATCATGTGAGACAAAAATACAGAAAACAACATTGTTACTATGCGAGATGAAAAGGGGAAAGCACTTAGTTTCTTTCTTCATTTTTCTGCATGCCACCTATATGCATGCAGCCTCACTACTGGTCGACCCTCCCCCACATCAGAGGTCTCTTTACTCTACTCCAACTGCCCGACTCAACTGGACGACTCCAACTTCTGACTCAAATTAATCTCTTAATCACAAGTAATCACTAAAACTTTTTAGTGATATGTCATTCCTAAATATCAGTTGATATGTGTCTAAATGTTTACCTGAATATATATTTTGCTTACTGATGACTCCAAAGCAAACTGCTATTTTTTATTTTGACTGGAGCTTACACACTTATGCCAAACAAGGCTTAACCACTTTGACCTTTAGAAATCAAAAACCTGCAACTACAAACTCAAAATTTTTAGCTTACACAAAATTTATCACTAAAATAGAATAATTTGCTAAAATCCTTTATTGTTTTATGTAAGGCTTTATTCTATTTACCCAACCCCTCCACTCGGCAGGATATGACACAAGGTCAATTTTTAAGCAGAGTTTAACAGGTTTGAATTCAGAGTTTTCCTTCTCCTAGACTAGTTGCCTTACCAAGGCTGAGGAAACCAGTCTGTCCTACTATTTACCCATTGCTGGAGGGAGAATAATTGGATTCATACCTTTCCGAAGGGTATTAGTGCTATGTGAAATGCAATCATTCTCGTCCAGGATTTGAACTCGCGTCGCCGTGTCCAATTCCTAGGATGATAGCCATTACACCACATGTAAGGCTTTATAGTTGATTTGGTCTTCTACATCTGCAGTACTTGTGGCGTGACTGTATCATCCTTGGAATAGGACTGTGAGTCAAGCTCGCAGTTAGTGTTTCATTTCATGCTAATGCCCTTGTAAAAGCATGACTCTAACTCTTCTCTCTTCATTTGAGGGTAAATAGTAGGGAAGACAGGGTTCTTTGGCCTTGATGTGGCAACCACTCTGGAAGAAGGAAAACTCTAAACTCAAACCAGTTATACTCCACTAAAGAACTGACTGTGTGTCACATCATGCCAGTGGTGGAGGTGGTGGGTAAATACATTTGTTGGCTTTCATAATTCAAATAATAAAACAGCTGTCATACTAAGACAGACTTCCTAAGATAAATGGATACAAGTTTGAGTCTTGCTGAAAGGTTATTGATTACTTCCAGTCTGTTATTTTGACAAACATGTACAAAATGACATTCTGAGTAGTTGGGATAGAAAGCAGACGAAATTAAGATTAAAAAAATACCCATCAAAAATTAATTATAATTTACTAATGCTTCAACTCATGAGAATAAAATTGAAGATTTCATATATATATATATATCTGTAATATCAATGAAAGAAAACTCAGAGGACTGTAACTATACCATTATAAATTTATTTCGACTAGTCGCAGATGCAGCTTGCCTCTTCAGATTGCTTTATCTGTGACTTGTTGAAATGAATTTATATAGTAACAGTCCTCTGAGTTTTCTTTCATTGATATTACAGATGAATTCACTCTGTATGAGAGTTTTTTATATATATTCTGATGTATTTATATATTAATAGCCATACATCAAGCACTCCTGTTGAATTATATGAAACTTATATATTCTATGACTAAATAATTCCAAACACATCACCTCTGGACATTTTTGTGTAATTGATGGCAATTAAACAAGAATGCTGTGGGCAATTAAACTCCAGTATAGCCAGAAGTATTTGTTCTGATATTGGAGGGAATATGCTAGTTATATGTAATCTCTGAGTCATAAGTCCTGGAGGCAATACCCCACAAAACAGCAGCTATATGGCCACCGATCACCCATCACAAAAACTATCCAAGTAAAATGAACAAGATATGCGGGATACTGCTGGAGAAGTAGATATGAACACATCAGCAACATACTCCAGTGGACCCCTTCATATGGATGAGCAAAGGCAGGACGACCAGCTAGAACCTATATACAACAGCTCAGTGCCGATACAGGATATAGCCTTGAAGACCTTCCCAGAGCAATAGACGATAGAGATGGGTGGTGAGAGATCCATGCTGGCAGCGTGACATGATGATTATACTTCAATGCCATGCAATAAAAACTCATCTTCTGCCATTTCTTGTCTCCTATTGGCTAATCTGGATTGTGCAGCTGCATATAAGTTCACAATGTTAACCATCCTCGTGAATTCAAATAATGAATTTGAGTTGTCAATACTGGAAGCATTGCTTAAAACAAGGCTAAAACCTGAGTTGTGTATCCAAAAAAAATTTTATACACCGTTACTTTTCAAAACCCCCGTTGGACTATGAAAAGAAACATTATTACCCACACCAACTCATTTGGCTTATGGTAATTTTTTAAAATCAGTTTTCTTACTCCCCTCAAGCTTTTTCAATTGACAATATCCCATGTTAGCTTCCTCCGATGTTAACTTTGTTATCACTGACATAATTCTCTAGAAAGAAGTGATTGAAACAAAGAGTCCCCTTTTTTAGGATTTTAAAATATTTCAATTGTTTTTGAAATATTTTATTTTGCACACATTTTTAAAAACAATATTTAGATTTTGTACTAACCACACAATCTTCATATATATATATATATATATATATATATATATACAGTGTATCACAAAAGTGAGTACACTCCTCACATCTCTGCAGATATTTAAATATATCTCTTCATGGGACAACACTGACAAAATAACACTTTGACACAATGAAAAGTAGTCTGTATGCAGCTTATATAACAGAGTTAATTTATTTTCACCTCAAAATAACTCAAAATGCAACCATTAAAAGCTAAACCCCTGCCAGCAAAAGTGAGTACACCCCTAAGAAACTACACCCCTTAAATGTCCAAATTGAGTCCTGCTTGTCATTTCCCTCCAAAATGTCAGGTGACTCATTAATGTTACAAGGCCCATGTGTGCATAGGGAGTAGGTGTGTTCAAATTTGTAGTGCAGCTCTCACACTCTCTCATACTGGTCACTGAAAGTTCCAACATGGCACCACATGGCAAAGAACTCTCTGAGGATCTTAAAAGACATATTGTTGTGCTACATGAAGATGGCCAAGGCTACAAGAAGATTGCCAACACCCTGAAACTGAGCTGCAGCACAGGAGCTAAGATCATCCAGCGTTTTAAAAGAGCGGGGTCCACTCAGAACAGGCCTCGAGTAGATTGTCCAAAGAAGCTGAGCGCACGTGCTGAGCATCACATCCAAATGCTTTCTTTGAAAGATCGGCATAGGAATGCTGATAGCATTGCTGCAGAGATTGAAGTGGGGGGGGTCAGCCTGTTAGTGTTCAGACCATACACCACACTCTACATCCAATTGGTGTGCATGGCTGTCACCCCAGGAGGAAGCCTCTTCTGAAGATGATACAAAAGAAAGCCCGCAAACAGTTTGCTGAAGACATGTCAACAAAGCACACAGATTACTGGAACCAAGTCCTATGGTCTGATGAGATGAAGATTAATTTGTTTGGTTTTGATAGCTTCAAGCATGTATGGCAGCAACCAGGTGAGGAGTACAAAGATGTGTGTCATGCCTATAGTCAAGCATGGTGATGGGAATGTCATGGTCTAAGGCTGCATGAGTGCTGCAGGTGTTGGAGAGTTATATTTCATTGAGGGAAACATGAACTCCAACATGTACTGTGAAATACTGCAGCAGAGCATGATCCCCTCCCTCCAGAAACTGGATCTCAGGGCAGTGTTCCAGCATGACAATGACTCCAAACACACCTCCAAGATGACCATTGCTTTACTGAAGAGGCTGAAGGTAAAGCTGGCCAAGCATGTCTCCTGACTTGAACCCAATAGAACATCTTTGGAGGATCCTCAAGCGGAAGGTGGAGATGTGCAAAGTCTCAAATATCTGCCAGCTCTGCAACGTCGTCATGGAGGAGTGGAAGAGCATTCCAGTGGCTACCTGTGAAGCTCTGGTAAACTCCATGTCCAGGAGAGTAAAGGCAGTTCTGGATAATGATGGTGGCAACACAAAATATTGACAATTGACATGATGTATGTTATATTGACAACTTTCCCTAAGGGGTGTACTCACTTTTGTTGACAGGGGTTTAGCTTTAATGGTTATATTTTGAGGGGAAAATGAATTAACTCTGTTATATAAGCTGCACACAGACTACGTTTCATTGTGTCAAAGTGTTATTTTGTCAGTGTCGTCCCATGAAGAGATATACTTAAATATCTGCAGAAATGTGAGGGGTGTACTCACTTTTGTGATACACTGTATATATATATATATATATATATATAAGATACACAAAAGTAATGAGACAAAGAGAGAATATTTACTTTTTGATTTTTAATTATTCTCAACTAATTTTGACTTAAGGTTAAGAGATAAGTTTTTGTGAAGACTTTGTAAAGAATTTTTAAAAAGAGTTCTTAAAAGAGCTGACATGCCACAAAAAAGTGGCAAAAAATGAGCCAGTAATTTTGCATGTAGTAAAAGCATTGGTCTTTTCAGGGCATTTTGATATTTTTGGTTATATATATATATATATATATATATATATATATATATATATATATATATATATATAGCCAGTATAGCACAAATGATAAAAAATATATAAAATGAGCCTTTCTGAATATAGGCTTATCTACAGTTAGAAAAACTTTTTCCCCTGCTTTTTTTTTCCCCAGAGTATTTTTGCCTGGAAGTTACTGCCATAATGAATTTCAATACTTATTGGACATTTTTATCAATCATAAAAGCACAAAGAAAATTATTGAAACAAATCTAATATATATATATATATATATATATATATATATATATATATATATATAACACAGAAATTGAAACCACATACTACAACTGCCCCTACCCCAGATATCAAACACTGTTCAGATACTGCAATCTTTAAACACAATAAGAATGTATATATATATATATATATATATATATATATATATATATATATATATATATATATATATATATATATATATATGCATTAAGTCAGTCAGAGTAGTCTATTGATATCAACATTGATGTTTGCTTCTCTTCACAAAATGGAGAAACCAGCATTAAAAAAAAACCTTAAACTGCCATAAGGTTTGTTCAGGAAGTTTGAGATAACCAGAAAGTATTCAAGTTGCAACATCTTGCCAGATTCTAGATATGATAGGATATTTACCCAGTTTCTACAACATTGATATTCATTTATGATGAATTTATCTACCATATATACTCGTGTAATGAATGACTTTCAAAGACCAATTTTTTCTTTAAAAACAAAGGGTTGTTCATTACTTGAGATGTTTTTGAACAGTAGAAGCTTTCAAGCAATATACGATAAAACATCTTCTTGTGGATAAAAATTTGAGGTCATTTATAACGTGAGATGGTTCATTAGTCTTCATATATATATATATATATATATATATATATATATATATATATATATATATATAATCTATCTCTATTTTAGGTTAATCCATAATTTTAACTCTGGCAGAGTGAAAAAAATCCAAATGATCCAACTTGTGGATAAACAAATACACCAATTGATATCTTGGGAAAAAATTCCATAAAACAAGAAAAGACTGACCCATTAGGTACTTATATTAATATATCTATATCTATCCATCTATCTGTCTGTCTATCTATATAGATAGATAGATAGATATAGATATAATATATATATATATATATATATATATATATATATATATATATATATATATAGGTACAGAAAGGAGTTGGAGAGCAAGAGTGGATTCATAAAAGTGATGAGCTAAAGCTTTACTTTTTTTTATAAATATTTTGAAATGCATTTTAAATTTCAAAACCATTGTTCTATGAAAAAAAATTTTGCAAATATTAAAGAGTCAAAAACTATCTAAGAAATGATGTCACAAAGAAGTATAATAAAGAAGTAAAAGGCAAAAAAAAACAACAAAAAAGCAACAATAAAAAAGAGTTGGGGGAAATAACTAAATTAAAGGTTGATTGTTAAAGTAAGAAATAAAATCTATTTTTAAAGTCTAATTAAAATCAAAAGAAATTTTTGGACTTTAGTTAAAAGTTTAAAAGTGAAAGTCTTATGTCCTACAAATTCTAATTCAGTTCACAAAAATCCATGTAAAAGTATGAATAATAAAAACTGGAAGTTTGGTCTTGCCTTGATGGGCAAAACTAAAATTCCAATCTACCCACTTCCTCTCCATCCTCTACCCAGAAAAATGTTATTTTCTTTGCTTAACTTTAAATAAAAAAGAGTTGATAATCTCAAATTAGTAATGGGGAGTGTCGTTTTTTTAATGAGAAGAAAAACTCACTTTATCAAAATTCAACGTGTAGCACCAGATATATATAAATCCATGACAATAAAACTATAATCCAACTAGAGAGATCAAACCCCACAATAATAAAATATATGGTCTTTATAAAATCTTGTCCTGGCTAGTTACTAAATAACAGATCAGTTTGTGTCATTTCTTTGTTTAATGGTATATGAAACTTTGTGGGTTATTTAGTGCCTAAGTCATCCCTGTAGAAGGACAGTAGTGGTACTATTTAACCAATTGCTGGGAGTTAAGGGGTTCATACTTTTCCACAGGATGTTGGTTTGAAAGTGAATGTAATAACACATCTAGAGTTTAAACTCATTTACAACAATGTTGCAGTCCAGCTCATTTGCCACTACACCATGGAGAGTCCCTCAAAATAACAGGTTCTGAGAGAGTATTACATGAGCCACATAAACATATAATATTGGAAACCATGGGATGAAGCATGGTGGATGTGAAGCAAGGTGGATGAATCCAAAGATGAGTCAATGGCACACTTTATCTCATGCTGGGCAGAGGAACCTCATGAGTCAACAACCAGGATCAAATAGGTCAGGAAACTACTGCTATTCATCTATAAGGGTGACATCTATAGATAAGAAAAAAGAAACAGCCAGTGAAAGATTACGATACATCCAAAACTGTTTGCAAAACAGGCAGGTAAACAAGGGCCACATTCTGCTAATGTTGAAGTTTTGATCGCTGTATTCAAAAAATCAGCTACAGAACCCAAAACTAAATGTTTTTAGATGCAAATGAAGTCCTATTAATGGATGTACCAGTATTGGCTGTCCAGCAAGAATTTATATACATCAGCTCTGTGTGGACACTGGATGAAATCTGGAGGATCTGCCTGGAATGATGGGTGATAGAAATGGATTGGCAATAGGAATGGATGGTAAGAGAGAGTCAGGGAACTCTTTGCTATCAGCATGATGATATATATATATATATATAGTTATATGGTTTGCAATATTTATGAATAAATAGTGCTCAATATTGGTGATAAAACATGTAAATCTAAGTTTGAATGACATAGACACAGATTCAACAGTTGTTATGCATGTATGGGAGGTGTCCTCTATGTATGTGTAGGGGTCCCTGATGTATGTGGGGGGGTACCCCCTATGTATGTGGGGGGGGGTCCCCTATGTATATGTGGGGGGGGTTCTCTATGTATGATACTAAGCTATATCTGGTGGAAAGGTTCTAGTTCTTTAGAACTGTGGAATGTGGCGTCACTTTCATTGCATTACTCCTAAGCTCACTCTGACCTTGTGTAGTAGAACCTGTTCCATCTATGGGTGAAATCAATCTGTTTGATATAATATTTAAAATGATATAGAATTATATATGTTCTTGAGACATTGATATTACAACTCAGTATGAATTTATAACCAGTTTCAAATAATTTTGAACTATAATTGATGACCAAAATTGTTGTACAGACTTTGGCATAAAATAAACAAACAATGGTTTACCAACCAACCAACCAACCAACCAAACTTCCTCTTTCTGTTTGTCTCTTTATATACATATATATGATTGAGATAAAGAGAGAGATAAAGAGAGAGAGGCAAAGAGAGAGAGAAAAAGAGAGAGAGATAAAGAGAGAGACAAAGAGAGAGAGAAAGAGAGAGATAAAGAGACAAACAAAGAGAAAGAGGCAAAGAGTGAGAGACAAAGAGAGAGAGAGAGACAAAGAGAGAGACAAAGAGAGAGAGGCAAAGAGAGAGAGGCAAAGAGAGAGAGACAAAGAGAGAGAGACAAAGAGAGAGACAAAGAGAGAGAGAGAGACAAAGAGAGAGATAAAGAGAGAGACAAAGAGAAAGAGGCAAAGAGAGAGAGGCAAAGAGAGAGAGACAAAGAGAGAGAGATAAAGAGAGAGAGACAAAGAGAGAGAGACAAAGAGAGAGAGAGACAAAGAGAGAGAGATAAAGAGAGAGACAAAGAGAGAGAGAGGCAAAGAGAGAGAGATAAAGGGAGAGATAAAGAGAGAGAAGCAAAGTGAGAGATAAAGAGAGAGAGACAAAGAGAGAGAGACAAAGAGAAAGCATAACTATAGATATCAAACACATCATTTCACTACCAAAAAATATAATTTTTCATTTTTCTATTATGTTTTCTAAGTAGATGACGTCAACATCCTAACAAACAAAACCAATGTAAAATGAAAGTTTCGGAAAAAAAGTTTATCTACTGTCACAAATAATGTTATTTTTTCCTTCTTCTTCTTCTTCTTCTTCTTCTTCTTTATATTTTCCCTGAATATTTTTGCCCGCAAGTTGCTGCCATAATGAATTTCAATACTTATTGGACATTTTTGCAATCTTGCAATACACCAGTAAAATTGCTAATAAAAAAAAAAGGACATTTGCATACCAAGTTACATAAAAAGACAAAAAAGTTTCTTGCTTAATCATAATTCATGGTGCAATAGCTTACCAAGATGGCTTCTTAGAGAAAAGTTTCACTTACCTAAAAAGAGAAAAACAAAAAGGAAAAAATTAGATTTCAATGAAAAATATTCAAACAGATAAAATAAGTTTAAACAAAATGGTACATGAACATCTTATGAGTTGTCTAATGTGTGCTTAGTGTAACAGACATTGTCAGAGTGCTTAGTGTAACAGACATTGTCAGAGTGCTTAATGTAACAGTCATTGTCATAGTGCTTAGTGTAACAGTCATTGTCATAGTGCTTAGTGTAACAGACATTGTCCGAGTGCTTAATGTAACAGTCATTGTCAGAGAGCTTAGTGTAATAGTCATAGTCAGAGAGCTTAGTATAATGGTCATTGTCATAGTGTTTATTGTAATGGTCATTGTCATAGAATGACCACTACGCTAAACACTACGACAATGACTGTTACACTAAGCACTATAGCAATGAGTGTTAACCTAAGCACTGTTGACAGGTGACATTATCAACAGGGATGTTTATATCTGAAATGAGATTTAAAACTCAAAATCAAAATTTTGAAATGAAATGTCCAAACATTTTATGATAGGGTATATATAAGCAGTGTAACCTGCTATTGACCACTCCATTATGACTCGTACAATTCAAGACAGCTCAACAACTTTATTCAGTTTTTGGAATATTCTGAAATCAGCAACACCACCAAATTAAACAGAACAAAATGATAGTATATATGAAATTAGAATTAATGATATGAAACAGTAACACATGAAAACAGATCTCTATTATTCTTTTTACAACTGCTCCAAATATATATATATATGTGTGTATGTGTATAGTTGTATATTTACATATAAAAGCTGAACAAAAATGATAAGACAAATAGGAATTTTACTTTTGTGCAGTTTATTTTTCGATGGTTGTCAACGAGATTTGACCTTAAGTCACCAAATTTTGTGGAAAACAAATTGAAGTTTTTATAAAAAATATTTCAAAGATTTTTTTTATTAAAAATATTTCTTGAAAGAATTATTTCAAGGAGTTGATGTGCTATCTAAAAAGTTATGTAAAATGTTGGTATAGCATATCTATTGGTATAGTAAATCCATTAGTCTGAAGAATATTAATGACAAACTAAAATACTTTTAAAATTTACTATAGATATAAGTGCTGAAGCAATAATGCAATTAATTCATGGGAATTTGAGGAGACTAAAAAGAAATTAAAAAAAGAAGATGGAAATAAAAAAAAAATAAATAAACAAAATGCAAAAGTAACCATTTCCCTGGAGGCCTCTGATAGGAAGTACAATTTGCCTATGCCTGAAAAGATGGGCTTCCTGAAGTGCAAGAGAAACCCTCTTAGAAGCTTTTATCACCTCGACTTAGATGGACCTTTTTCTATTGGCTGCTGGTAGGAAGCCCATATGCTGACTGGGTTCCAAGGCCTAGCAGCATGCTGCATCTCCTGCTTGCACAACTGAAGTCCAAATTCACTTATTTTGAGGTCACAGTCCAGCACTTTAACCATTATACCACTGGGACTTCCTCTATGAACTTTTCAGTCAGCTCTTGATTATATATATATACATATGTATATATGCTATGTTCAATATATATATATATATATATATATATGTATATGTATATATATATATATATATATTGAACATAGCAATTTCCAGAATTCTAAAGATTTTAATAGTTTAAAACTAATACTGGAAATGTTTTTGACGATAGGTTAATGAAATCTGTTGTCCTACCATTTTCTCAAATCTGTTGTAATGTGATACTGATTCCATTTTTATATTCCATGCTTTTCATCTGCCATTCTTATAATACTTGTAAATTTTCAGAATATACTATTATTATTGTTTGGCTATATTTTAAAGAAATGAAGCCAATAAATTTTGTCTAAATTTTTTTAAAGACACAGTATTATTATTATATACTGATTCACTAATACTAATGTCCACTTCTTGATTGTTATAGTTACCGCAATTCAGCCATTGTATCCTCCAATCTACTTCAGGTATCTGTCATAGTCTGTAACCTTCAGGAAATTTCCAACAGAATCCCTTATTCAATCTATTCAATTGTATGGACAGAAGCATGTGAACAATATAATCTCATTGATTGAATAAAGAGTTTGGTCAGAAATTCCTAGAAAGTTACAAATTCTGACTGATATCTGAAGATGCTGGAGGGTACAACAGTCAAAACTTTTAACTATAACGACCAAGATGATGGCACAAGTGTTATATAACATGAGAGAGGCACTTAAAGAAGATGGCCTTGTACCAAACTTGGATGATGGAGTGCCCAAAATGTTGTACTGGGGAGCCAGCTGACCTTGAGCACAGGCAAAGTAAAGTCACTGGTGTACGAATTTGAAGTACATTGTTGTACACAAAGACATACACATGTGACACACTAAGTAATCTGAAGGTGATGTAACAGCTCAAATAAAAACATACTTTCTTGCTCTCTGGTGTCATTGAAGTAAAAATTATATCCTTCATTCTTTTGATTGTCATGCAAAGCTATTCATCTGAAGATAATCTTTGTGAAATACAAAAGAAAACATTATTCTCTGAATACAGCATCAAGTTTTCTTCTTTGACCAAACTGAAGCAAATCGCCAACTGACTATACAACACAAGTCCCAGAAAATCACTACATAAAATTAAACAAAGTTTTAAAAGAAAATAGTGATCACATAATGTTTTTTTAATTGAATATTTGCATGCAAAAAGGTAATATTTTAATGTTCTCTTTGACATTTTTATTTTGATATTTCTAAAGAAGAAATTTTTGCATTTAACTTTACATTTAAAGGCTGATTATTTATGAGAACAAAAAAATCTATTAGTACCCAATTTTTAAAATTCCTGCAATTTACTATGTGAGTATTTCAAAACTAAAGTGTTAATTTGTTAATACTGCAGCACTGACACAACACATGCTTAGCTGAACACCAGACGTTTTGAAGAACTAATGACTACAAAACAAGGGAGATAACCACATATAAAGAGAAACCAAGTTAGATAACTCAAACTTCAACATAAATGTAAACAGTTACCAATTATTGCAAGAAGAGGAAGTAGACATACAAGGCGCCAAAAAAATTGGACTAGTCTTTTTATTTTTACCAACCCAAAAATGTCCATTGAAGAAAAAGGGGAGAAAAATTCCATTATCAAATTAATAAACAAAAACTACCCCAAAAAATTATAATTTATGTTTTTCTGATGAAACTTTGTCAATCGACAGAGTGTGAGAGAAATTCCTCCCACATTTTAAACAACCACCAGTCTGATACAATTGAACATAGGCTAGCAGTAATAGTAGCTCTATCTAGCTAACGTCTTACCATTTTTTTTTAGATATGATTGGAGCTTGGACTTGAGGACACTATGTATTTGCTGTTGAAACATATTTTAAGACTGATGAATTGCTACACAGGGAGATTTTTGTGCTCATTTCATGTTATACTGGAATGATGCTGTTCCAGATAGAAAATCAGTACTGCTATGGCTTCAAAATTTTAGAACCTCAGGTTTATCAAATTTAAGAAAGCCACCCGAAAACCTCATTGCACTCAAACTTTAGAAAATGTCCAGACTGTGAGACTGTTATGCAATCTCTGAAACAGTCAGAAAACATACTTCTGCTTTGGAATTATCTGAATTAACAAAAAATGGTTAGACAATAGCTTAATGGAGCTACCATTATCACTTGCATCATACAGATGACAGTTTAAATTGTGGGTGGTATTTGTGTTGCATCCCGTATATTATCATTTTGCTTATTTTACATCCATTCATTCATTTACACTTTAATCTCATCTATATATCCTCTCCACAGCCAAGTGGGATATTCTTCCACCCTCCCCCTCAATCAATTGGGGTATCCTTCTATAAAGATTTTGCTTCTTTAGATCAAACTTTGATGAAATTGTTCAGTGTATATCATGAGGGCAGATAATATTACCATTTATACAAAAATGGCAGTTGAGGTTGTTGAGTTCTGTTGCCTCTTGTTATATTAAAATTTTTCAAAAGGGAAGTGTTAATAACAGCTCGAGATGAAAAGAACCCTTATGCTGTAAGTAATAATAGAAGAAGGACAGTTATAAATAAATGAGCAGGAATTTAGCATTCAGCCATTGGTCTGGTTGATTTTTGGAGAAAGGAGTAAAAGGTGAAAGAATGGTCTCCTAAAGAAACAGTAGTCGAATGTTGAATGTGCTCTCTCATGTTGAGATGTCCATCTGTTGCTGGAATCGACCTGGGTAAGAGAGAGAGAGAGAATGCACTCTCTCGTGTTGAAATGTCCATCAGTCTGCCGCTGAATCAGCCCAGGTAAGAAAAAGAGAGCAAATGCACTCTTCTCATTAAGGCTGGTCTGTCCTGCTGCTAGCAAGTGAGGAAGAGAGAACAAGAGAGCAATTCACAGCCTTTTATGTTGCCTGGGGAGGTCCCTGGGCAGAATGGCATCAGTCATTCTCATTGGACGAAATATATAAATTCAAAACTCCAACCGCCAAAACAATTCCCGCACTAAATAATAATTTGAAATTCTTTCTTTCTGCTACAAGTGCTAACTTCATCTATTTTCACTAAATAACATAGTATACAAAAATTATTGCATATCTGAAACTGATAAACTCCAAGGATCTGATAAATTCCAATAATGTCTTTTTTGAAGGCTGAAAAGAAAAAAAGGAAAAAGCTTCAAATATTCCTCAGTACCAGCAATGATATAGAATATGCAACTATACATTGATCTTGTAGTTTTGATAGAATTAAATACTAACAAATCATTTGTGTATTAAATATTTCTTAGTTTGTTATTATATATTTTTACATTATATATTGCAAAACCAACAATAGGATTAACATGTAATAAAATAGCAAATCATTCTTTCTTGCTTAGATAGCTCCTCTTGATTTTTTTCGTTCCATGGAATTTCTATGGGTTTTGCCAGTTATTATAAGTTTTAACAATTATTTTCTCTTATCTTTTGATTTCAGTTACTTTTTATCCCAATTCACGTGGGATGTTATTTTCAAAAGATGGCACAACACATATTGGGAACTATAATAAAGGATGAGCTCAAGGTAAGTAAATATTTATGATGACATTTTTTCACAAAATTGAGAAAAATAGCTTGAACTATTTTAACAATTGTTATGTAGAAGAATGCACCTATACTGACTGGTGGTTTGAACACTGATCTCCAGCCAACAAATATAAGAGTTGAAATGGATTGTGCAATGGGATTTCATATGTCTGAAGAGAGAGAGAGAGAGAGAGAGAGATGTAACATTGTGAGTTAGCATTGTTTAGTATCCCATATTCAGTATTCCGAATTGTAGAGAGTGAAGAGATTTTAAGTAACGAACAAAATTACCCCCTACCCTCATGGGACATTACAAAAATGGAGACGAAGAATAGTTTTGAACATTATAAAAATCCATGCCAATTTGGGTCTAGTTTTATTTATTTAATGGTATACAAACCCCTTATGGATTATTTAAAGCTAAAATTTGATACAAATAATTTTCATAGCTATATGGTTTCAAGTATTTCTAACTAATCCAAATAATTTTCAAACAAATTTATTTGACCCATTGATAGAACCCCAACAGGTATTACCACTCCAAGTCAGAATGGACTGGGAAGTAATTGGATCAAAAGGGTGCTTCACACTCCTCAGAGCTTCAAAAATAAAAGGGCTTTTTAGCTTCTAATAAATATATATATATATATATATATATATATATATATATATTAAAAAGATATTGATAACTCACAAATTTCTTCCCTCAAATCATCAGGTGAGTTTTATCAACTCGAAATTTAAAGCTGAGGGTTAAAAATCTTTTTTACTCTTTTTTTAAAATTTTTCTTTCTTTATTAAAAATCAAAACTGGGTAAGATTGTAGATGCAAATGTAATATTTTGACAATTTTGGCCTTATGGTTAGAGTGTTCACCAATGGTCTAGGAGACTGGAGTTCAATCCTTGGTCAAGTCATACCAAAGACTCAAAAAATGGTACTTGATGCCTCCTTGCATTATATGGTATGGATCAAGGATAAGTAGAGCAATCCCAGAAAAGGAGTAATGTCCTCCTCTATAACTCAGTGTAGAAACTTTTGAAAAGGGAGCCTTTCGGTTGCCCTTTACAATGGTCAGCCAACTTACTTATATTAATGATATAACTGTGGTTTCAGGTTTTTAAAATTTAAACCTTTAGTCCTGATACTTTTTGATCACACCTCATAAAGGAAGACTTGATTTTATTGTAAAAAAAAATGTTCTGGTGGGTGGAAACTCTAAATCAGGATTAAGTTTTTGAAATGTCTTTTAAGAAACTTTAAAAGGAATTATCTTTTTTTTTCTTTCTTTCTTCCCCAAGGAATATGAAAAAGACGTTTCTCAATTGCAGAAAGCATCAAATAGAAAACTTTCAAATGCTCAAATGGATTTGCTTATATTTCAAAGTCAGTGGCATCCATCTAATGTCAAAAGTAAAAGAAAATAACTTGTATTAAATATAAAAATACTATTGCACATTTAAATGTAAAATTGGTCATTATTTTCTAAACAACTAAATGATTTTGTCTAAATACGCAGATAGAATATAAGATCACAACATCTGAAAAACAGTGCAGATTCTGACCTGGGTACAGAATGCATATTCTAGGTTTGCAGATATTCTGATAAAATTTTATAAGTCTTTGGTTATCTAATGACATAATATTAGGGCAAGTCAAAAGTTTTGCAATATTTTGGTGGCATGAGATACAATTCAGCAGCTACAGACGTTTTTATTCATTTTATTTTATAATTGTATATATATTTATTGTATTCATTTGTGTTTTGAAGGGGATTTCTGATAAATGAATAAAAAATGTTAATCATTCCCCCGCCTCACATTTATGTAAATAGGGAATTAGGTTTGATACTTATGAAGATAGTGTTTTGGTGGTTGTAGTGTGAAATATTTTCAGAATAATTGTGTCATTGTAGTAAAAGGAATACTATAGTATGTTTTGAATCAGTAAATGGAACTAGTTAAATTAAAGGTAGGATCAATCTACAAGTTCCCATATTCTGACTATTTGTTGAATCATATAAGGAGTACAAGTAAAAAACCTTGAGTCAACACTACTGATTTCTCCAAACATTTAATTCCATACACAGAGAGAAGATGGAGCAAATACTTCTAGCATATGGTGTCCCCCAAAGAAATTGTTACAGCTATAATGATGCTCTACAAAGTCACAATAGTAATGGCTTGATCACCTGATGGCAACACTAACTTCTTAGACATCATCATTGAAGTTTTGCAAGGTGATAGATTAATGCCATATATTTTTATAATCTGCCTAAACTATGTTCTTAATAAAAGAAAATGGCTTTATACTAAAAATGATATGAAGTAGATAATATCCCACTGAAACTATTACAGATACAGACTATGCTGATGATCCAGTACTTCCTGCAAATACACCTCCCCAAACCGAATCCTAGCTGCGTCATCTGGAGCAAGAAGCAGGAGGCATTAGCCTCTATGTGAACTTAGATAAAACAGAGTTCATGAGTTTTAAACCACAAGGAGCTATCTCCGCTTTAAAAATTAGTAGATGAGTTGACATACCTTAGCAGCAATATTTCATCTACTGAAAGTGATGTTAATATGTGCCAAGTGAAGGCATAGAGTGGTTATTGACACGTTATTAATCATATGGAAATCTGATCCCTCTGACAAAATAAAACAGGATTTTTTCCAAGCTGTAGCTGTGTCAATACTACTGTATGAAGGCACCCTGGGGATGCTAATGAAACATAAGGAGAAAAAGCTAGAGGGAAACTATACAAGAATTCTATATGCTGTTTTGAATAAATCCTGGAAAAAAAACAACAAAACAGCCAGTGTGCGGCCACTTACTTCCCATCTCAGAAACAGTTCAAGTAAGAAGAGCAAGAAATACAGGGCACTGCTGGAGAAGCAAGAAGAAACTCATAAGTGATATTCTCTTTTTGACTCCTACACATGGATGCACCATAGTGTCAATACTGGATATAATTTGGAAGACCTGTCAGAAATGATAGATGATTGAGACAGATGGTAAAAAAGACTCAGGAAACTCTGTTCCATCTACATAACTTGATGATGATAGGATAATGATGACCAGCCTCTCTCTCTCTCTCTCCCTTCTTTATTGTGGCCTTGTGCCAAATTTATGTATTATATTTTTTATGGTACATTATGAATAATTATTTAACAGCTGCTTAGCGAATCAGCTTTGTTATTTGTACGAATGCAGTATCTACCATACTGGAGGCACTCATAATATGATAGTTATCACCTTAAGAAATGGAATGAGCAACCCAAGTTCAAATCCTGGACCAGCCAGTTAGTGTTTCACTTTGACCAATACCTTTAGGAAAGGTATGAAAATATTCTCACCTCAGCTATGTGTAAATAGTTGAGGAGACTGAGCTCTGTAGCCTTGGTTAGGCAAACAATTTAGAAGGAAAACACTGTATTCAAAACCAATTGTTCTTAAAGATTTTTACATCTTTATCCCAGTTGGCTGGGGTGATAGAATACACCAACTGCAAATCTGCTGAGAGATAAGACTCCCTCAAAGAGTGTCCTGGATATGACATTAAACAATCTGATTGTGAGGCTCCTGTAATGCTGGAGCTTTGAAGAATGCAGAGTACCCCTTTATTGCCATTGCTCTCAGGTCCACTCTGCCTTGGAGTGGTAGAACCTGACAGGGTCCAATCTATGGGGCTAATAGAACTGAGTGCAAACAAATGGCTTCTGCCAAATAGAATTGTTAGAAATAGAACTGATTGATCGCTTAACTGTGTGTATCTACAAAATGTGTTTACAAACAATATATTTAATACATTTGTAAAAACAGGATTTGGTATTAAATAACCAACAATGGTTGATATGCCATAAAACCAAACCAAACCAAACCTAACCAAATCATATATATTTTAGTCGACCTTAGTCAAGAGTGGCCCAAAGGCTCCCTTTTCAATAGCTACTTCACTATGGTTCAAGGGATGGTGCTACTCCTTTCCCTGAATTGCTCCACTTTACCCTTGATCCTTACATTATAATGCCGAGTGTTAAGCAAGGTGGCATCGAGTAACATTTTTTGAGTCTTTCGTATGACTCAACTTGGGATTGAACTCCAGTCTCCCTGACCATTGGGGAATACTCTACTCATTAGACCAATGGCCTGGTTTATATATGTAAAAACAGGATTTAATATTAAAAAACCAATAATGGTTGTTATGCCATAAAAACAAACCAAACCAAACCAGATTAAACTATGTCACATCTTGCTCCTAACAGAATAGTTGCACAAATATCATCCTCACTAGACATGGTTTGTGGAGTTGTTTCCTAACCTGAATATACATCTCATGGGTAAGATTTAGTTTTATTTGGTTTGGTTTGTTTAATAGTAAATGAATTTTTGTGGTTACTTAATGCTAAATCCACCCTTGTAGAAGAATATTAGTAATTCTATTTAACCCATACCTGGAAGGATAAAGGGGTTCATGCCTTTCTCAAGGGTGTTAGTCTGAAATAAACATAATAGTGTGACTTGGGCTTGAACTCACTCACTCACTTCAAGGCTGAAATCTAGCACTTTTGCCATTACATCATCGAGACTCCCCCAGGGTAAGATTTGAGGATGAGGAGGACAATAAAAGAAATATAAGTTGCTGTTTTATATGATGGAAGAACAATAATTAAACAAAGACACTGAGTAACTAATCAGAATTCTTTGATTTGTTTTCTTTGTTTAGTGGTATATCAACCTTTGTGGGTTATTTAACACCCAAGGCAGAAGAACAGTAGTAGTACTGTTTAACCCACAGCTGAGGGAAATTAGGGGGATCATGCCTTTCCCAAGGATATCAAAACTTTTTTATTCATGTTTCAATCTCTTTTTGTTGTATATTTATATCATGCTTATATTTCTGTATTTACAGAATCATGATAATATATATATATATATATATATATATATATATATATATATATATATATATATATATATATATTGGAAATCATTAAAGTATTTTGTCTTATCTGTCTCCTGGGCAACACTGGGAAGCCCTGCTAGTATCAATCATAAGTTCAAAAACAACAAACAAATCATGAACATTTTTTTTACTAAAGAAAATTCAAAAAATTATGTTCATCTATTTCTTTTGATTTTGACCAATAATTTTTCTCTTTTGAATGAAAAAAAAAGTTTTAGTGGATTTTTCTGAAAATGTATCATACTAATCTCTATATTTGGATTTTTTATGCATCTTTGAAAAGGGTGATGAAAAATGCTCAGCCTAACCAAGAAGGAAACATACATGCTATTCCATTTATTTGTGTCACAACTCAACACACTTGGCACATAATTACTGTAACCCTTCAAAAAAGGGAAAGGAATCATTCCCTCCTTGATTGGGCGGAGAGATTTTCAGCATCCCTTATGTGAAATTGTAATGACATAAAGAAACCATATTTCATTAAGCTAAATATTCAATTTATATACAAATAGATAAATGTTTATGCACATGTGTGTAATGGGTGTGGGGGGCATATGCACATGCATGCAGGCACATGTGTGTGTGTGTTCGATTAAAAGATATCAGCTGAAACGTTGTGGAAATAACAATAAAGATGAAGACAATAGTCCGAAAACCCTTAATGATAAAAAACTAAACAGATGTTGATATAAATATACAATGCACATGATTTCCTTACTTCTTAGCATGAAATAACCCTAGACAAGTTGATATGCAGTTAAAATTAGTCAATTGTACAATTATTAAGAGCATAGATCTCTGTATATTACGGCCTTGAACCACACTGAGCTCAGCTTATTGTATTCTACTTGTTAAAGAATTCTTCATATTCCAGTTAGATTCTTTTTTTTAAATTTTTGACAGCACCAGATATCATTTAAAAAAAAAAAGTTGGCGACCATAGTCAAGGGGGACCCAAAGGCTCCCTTTTTGATAGCTACTACACCAAGGTGTAGGGGAGAGCGCTACTCATTTCCCTGGATTGCTCCACTTTACCCTTGATCTGTACCTTATAATGCTGAGTGTTAAGCAAGGAGGCATCAAGTACCATTTTTAAAGTCTTTGGTATGACTCGAGCTGGGATTGAACGCAGGTCTCCCGGGCCATTGGCGAACACTCTAACCGCTAGGCCAATGTCCGGTGTAGATATCATTTACTCGCCACAAAAAACATATGTCTTCCCATTCCTTATTCTAAATTATCATCATCATCATCATCATCATCAAGTCATGCTGATAAAATGGATTCCCTTGACTCTTTTTCACTATCCATCCCTATCAGCCATCACTTTTGGCAGGTCTTCTAGATGGCACCCAATGCTGATGAATGTAAGTTTTTGCTGGTTGGCCAAAACTGGTGTGTCCCTGTGTTGAAGTCCCAATTAGAATGTTGGTTTTAAGTTTGTCCCTGCTTCTCCAGCAGTACCCAAAGTGTCTTGTTTGTCATACTTGAGTGATTAGTGAGATGGGAGGTAAGCAGCTATACAACTGCTATTTTGTGTGGTGCAGCTTGTCAGATTCACTTAGAACAGCATGCATTATTCTCATGTTGTTCTCATCTTGGCTTTTTGCTTCAAGCATTTCATTTCAAGAGGTGCAACCATACTGTAGTACTGACACAATTACACCTTAGAAGAATTTCCATTTTATTTTATCAGGTCAGATTTTCATATGATCAATAACAACATATATATTTTATAACTGACAATATCTTGCTCAGATATTCTCCCTGTTTTATTATTTTGTCTCAAAAACCAGATCTGCCATACAGTGTTCAAGTTATTGATTGACTCTGTGATTCATCTTTCAGGGAACTGACAGGTGCTTCCGAGTAAACAATGCCAACATGGTCAATCAATTATCTCTTGCAGAAATGTCAGGAATCAGATACATTGCGTGTGGTCAGCAGTTGCAAGGTTTCTTTGGAGAATAGTGAAATATTTCCTATAGAGACTGAATGTAATTTTTGTGGATGTACAAAGGTTTTTTTTATGTATTAAACAATTGATATTCTTAGAGAGATAGATTGATAGATGAATTTACATCCAAATATGAATTTTCATAATATATATATATATATTGTCATCCACAGACAGATCTGTTTCATTCTATCAGAACTCTTCAGTGTGGCTAGACAGGCTAGATTCCTGAAGCTGTGAATGAAACTCGGTTGACTCAAACACCAATCCAAGATTCTACCACTCAGCCATGAGGAAACCAGTGCAAGCAAACGAAATTTAAACACTTATGTATCACATTTATTTTTGTTTACATATATCCGCTTAACGACTAAACAGAGAGCTCAATTCATTTGAAGAGCCTTGCATTACGCTTGTGGCAATCATTAAATTTCTCATTATATTTGTGGCAATCATTAAACTTCTCATTATATTTGTGGATATATATATGAGTATATATATATTATTATTAAATCCAATGCTAAAAGCATTTTAACCAATAAAATCTTTACAGTACTCTATGCACAAAAATATAGAGCAATATTACAATATTTTCAAGTATAAAATTGGATAAAAAGATTAAGACTCATGACTTTGAGTGGCAAATATTAGCTCACCTGTAGATTGTTAATCAGAAACTCAGAGTCATGAGTTTTTATCTTGTTTTTATTATTATCCAATTTCATACTTTAAGATATTGCATATTCTAAATATATATATATACACATAGATATATATTTAAAATATGCAATAATAATAGAGTGAGAGAGAAAGTCAAAGACAGCTGAGTTTGTGTTATGGGGACATATCCTACCATACCCCAAAGATGGACTCGTCCAACCTAAACATATTCTCCAAGCTTAGCTCGCTCAGGGGAGACAACTTCACATTCCTTACGAGACATTTGACAGATGGACTGCACGCTGAGCACGGCTTGTACTTCCTTTGTATGACTTCCTTTTTCTGCTAATACAATAACATTTACCTATCACCCGTTGTTTGAGTTGTTCTTCCACTGGTCTTATCTGAAGACTACATCAGTTTGTATACATACGAAGGGCTGATAGTACAGATCTTCTGTGAACTGCTTCCTTTTCATTCTCTTGTTTGAAATCTCTCCTGGTTTTTATAACTTTCTGGACGACCACACAAATCCTTGTGGTCATGCCTTTCTCCCACACATTGCACTTGGACACGCCTCCTTCTAGCATGCCACCCATAACAATGTGCATGATCTTACTTCCTTCTAGCATGTTACCCATAGAATTTATGTGACATTTCTTCCAGGAGATACCTACATCATATTTACTTTAGGAAGCAGGTGCACTTCCTGCTCAGTGTCCAACTTCCTACTTGCATGGCACTCATGCAACTTATTCCCACTGGGGGATCTGCATCCTGTTTACTTTATGCAACAGGTGCATTACCTATTATGCCACCCATGCAATTTATGTGGCATGTCAAAGAAATCTTCAAGTCAATATCTGACACCTTTATAAGTCAATATCACAATCTATATTATCAATATAATTATTATGTATAAATGTGTGTATGTACTAGCAATCAAACAAAAACAGCACATCATCGCAAGATCCTTATTAGGGAAATACACTTAAAATGTTTTAAGTCAGAGAATAAAGAAAATCAATACTGCCATGCATTGATTTTCTATCAGGAACAGCATCCTTTTAACATAACATGAATGAGCATGAAAAGCTCTCTGTTTAACAATTACCAATTCATTACTCTTAAAAATTTTTCAACAGCAAATGCACAGTATGCACCTGTCCAGACCATGATAACTGCTCATATCTAAAAGAAATTCATAAATCATAAGTTAGATAGAGCTACCATTACCACTTGCCTAAGCTCATAAGTATTATACAGGTGACAGTTTAAAATGTGGGTGGTATTTCTGTTGCACCCAATATATCTAAAGATATGTATTGAGATAGAGATAGAGAGGGGGGGAGAATGATAGAAAGAGAGAGACACCGAGAGAGAGAGAGAGAGTAAGAAAGAACTAGTTAGACATGAACAAACCTACAGATAAATAGATATGAACAGACTAAACAATATATATATATATATATATATAGAGAGAGAGAGAGAGAGAGAAATCATCCTAATGAATAAATATTTCCCTACAATGGCTTGCAAGACTGGCACAATTATCCTAGCTTTATAATAGATAAAACATATACAGACATTTACATGCACACACACACACACACACACACACACACACACACACACACATATATATATATATATATATATATATATATATATATATATATATATATATATATATATAAGAGAGAGAGAGAGAGAAAGAAAGAGATAGACATAGATAGATTGATAGATGAATAGACTGCAATAGACTGATATACTGATGTACTCATACTGACATAACTATTTTTGGTAATTGATGGAAAGAAGTAACAACTGATATACTTGTAACTACGTTACTATATTGGCCAATCAGATTTTTGAACACATGAGGCACTATTGAAAAGTTTCTATTGCTTGTGTGTCAGATTCTCTTCAGGTCATAGTTCTTTTAATGGTTTTTGATGTATGGATTGGATAATTGCTTTCAGAATCCAACAGACCATTTCTTTACCATGATGGAACTCTTTTCTTCTCCATTTCTCTGTTAGTATGACTGATATTCTTACTTTCATTTTGTTTAAAGTGGCACATCAGTATTTAGTGAGTAACCCATCAAAGTAGATAGAACTTAGCTTTTGTTTTGAGATTAGGAAAAGTATATCAAACAGCACACTAAAACCAGAACTTAGATATGCTCAGGGGAGTCAAAAATTTTACAATATTTTGGTAACACGAGGAACAATTTGGCAGCTCCGGATGTTATCTAATTAAGGCAATGATTAATTATATTAATCATTTTTGGTTTATAATATTTTGTTATTTTGTTTGGTAAGGCTTTGAACTACTCAGTGTCTCTTAGTTCAGGTGTCGTAGTCAGACAAAGCACTCGCATGGCCATGCAGAAAGTATATGACAATCATCACTGATCATAATAATCTCCCAAACAGGAAATGGAGCTGGACACACAGTTGGAGTGAATTGAGTGGGTGGATGATCTCATGCCTGGAAAAGATATCCTGAGAATTTTCGGATTTTGAAAAGACAGAAGTTGAGGCACGTCAGTCAAAAGTAACAGTTGAGTTTTTGGATCTGATCAGATCAGATCAGTTTAGGTCCATACCAGCAGAGATAAGTTGAGATCTTAGACATTACAACTTGCACTGCATAGTATGGTTAGCATAGGCCTTAATGAATTGGGTTTCTCTCCTAGTGTCGCAAAAGGCTGAAGGCAAAAAGAAATAATCCCGTTTGTATCAGAAACAACAGAGTCCGCCTGTATTATTATTACTGATATCATCATGACTTTACAAAACAGACACTTTTGCCAAGGTCCTGAAGGTGACAAATCACACTGGACTGAGAGGTGCCAAGCATGCCTTATACTCTCCAAGTGCTACTTGCTTCAATGGTTTTGATCACAGCTTACCTGACCTTGCAAAACGGACCAACTTTTTTTTAACCATCTGGTTACTGTAATGCAATCAAATGCGCCTTCACTTTTTACACAATGAATATTTTTAGCAACTTCCCTTGTGTTATGGCCCAGTTCAAACTTGTAAAGCCAAAGTTCTTAAATTAGACTATGTTGCATATTCTCTGTAGTGATAAACAATATTGCATATTCACTGTACTGATGAACAATATTGCATATTCACTGTACTGATAAACAATATTGCATATTCACTGTACTGATGAACAATATTGCATATTCACTGTACTGATAAACAATATTGCATATTCAGTGTACTGATAAACAATATTGCATATTCACTGTACTGATGAACAATATTGCATATTCACTGTACTGATAAACAATATTGCATATTCACTGTACTGATAAACAATATTGCATATTCACTGTACTGATAAACAATATTGCATATTCACTGTACTGATGAACAATATTGCATATTCACTGTACTGATAAACAATATTGCATATTCACTGTACTGATAAACAATATTGTATATTCACTGTACTGATAAACAAATTAGGTTCTCATAATTTTTTTTATGTATAAAAAAAAATTTGAAATAAAGAAACTAATCAAAAAAAGTGTTGTTTTTTTTTAAATGTCAACTATGTTTATCAGTACACTTTTTAGTGTAACACCTGATAATAATACAATATCTAATTCATAATATTTTGGACTAATATTTTATTATATTTTATTTTTTCCTTTTATTTATGTAGATTTATTTATCTATTTTTTATTGATTTATAATTCCTTAAATATCAAACTAAAGTTATAATGTATTCCCTGGTATAACAGTAAAAACTTGATCAAAAATTGTTCACCATCTGAAGAATCAATCTTGATAGACTGTTCAAATAATTTTTTATGGATTACATCTGTTGAGTTTTACTTGATATTAATGATATATATATATATATATATATATATATATATATATATATATATATATATATATGTGTGTGTGTGTGTGTGTGTGTGTGTGTGGTCTCCCAGAAATCACATAAGGATTTAGAAATCAAATCTCTTTGAATTTAACAATTGTCCAATCTGTGAGGCTTAGAATTTGTTTACTATATCCCCTGCGGAGGGCTAAGACCCTTTCACACAAAAGGAGTAACCTGTATCTGATTGTGAGTCTCCAGCTCAGGGGATCGGGGAGTATCTAGTACCACTTCATTGCCATTACTTCCAGCTCCACTCAAACCTGAAGTTATAGTACTGGTTTGGATCCAATCTGTGGATCAAATAGATTTTTTAAAAATATTTATGTAATGTACAAAAAACTCATAAAAAACTACTACACAAAAATTGTAAATATGAACATACAATGAATGGGATTGCTTAATTTCAAGGCATAAAATAACCCTAGATGGGTTGACAGGCCATTAAAATCAATCAATCAAGCAAATTATTTAGTAAATCTTCTTTTAGTATTAAAATAATCATAGTTAAGAAACAGAAATGTTATTTATTCTTTAAATCCTAAGATGACTTTTGGGAACCCCCATATATTTATATATTCATATATATATATATATATATATATATATATATATATATATATATATATTTACATATATATATGTGTGTGTGTGTGTGTGTGTGCGTGTGTGTGTGTGTGTGTGTGTGCCTGTGTGTGTGTGTTTAAATATATATGTCACATTGTGTTTTATTCATGAAGAGATTGAAGAATTAAATGAATCCTTGAAGATTTTTTTTACCATCTAAATAGATATTTTTGCATTGTTGCCATTTTTTTCCTGTTTCTATTTTTGGTAATCCATTTTACATGGAAGCTTCCTATTTTTCATTCTTGCAACGTTGTATTCTTTGACCGAATTTATTGAAGTACAAAATGTATACGTTCCACACTTCATTAAACTTATAAAGAAAATACCTAATGATGTTTTATTCCTAACAATTATACTTTCAACATTGCTTTTTTTTTACAATTACTCAGTAATTCTTTTTTCATCTCATTTCTTAATATTTTACTTACTATTTGTATTTTTCCCCATTTATGATAAATAAAATTTCAGGTTAATCCACATATCATGTTTCTCTTTAAAAGAAATATGAAATATTGTTTAGATAGGTGAAAAATTTTGGTTGAGAAATTGAAAAAATTTCTATTGCTATTTTGTTTTTCAATCATTCAGGCAACTTGATCATTCTATCATCTTTCAGGCAACTTGATCATTCTATCATATTTCAGGCAACTTAATCATTCTATCATCTTTCAGGCAACTTAATCATTCTTTCATATTATAGACAATTATCCTCTTGCAACTTTGTAATTCTGTCATCTTACAGGCAACTTGATCATTCTATCATCTTTCAGGCAACTCAACCATTCTTTTATCTTATAGACAACTATCCTCATGCAACTTTGTAATTCTTTCATCTTACAGACAACTTGATCATTTTATCATCTTTCAGGCAACTTGATCATTCTATCATCTTTCAGGCAACTCAACCATTCTTTTATCTTATAGACAACTATCCTCATGCAACCTTGTAATTCCGTCATCTTACAGGCAACTTGATCATTCTGTCATCTTACAGGCAACTTGATCATTCTATCATCTTGCAGGCAACTTAATCATTCTTTCATCTTATAGACAATTATCCTCTTGCAACTTTGTAATTCTGTCATCTTACAGACAACTTGATCATTCTATCATCTTTCAGGCAACTTGATCATTCTATCATCTTTCAGGCAACTTAATCATTCTTTCATATTATAGACAATTATCCTCTTGCAACTTTGTAATTCTGTCATCTTACAGGCAACTTGATCATTCTAACATCTTTCAGGCAACTCAACCATTCTTTTATCTTATAGACAACTATCCTCATGCAACTTTGTAATTATTTCATCTTACAGACAACTTGATCATTCTATCATCTTACAGGCAACTTGATCATTCTATCATCTTTCAGGCAACTCAACCATTCTTTTATCTTATAGACAACTATCCTCATGCAACTCTCATCTTACAGGCAACTTGATTCTTCTCTCAACTTTCAGGCAACTACATTGTTCAATCATCTTTCAAAGAACTTGGTCATTTTATCATCTTTCTGTCAAACTTGTAAATCTATCATATTCACAGGCAACTTGATCATTCTATCATCTTTCAAGCAACTTAAACATTCAAGATGTTTCAGGCAATTTGCTCATTTTATTATCATCGTTAAGGCAATTTCATCATTAGATCATCTTTCCAACAATTATATAACCAGGATCATTCTGTCATCAACACAATGATTGTGTCATCATTTAGGCAACTTGGCCATTCAGTCAACTTTTAGGCAACTATTCTCATGCAGCTTTGTAATTCTTTCACTTTTCATGCAACTCCACACTTCCATCTTCTTTCAAGCAATTATTTATCATCTTTTAGGCAACGTGATCATTCTATCATTTTTCCGACATGATTCTTTCAACTTTATCATTCAATTGTCTTTCAGTCACCTTCATAATTCAGTCATCTTTCAGGCAACTCCATATTTCAGTCAGCTTGATCATTTTATCACCTTTCAGGTGACTTTATTACTCAGGCAACTTCCAAATTCTACCATCTTTCAAGCAACTTTGTAATTATATAATCTTTTTGGTAACTGCATAATTCTGTTATTTTTCATGCAACTTACTTGGTTGGTTGGGTTTATGGTATATCAACCTTTGTAGGTTATTTAATGCCAAATCCACTTTTTAACAAATAGTTAGTTAGCGACCATAGTCGGGGGTGACCCGAAGGCTCCCTTTTCGATAGCTACTACACCAAGGTGTAGGGGAGGGCGCTACTCCATTCCCTGGATTGCTCCACTTTACCCTTGAACCATACCTTATAATGCTGAGTGTTAAGCAAGGTGGTATCAAGTTCCATTTTTAAAGTCTTTGGTATGACTCGACCTGGGATTGAACCCAGGTCTCCCGGGCCATTGGCGAACACTCTAACCGCTGGGCCAAAAACATTTCTATTTCAAGCTATTCTGTTTAGTCAAACAGTTCTAATTCAGCTAATTCAATTTAGTATAAGTATAGATTTTGTTTACACAGTTAAATGTCAAAACAGTTCTATATTAAACAATTCAGTTTAGAGTAAGTACAGTTTTAATGTCAAAAACAGTTTCATTTCAAACAATTCAGTTTAGCATAAGTATTCAGTATAAATGTACACAGTTTAATTGTCAAAAATATTACTATTTCAAGCTATTTTGTTTAGTCGAACAGTTCTAATTCAAACAATTCATTTTAACATAAGTATGCAGTTTAGTTCTATTCAACCCATAGATAGGGCCTTATCAGGTGCAACCATTCTGGGCCAGAGTGTACCTGGGAGCAATGGCTATGAAGGGGTGCTCTGCGTTCCCCAAAGCCCCTGCATCACTGGAACCTTTCTATCAGATTGTTTAGTGTCATATCCGGGACACTAATTGGGAGGGGGGTCTTACCCCTCTGCAGAGGTGCAGTCAGTATATTCTACAGCCCCAGCCAACTGGGCAATCATGCAACTTAATCATTTTATCATCTTTCAGATAATTTAATCCTTCCTTCACCTTTAGACAACTCCAGTATTTTGTCAATTTTTAGGTAACTCAAGAATTTAGTAAACTTAATCATTTTACCCTCTTTTACTCAACTTTCAGACAACTTCCTCCTTCTGTCATCTTTCCAGCAACTTCTTTATTTCTATCATCTTATTTCCAGCAATTTCCTTCTTCTATCATCTTTCAGGCAACTTCCTCATTCTATCTGCTTTCAGACAACTTCCTCCTTCTGTCATCTTTCCAGCAACTTCTTTATTTCTATCATCTTATTTCCAGCAATTTCCGTCTTCTATCATCCTTCATTTAATTTGATCATTTTATCATCTTTCAAGTACTTTCATAGATTAATTGTCTTTCAGGTAACTAAATTATTCTTTATTTTTCTTGCAATTTGATCATTTTATCATTTTTGGGGGCAACTCCATAATTTTATTATCTTTCAAGCAATTCTATAATTCTGTCATTTTTCAAGCAACTCCATAATTCCGTCATCTTTCAGGCTACTCTGTAATATGTTATAGCTAAAATGTTTTAAACACTACAGATCCCTTCTGTTCTATTAATATAGTTTAATAGATATTTTTATGACGCATTGGAGTGGGTTTTTTTTCCATTGGGATATGGTAGTCGCTGTCTCAGTCTTTCTTTGGTTTCTCTCAGCTCGGCTAAGCCAGAAAGATTGACAAGTTGGCATAATATTTTGAGGCCAGATGGAACGAGAATTTTGGTTTCCTTACATTTTTTTTCATACCTCCCTTTTCTCAACTGGAATAAGGCTTCAATAGACTCCCAGCATTCCAATTGGCTAAGGACAGGTAACTACATATTTTTATGTCTTTGGAAAAGAAAATCTAACAATTCTAACTGAATTTTCTATTGACAAGTATCAATTCAATGCAATCTAAGGCTGAACAAAAGATAAGGCATTATGTTTACCCTGTCAATTAAAATAAAGAAAAAGTTACAACAGGGTGACAAGTTAATCCTTAACACAAACGCACAAAGGCACTCGTGGACTTTTTAAGCAAAAACCTTAACATCTGTAAAAAATAAAAAGGAAAATTTGTGCTGTTGATTATTGATTGTTTTCTAGCGACTCCATTTATAGACCCAGCTGAGATTACAACAATAAAATACCTTTTGCAATTGTATAATGATCAAATAAAAGTTGCCAAAAAAATTCACCGTCTAAATAATCCTTAATACATCTTTATTATGACAACTCAAGTGAACAGAAAGAAATCACCTGAAAATACTAATAAAAGATATTGAATACAAGATTTTTTTTTGTACTAATTTTTTATAAGACTATTTTCTTATTTATTATATCAGGTTTTACAATAAATTTATCTAATGATTTTGTTAGTAAATGTCTTATTTCAGAAGAATCACAAAGATCACCTGAAATGATAAACAAAGGAATGATAAACAAAGGTGAAAATGATAAACAAATGAAATGACAAGCAAAGATTAAAATGATAATAACTGGAATGATAGAGATCAGTATGATAAATAAAGAAATGATAGACAAATCTATAGATAAACGAAGAAATGACAGAAAATGATAGACTAAGAAATGATAGACAAAGCTCAAATTGATAAACAAAAGAATGATAGACAAAAATCAAAATGATAACCTATGTAATGATTGTGAGAATTAAAAGTGATTTGCAAAGGAAATGACAGCCTTAGAAGAAAATGATGAAAAGCAATGATAGAAAGCGATCAAAATGATAAACAAAGGAATGATAGAGAGAGATAAAAATGATCAACAAAGAAAAAGACAAAGATGAAAATGATTTTAAAAAATGGAATAAAAGAGGGAAACAGAAAGGATAAACAAAGAACTTTGAAACGAAGCTCAAAATAATGAAGAAAGAAATGATAGACAAAGATGGAAGTGATAAACAAAGTAGCTAGGACACAAAAAAAAGTTAATTATGTATCAATTAATTCATTTGATACACCATACAAATATAAACATTTCCATGAGATATTATTTTTCTCAAGTTCTGAGATAAAACATTTTTATCATTCTATCTTCATATAGTTATTTTCTTCTCTGCTGTTTAAAGCTTTCTTATTAATGTTCGCCCATTCCTTCTTTGCTGTGGTTTAAACCTTCCTTATTAATGATAGTACATTTCTTCTTTGCTGTGGTTTAAATGTTAGTACATTTCTTTTTTATTTTAACCTTTCTTCTTAATGCTAGTACAATTCTTCTTTGCTGTGGTTTAAACCTTTGTTTATTAATGTTAGTCCATTCCTTCTTTGCTGTGGTTTAAACATTTCTTATTAATGTTAGTACAATTCTTCTTTGCTATGGTTTAAACCTTTCTTATTAATGTTAGTCCATTTCTTGAATTTTCAGAAAATATTAGCCCTGATTTATTAAGTGTCTTTAAAGAAAGTTTGGACAGGCACCTAATCATAGATTAATGATAAATGAACTTGGCTAGTTGACCATTATAACTGTCAGTTCAATCCTCACTGGTTCCCTCAGACTTGTGGTATTATTTTGAAACTAATCTGTGCTTAATAAATCAATTAGGTCTTGTCAGAATCCAAAAATGTCAAGTGAATTTGAAATTTATCATTATTTACTTCAAGTCATTTAGTGCTACATTTGGAAAACCCTGATTTTTATATCAAGCTTTCTAGAAGATTACATAGCATCGCTTTCCATTCTCATATTTCAATATTTTCAACAAAGAAACTTCACAACCCTGTCAGTGGGGCTTGAAATATGCTGACTATAAGACACCTACGCACATAAAAGGGGTGTTTTCTGTATGACTAAACTACATCTGATGGTGAGGCTCCAATTATATAGAGTGTAGAGTATTCCTTCAGTGTCATTACTCCCAGATCCACTCAGATCAGAGTGTTTTCTTTACAAATTCATATTAACTCTAAGAACTCATGCTAAGACTAACCATATGACCAACTACCATGTTTATTACAGCACAAAAGACTACTTCAAAGGCAAGGGACATAATCAAGTATTTACAACTATCAGGCGAGATAACTCAAACTTCAACACAGAGTACTCCTTCTGTGCCATTACTCCCAGATCCACTCCGACAAGAGTACCTGTTTGGATCCTAGTTATGGTTCAAATAAACCAGTTCAAAAGTTATTTATATTCAAGGGGACCCGATGCAAAAAAATCTTTAGAAATGATTAGACAAAAACGTAAATATGATCATGCAATGAACATGATTCCCTAGCCTCTTGGCATAAAATGATGCTAGATGGGTTGACACGCCATTAAAATTAATCAATAAGAAACTAAGAATATTGTGAAAATAATAAAAAAAGTAAAAGATTACAGTTATAGAAAGAAATTAGAGAAATTAGGATTAATTAGGATTAATTGGAGCCATTGGCCTAATGAGTAGAGTGTTTACCAATGGTCCAGAAAACTAGGGTTCAATCCCTGGTCAAGTCATACCAAAGACTCAAAAAATGGTACTTGATGCCGCCTTGCTTAACACTCAGTATTATAAGGTACAGATCAAGGGTAAAGTGAAGCAAACCAAGAAATGGAGTAGCACTCTCCCCTACACCTCATTGTAGTAGCTATTGAAAAGGGAGCCTTTGGGGTTGCCCTTGACTACAGTTGCCAAGTTTAGTTTTTACTTTACCTTAATGGAAAGAAGGATGTGAGATGATCTAATTGAAACTTTCAAAATGATAAATAGAATTTCAACTTTTGTTAGGCATTTTTTCTATATTTCACATCAAACTGGAAATTTATTGTCAAGACAGGTTTCAAAAACTAAGTCTACTAATCAATTGTATTTTTTACTTATTGAGTAACATATTTTTAGAACAAATTTTCAAATCAGATCAAAAACAGCAATAGCATAAAAAAAATTATGATTAAATTGGATGATTTCAGAAATAATCATGAGAAAAAGAATTTAAGAGGGTATTTTTTTTTCCGTGTCAGATGATTTACTAAACAGGATTTGATCTGCATATTGATATTGTATTAATAGTTTATATGTTTTGTACAAAGATTCTTTTTTTAAAGGTTGATGTGAGAAGATAATAAAAAAGCAGAGATCCCCAAAGAGGCATAACAAATAAAAAAATAATAATAATAATATGGATCAAAGAACAAGAAAACCAATGACCATGCATAAGGCATTACATCCCAGAGACAACGTTGACAGACTATATGTATCTAGAAAAGAGGGAGGAAAAGGACTTGCCAGCATCGAAGACAGCATTGATGCATCGATACAACGACTCGAAGACTACATGGAAGAACACGAACAAGGACTGATTACAACCATCAGAAATGATACAGACAACACGATAGACAATAGAATGACAACAAGCAGGAAACAAAAATGGGAAAAAACAACTCTATGGCCGCTTTAAATGACTAATAAACAACATCTCACACCAGAAAACCTGGACCTGGCTAAGAAAAGGAAACCTTAAGAGAGAAACAGAATCTCTCCTAATAGCAGCACAGGACAACGCCATAAGGACCAATGATATGAAAGTGAGAACAGATAAGACACAACAAAACAGTAAATGTAGGCTATGCGGTGACAGAGACGAAATGATCAATCACATAATAAGCGAATGCAGCAAATTAGCACAGAAGGAGTATATGGGTCGGCAAGGTGATCCACTGGGAAATGTGCAAGAAATTTAAATTTGACCATACTAACAAATGGTATATGCACAACCCAGCACCTGTTCTAGAAAAGGACATACATAAACTCCTATGGGACTTTGACATACACATGGATCACCTAATCTCGGTCAGAAGACCAGACCTTATAATAATCAACTAAAAAAGAGAATTAGAAAAATTGTCAGCTTTGCTGGCCCGGCGGACAACAGAATAAATCTAAAGGAATGTGAAAAGATGGATAAGTACCTCGACCTTGCTAGAGAATTGAAAAAGCTGTGGAACATGAAAGTGACGATTATACCAATGGTGATTAGTGCTTTTGGCACAATAACTAAAGGATTATTAAAAGGCCTGGAGGACTTGGAAGTTGGTGGATGGGTAGAGACTATCCAAATGACAGCATTGCTGAGAACAGCCAGAATCCTGAGACAAGTCCTGCAGACTTGAGGAGACTTGCTGTCACTCAAACTTCAGGGAAAAACCATCAGCTAACACTGATGTGAAAAACTCTAAAGGAGTAAATAATAATAATACCTTGAAATGATCAACATTATTTTTTTAACTTAACATTTTCATAAAAATGCTACAGAAACAAAACCATAAATAGAATTTTCACTTTAATAAGTTTTAATTTCTAATGAGAAAAATTTAACAAATCTAAAAATGGCTTGGTTCCTTTTTGCAATCGGTAATGCATTCAGTGTCTGATTGGAGTCGTGGGGTTTAAGAGATTTATCAGAAACTACAAACAAAGTAATGATGACAGATTTAGGTTGTGTTTGTGCCAATGTAAATGTTCCAACCAATTTAAAAGGTCAGCATATATCTAATAGAAAGAGACAACTTGGTAGATTCTTTCACAGGCCAACTTTTAATGATAATCCTTATAAGAACAGCCATACAGTTGATATCTTGTTAAAAACTGGAATGATATCAAAGTGGAAATTCTATATCTATATTTATCAGAGTTACCTCCCAGTACAAGTGACCTAATTTTTGATATTTATCTTCCCAAGCTTAGTAGGACACAAGGCCAGAATGAAGTTTTTTTTCCATGTTTTACAGCATCTGAAAATGTTTTTAAACTGCTGTGAATCAAATGGTGAAGCCATCAAGATAAAGTTCACAGGGGTAGGCCAATTCCCTGGCATTCATATGTCTATCAGTCTTGAAATGTAAACAGTCTTGAAATAAACATACTCTGGTTTAGTTTGGTTTCTTAATTTTAATGGAATATCAAACTTCTTGAGTTATGCAATGCCAGAACCAAACTTGAAGAATAGCAGTGGTATTATTTAACCCTATGCTTGAGGGATAAGGGAGTTCATGCCTTTCCTGAGGGCATTAGTCCAAAAGTAAATGTAATTGTGAGATGAGAGTTTGAACTCATTTACGATAATATTGAAGTCTCGCATATTAGCCACTATGTCATAGAAGTTCTCTGCTGCACTACAAGGACTCTCCCACTATGCCAAAGACTTACCCCTGCTACACCATGGAGACTCGATCCAGGATCCACTTGTGCTCCCTCAATTTTGTCACAAAAATTCCAGCCCCATTACTGTCCCTCAGTGCTACAGAGATTTCCACCCTTACCATACCACAGGATTTCCCCACTACACCATAGGAACTCTCTTTCCAAAATTCTCCAATTAAAGCCAAAACAGTCTGGATTACCAAATTTATTTTCCAATTCTCTAAAATTTATGTATCTATTCTTTCATTTATACTGTAATATTTTGACCTTCGACCCGGCCCAAAAATGCTATTTCAAGGTGATGCACCAGAAGGAAGTGACACATTCCAATGGCCAGTAATCGAAAGAGATCGCGTGGGCGGATTAAGGCTGATAATATGGGATCAGGTGAAGGTCCCACTGTGCCACTAGAGTGATGCACCGGAAGAGAGTGACCTCTGAACTGCATGACAGTTATTTCCGCTTGATGATGATTAAACATTCGATTTCAAAGATCGAGTGGGCGTTGAACGATTATATAACTCAGTTGAGTTCAACAAGCTAGTTGAGTTGAAGATCGGACGGAGTTGGAGACGAGATGTGGTAAGGAAAGCCACACCCAGCCGAAGGGGCCCTCGGGAAGCCCTGATGAATTGGGGTCCAGAGAAGATGCTGATAAGATGCAGTAAAGAAAGCCATCACCCAGCACAGTGGACCCCAAGGCCTCCGGTTGAGCATCTAGAGAACGAGAAAGACACAACGTTGATGGTCATAAGAGTGGAGGTCAAAATATTTCAGTTCTGTTCGGTCTCCAACACCCGCTCACAAGCAAACCTTGAACAACCCTTTCGAACCTTACAAATAAAGTGAGAGGCAAATATTTGTTAAAGAAGTCTTCCAGCGTCATTTATTTCTGCGTCTGATTAATTTATTACATCAGTATGTATCCTGCATGAACATGTATATGTGTATATAAGCATATTTATTATGTGAGTATATAACAATACTATATATATATAAGGGGTCTTTTAAAATTCTTGGCTCAGTCAAGAAAAGATTATCCTTTAATTTCTTTTACTTTTATTGATCTTTTTAGATTCATTTAGACCTTCATCAGTGGGGATGAGTTATTTAATACATTTTCATTTGTACATTTTTATAATGTCAGATATATTTCCTGTTTTTTCTATATATATATATATATATATATATATATAAATTTGTTCAATTTATTTTTTTGAACAAATCCTGGAAGCAACATCCCACAAAATAGCAGCTGTACAGCCACCTACCTCCCATCTCAAAAACCATCTAAATTAGATGAACAAGACAAGCAGGACACTGCTAGAGAAGTAAGGACAAACTCATAAGCAACATTCTCCAATGGACTCCTTCACACAGACAAGCAAGTGTTGGACAACCAGCTAGAACTGATCTACAACAGCTCTGTATGGACAAAGGATATGATCTAGAAGACCTGCCAGAAGCGATGGATGATAGGGACAAATGGCAAGAGAGAGTCAAGGAAATCTATGCTAGTGCCTCAACACAAAGGATGATGATGATATATATAAAGCACATTAAGAATACTTTTGACAGTGTGTTTAACATCTGGTCTTGTTAATATTCGTCATCTATAATTCAGTTGTTCCAAGAGAGACTCATAAATTTAAGCAAGCTTTCATCACCACTGAATAAAGAAAAATGAATCAACATCCACTTGACCTATAATGCTGAGTTGATAAATAACAGAATTTGTTACATGTGCCACCAAACAGGAGAGTGTGGCACAAGACCTTTTTTTAAGGTGGGTCTGGGTGCAGGGCTATAGCCCAGACATGCCCGGCATTCCCAAGAATGCCTCAGGCCTCATCAGCATTTCTCTAAAAATGGGCACCTCAGATGCTAGGTGATAAACCTAGCCCCTCCGAGGAGGGTTAGATTTTGGTGGGTACAGACCCCTGAGGCTCGAGGTATGTCAGTCTTGGCCACGTGATGCGAATGCTAGGCATTCTCGGCTGACTACTATATCCAGAGACATGACCCACCTGACCAGATCCGTGCCGCTGATACTACAGCCACCCAAAGTGTGCCCCATCTACTGGATCCAGCTGATTAAATCAAGTTGATAAATAACATGTACTTACTGATTTGCCCAAATCAAACCCTTAAAACTCATCCCTTATTATACTCTTAATCTCTCTCAGCACCATACTGATAATTATTATTTTCAATACAAGTATTATTTGTTGTATCTTTTGATTACTTTTTATATGAACTGTTGCCAACTGCTAATTGAGATTAGTATTTCCTTTCATGAAAGTCAAAATTAATGGTTGACAATACTTTATCTAAAAAAAAATGGTAGTAAGTAAATATGACATAAAAATATATTTATTGTTTTGAAAGAAATTGTCTGCAGCCAAAGGACAAAAAAATGCCCTTCTCCAGTCTTGGCTTTATTAGATAAGATCTATTTAAGCTAAGATTTTCGCTTTGTTGATAACAGCCACAGATTCTTCATTAATAGAATTCCTTCCAAAACTTTAATGAGATATAAAGAGAAAAATAATTGTAAAAGAATTTTATTCAGTTTGTTGACATGATCAGTTTGCCTTGTTTTTATATCAATTAAATACCCTGTTTAACCCTCTGATATATATATATATATATATATATATATATATATAAGTATTATTTGGTCCAGTTAAACCAGAGTTGGGAGTAATTTCTTCAGGACAAGAAAATCATTCAAGAGCTGAACATTTAAATTTTCCTGGGGGAGAGCTCAATGTAATTGATTTTACAGAGCAATACTTTCTTTAAAGAAAAAACCAAAGACCGGTTATTTTAGGATTATAAATTTATTTCCATCCTGTTTTGCGTTTCTGATGTAAACCAAAAACACAAAGAAAAATAGAACAGGACCTCTTCAGATCTTATGGATAAAATAAAACAGAATAGATACGGGGGGTGGGGAAGAGAGGTGAAGAGTTATCTCCTCGTTTTATTATTTATTTTATTTATTTTTCTAATTTTACCGTCGGTTGGAATTATGGTAATTTAACTTTTTTATTTATTTTATCTATTTTCTTTTTTTGTTAAGTTCGATAATTAACTTTTATGTGTTATGTTTAAATAATAAATTTTTGTAAGGGAAATATTAATACTTATATTAATTTCGAGTCTATTTCCTCAGTTACCTATTTTTTTCATGTACGTATATTGGATACATTTTTTTTACCCTGTTTCTCAATTTATTTCTATGTTTTTTTAAGATAATTAGTCTATAGTTTAAATTTAGCCTTATGTCTACATCTTGCTATTAATTCACATCTCTTATTTAATAACTTTTCAGGCACTGGAAACGTCATTATTTGTATTTTCTCTTCTAAGCACAAGCTGCATCTACCGTCAAAACTTTTTAGAGTATTTGATTTTTTCAATATAGACCATTGAATCTCAGGGGTTAACAGGATGGAAATAAATTTATAATCTTAAAATAACCAGTCTTTGGTTTTTTCTTTAAAGAAAATATATATATATATATACTTAGATGAGTATATATATATATACTTAGATGAGTCAAATGTTTTGCAGTATTTCACACATCGTGGCCACTTCAAAAATAAGGGATTCTCTGTATCTAGTAGAATGAAGAAGGAGTAATTCACTACAAGTTAGTTCTGGATGGTTGAACCATTAATTCTAACCTGTACTTCAAAATAGGTATACCATTGTGTGGCAAAATACCCAGCATTGTTTAACAGAAAATGCACCCCTCTGCAGCAAAAAATTCCAGACTGCATACCGCTCAAACAACCCTTAAATAAACTCCAGGAACTTGAAGCAATCAAACTGATGCCACTCTCGGTATATAGTCCAGACCTAGCTCCCTTGGATTATTACTTGTTTTGCTCCATGGGTCACTTCCTATTCTCACAACCCTTCAACAAGTAAGAGAAAGTGAAATCTTTAGTGAAAGAGTTCTTCACCTTAAAAGACAAAGACTAGTATCAGTGTGGGATGAAAGAACAGGCAGAAAAGTGATTTCAGACTATACACAATAATCTCAGCTTGAATGTTAAGTTGCTTTTGTTGTAATTTGTAGAATAAAGCCAATAAGTTAACCAAAATATTGCAAAACTTTTGACTCACCCTCGTATATGTAAATGAAAAACAAAGATGATAAGATAAATGAGAGTATTTCTTTTGTAGTTATTTATTTTTTGTTTATTCTCAACAAGTCTCAACCTGAGGTCAGCATCAGGAGACAAGTTTCCATGAAAAATTTTTTTTTTTTAATTTTAGAAATTGGTTTAAACAAGTTAATAAGTGATAAAAAATGAACTAGTCACATTGCAAATCCATTTGTCAAAGGACAATTATTTTTTGGTATCTAAGTGTCTTCAACTGACCTTTATATGATCACTGCTATCGTAGACACCTGGCAACAAGCTCTCCATTTCAGAGAGATATGTTAAGCATCAGCAAAGTGTGTTTCAGATTAGCCATTTTTTTTGTTTTGGTTGGGCATTTATTTATTTATTTAGGTGTCTTACGTCTCAACCCTAAATCAGTCCACACTATTTCAAAGTAGAGTATTGAGGATGATTTTGCTTGATATAAAGACATTTGGGGGTGAATGTTCAGAGCCATCTTATCCATCTATCTTCCTGTGTTTTAGTAATTGCTGGGAAATACATACATACATACATACATATAGAGAGAGTACATTAAAATAATCAAATATATCAAAAATTCATTAACTTTTCGGGATGGATTTTCCAACATTATGAGATCTTCAAAAAAAAAAAATTACTTTGACATTTAAAAATACCTTTAAGCACCTACAAATCCAATGATGATGCAATTTATAACGCGTTTATATGTTAATGCCAATTCCCTGGTGTTCATAAGTCTATAAGTCTTCAAATATAAACAGTCTTGAACTAAATTGATTAAGGCCCAAGTCAGTTCGGATTTACAAAAGTTTTTCTAAAAAAACTTCCAATATTTATGCATTTATTCATTATACTATGTACATATATATATAGACACACAGAGAGACAGAGACAGAGAGACAAAGAGATAAGAGCTGCTAAGAAATTCTTGGCTCAGGTAAGAAAGGCCTGACTTTTATTTTTTGTTTTTTATTTTTACTGAATTTTTAAAATTTATTTTTATTTTTTTCATTTTTTTTTTTGAAAGGTTAAAGAAATTTAAGAAATGATGCACCAAATGTATAGAACTGGTGACATGAATATGCGTCAAAGTCTTGGTCAGGCCAAAAACTTTTCATCACCCAAATATATGTACACATATTTCTAAGGCTATAAATGTGGGAAAGGGAATATTTGCACATCTGTCAGTAAATTACATATGTGTGTATACATGTATGTGGATATGTGTGCATGTGCATGTACATATGAGTGTGCGTATTTATGTGTGTGTAATATGAGTGTGTATGTGTTTATATATGTGTGTAATATGAGTGTGTTTGAGTATGTTTACGTATATGTGCAATATAAGTGTGTGTGTATGTATGTGTGATATGAGTGTGTGAGATATGAGTGTGCGTGTGTGTGTGTGTGTGTATGTTAGTATGTATGTATGTGTGTGTACACATGTGTATGCATGTGTATGCACTTACATGTGCATGTGTGTGCATGCGTGTATACAAACATGTGCATGTAAGTGTGTTTATGTGTGCTTGCATCTTGCTTAGTGGATCAAATAGTTATATCAATGCTAGCAGCTTGTGTTCGTCCAGGTAAAGGCCAGGACTTGTCCACTTCAAAGTATGAATATACTATCATCTTTCTCTTTTTTGGCCTTGTGCCATACTTAACTTAGTAAATATCTATTTTTGTCAAATACAACATTGAATTCATCCTCTAAATTATCATTTGAAAATGTTAATTTTACCTCAGAGATTTTCATAAAAGCTTTCGCCAGAGGATAACCTTGTATCATCACTTACACAACTGTGAATTGTTAAATGATGTTAGTCAAAAAAGTAATGATGGTAGAGACACATAATACTAATACTGATGTTATGGTTTTCGAAAAATATATCTCAGTATTTTACACGACAAACTGTTGTATAGCCATGACCATGATTAACTATACAAAAACATAATACATATACATATATACACATATACATGTAGAATACATATTGACGCAATGAATAAGACAAGCGAAGACTTCTTTAAAAAAATATACCTCACTTTATTTTAAAGGGTTGTGTGTGTAAGAGGGAGTTGGAGACTGAACAAAGACTGCAACATATTGACCTCCCCAGCCCCTCCGGACATCGCCGTGTGTCGTTCTCGTTCTCCTGGGCTGCTCAACTGGGGACCAGGGGGACCAGCCTCTCTGGGACATGTTCTCATTCCAGCATCTTCTCACAAACTTCTCTGATCTCCAGCTAACTGACTTCCTGTCTTCACCGAGTTATATAATAGTTTAATCGCCCACTCAGTCTTTGGAATGGCATGTTTGATCGTCATCAAGCGGAAATAAATGTCATGCAGTTCAGAGGTCACTCTCTTCTAGTGCATCAGTCTATGAGTGTACCATGGGATTTTACCTTGTCCCATATTATCAGCCAAGCCCGCCTACATGATTTCTTCTCATAACTGCCATCAGAATGTGTCACTTCCTTCCGGTGCATCATTTTGGAATGGCATGTTTGGCCGGGTCGAAGGTCAATATACAACAAAACAACTTCTTCTAATTTTACAGTAGAATAAGTCTTAGAAAACTTATTTCAGTTGAATTCTTGAGTTAAAAATTATCCTGTAATGAAAGCTTGACTTGATAGTTACAGTTTGATGAAGGCCTGGCTTCTGCCTGGTTGAAGTCTATCTTCAACAGTAAGTGCTTTCAGATAACTTTATTATTTTGGCCTTTCATTGACTGACACAAATGTGGATTGCATACTCTTCCTGAAATCGTAGCCTCACGCGGTAATATGCACTTCTTTTATACGTCTTGACAACAGCTGACAATACAAAAGATGCTGTGATCCAACATATCAGACTTTTGAAGCTTGTAACTACTACATACCAACGTTCCAGCAACATAAGAATGGAATTTTTTATTTTAAAGACTTACTTATCTAGATAAATTTAAGTCGGTTTGTAATGTTACCCCTTAATTTTCAGCCTGAACAGATGGTAAAAAAAAAGGTGTGTCAACTCAAAACAATTCTGTGGGTTTGATACGAAAATTTATTGGTAGTGGACCGTTTGTTGCAGTCTTTGAAAAGAGAGCAATAAAGAAAAGAAGGTGTGTCAATAGATATGCTGACAGTTGTATATGAGAGAGAGAGATGAAATATCTAAATGGTTGACCTGTCCATGAAAACAAAGGCTCACTCAAGCCTTAACCTTTACAAACGAAACACTGTAGCATCAAACTCGAAAATTTAACTAGAAAAAGAATTTACTCCTAAAATAATTAACTAAAATCCCTAATTATTTCACAGGTTTTTATAGGTGAAATTTCTCACTCTATCAGTGGCATAAATTGAGTGTGCACCCCTCAGCGCAGTCCCTAATTTTTCTCCCTTGTTGTATGAGACTATATAGGCTTATACAACCGAACCAAAAGTACCAATCCCATAAAAGTGTCACCCAACCTAGCTACACAACTGAAGACCCTGCCCTTAGTTTGAATTTAAAATGTTTCCCTTTCCTGGTTTGTCTATCTACAAAACCAGTGGGTCCAGAATGCCCCATTATTTATATGGGATAAGAAAAAGTGAATTCATGCCTTTCCCATTAGCATTATCACAAAGTGAAATATAAACGGGTTTGTCCAAGACTTGAATTCTGCTTGTCAGATCCATTTCCAATGATAAGAGCTGTTACATCACGCTTGATTCCATTGACTTTGAGGATGAACATAAAGTAAATATGGCTGACCTTTAATGGCCATTAGAGATTGTTATGGGTTAATTTAGGATCAAAAGCTGCTATTTCAGACCAAACAGAAAAAGATAATGAATTTATTATGAAATTGGTTGTTCAAGAGTACGTATTTAATCAACCTGTCTGTCATGTGAAGTCAGTTTTTATGAGGAGTTTAACAGGTTCGAATTCAGACTTTTCCTTCTCTTATATCAGTTGCCATATAAAGGTTACAGAGCCCAGTCTGCCCTGCTATTTTCCCATAGCTGAACGGTGAATAATTGAATTCATACTTTCCCCAAGAGTATGTATTTACTCAACCCCTCCACCATGAGCAGGATGTGACACAGGTTCAATTTTTTTAAGCGAGATACAACTGGTTTGAATTCAGTGTTTTTCTTCTTCTAGACTGTTTATCAAACCAAGATGAAATAATCCAGTCTTAATATTTGCCCATACCTGGAGGGAGAAACGTTGGATGCATACAAGAGTCGTTCCAAAAAGTTCTAAGCTTAATCCAGAAAGAAGAAATAAACCAGAAAATATTTGCTCTGGCAACACACTCCCCTTTCTTATAAAACTTGATAAACTAATTCTGATTTCCATCAATTCTTGAGCAGGTGAGGCCCATACAAACGAGTGCGATAAATTTAAAATCTGAGTGAGGCTTAGAACTTTTTCAAGAACAACTCTTGTACGTTTCCCAAGAGTATTAGTGCTATGTTGAAATTCAAACAATTTTGTGTAGGATTTTGAATTTTGTTTGTTCAAGAGTAACATCTTCAAAAACTTCTTGAATCGTACACCTTCAAATGAAAAGACACTTCATTATAAACATGAAAATTCTTGTTTCATTTTATCAGAATACTGTTTGCAATGATATTCTTAGTTTAATAGATATTAAATATCAAATCTTTAAGTCTTGATCATATATGCTTCACCAAGGAATGACAGGTGCCCCAGCTAGTTTTAAAGTCAATTTACACTCGGTATAATAGCTGTCATCATAGGTAGTTGAGTTGGCAATCTGGGTTCAAACCCAAGACAAGGCAGTTTGTATTTCACTTCATGCAAATGCCTTTAGAAAAGGCATGAATCCATCTCTTTTCTCTTCTATTATCGGTAAATAGTAAGGGAGACTAGGTTCTTTAGCCTTGATATGGTAACCAGTCTAGGAGAAGGAAAACTGAATACAAACCAGTAATACCCCCTTTGTGAAAAATTGACCATGTGTCACATTCTGCTAGTGTTCAAGGGGTTGGGTAAATACATATAATAATTTTTTCTAAGCAAAATGTATACACTTTTTTTCCCAGTGAAATAAAAGAAATGTAATTAAATGTAATAATATATATATATATATATATATATATATATATATATATATATAATATCATAATAAATTATGATAATCAAATATACTAATAAAATGTAATTAGATGTTCTAAAAGAATTTTCAATGAAATAAAAGAAATTACAATTAACAATTCAATGACATTTATTTGAGGCAGGGGAGGAGGAATCAGAGCCAGTAGAATCTGAAAAAAATTAAGAATGATAATTTTGTTAACTGATCCCTTAACTAAATCTTTTTAAAGATTTTTTAGTTACACATCTCCCATTTTCTCAATCAACAAAGCACAACATAAAGATTGAATGTCAAAATGTCAAAAGAATACTACAATAAAATAATCAGATTCATCTTTTGTTTGACATAAAAGGATTAAAAAAGATTTTTTTTTTTAAATCATTGAAAAGGTGCCATTCTTGAAGAATGTTCTTGCAGGCAATAATAGTTCCTTTGTTCTCCCTTAAGAAATCTCATTAGTTATAAGAACAAAAATAACACTACCACAGGTAAAAATTATAGAATTAGCACACTTGTTTTCTTTGATTTTTTACTTAGCTGTAAATAAACTAATAACAAATAAGACACAAACACATTTTTCCTTTAATAACTGAAAAGGCTTTGTAAAATATTCCTTAAATAAAGTAAGTGTTGTAGGTGACTCACCTATGACCAGAATAATGGACTTACCCAAAGAGAATATCAACCAAGAACTAAGCTGGTAGAGCAGAGAGCAGCAGCAGCAGCAGCTGTAATAAGCAACTTGCCTGTCTTCGTGTACATTGAACCAAGGAGTCCCTCCTCAGAGACTTTTGGATACATTTGTGTGGCACTCATATCTCCGTGTTGAGTTATTTATTTATTGACCCTTAATAACCAGTCATAACAGTAAGAAAAGTAAAGTTGTCTCCCTTTAGTCGAGGATGACCAGAAGGCTCCCTTTTCAATACCTACTACACTAAGGTGTAGGGGAGGGCGCTACTCCTTTCCCTGGATTGCTCCACTTTACCCTTGATAAGTACCTTATATTGCTAAGTGCTAAGCAAGGAAGAATCAAGTACCATTTTTAAAGTCTTTGGTATGACGTGACTTGAGATTGAACCCAGGTCTCCCGGACCATTGGCAAACACTCTAACCACTAGGCCAAAACCATTTTTCCAAGTCATACAAATAAATAAAAATTGATTCATGAACAATTTTCTCCCATTTTCTCATTTTACAAAGCAACACTTTTCATAAATACAATGCATGACAGTCATTATATTATTTGGACCCCAGGTTCGTCAAACAAAAGTTTTGATAAGGAGACAAGTGTTTTGACATAAACTTACCGCAACCATTCACACATTCACATTTACACCTACAGATACATACACATACACACAAATACACACACACACTCACACACACACACACATGTACAAATACACACAAATGCATGCATGCATACTCACACACATAAAGACATATATGCACATGCACAGACGCGCATACAAATACATACGCATGCATGTGCACATATACACACACACGTACATACACGTACACACACACATACAATATGTGACAGAGTTCAAGTAAATTCCATAGCCAAATAATTTATTCAAAAAAAAAAATTTGAAAAAATATTAGTAGCAAAAATATCTATGTTCGTCCCTCCTCCATTAATAAAGACAAACAGTTTGATGTAAAGCAACCAAATTTCCGATTCATTTCTAGAGTAAAAACATTTCTAAATCAAAATGGTTCTATCAAAGAAGATCTATTAACTGTCATTCAGTAAATATATTGATAAAGAATATTCTTTTAGATTAGTGAAATCCATGCCTAAAAGAATTAAATCTGTCATAAAAGCTCAAGGAGAAGAACCTTAGAATTAATTCAGATTAATGAATTCCATAATTTTTTCCACAATATTTGGTTATTCCATAATATTTTCCTCTGTGTTTGTGGGAAAAAAATTATATCATCAATTGAAATAATTTAATCTAGTTTGTTAAAAGTATAGTTTATAGATATTTACCAACCCCCTCCACTTGGGTAGGATATGACACAAGGTTAATTTTTAAGCGGAGTTTAACAGAGTTTCAGAGTTTTCCTTCTCCTAGACTAGTTGCCCCACCAAGGCTGAAGAACCTAGTCTGCCCTACTATTTATCCATAGCTGGAGGGAGAATAATTGGATTCATACCTTTCCCAAGGGTACAAGAGTTATGTGAAAGGCAATCAGTCTCGTCCAGGATTTGAACTCGTATCGCTGCGTCCATTTCCTACAACGATAGCCATTACACCACAGACACCTCCTTACACCACGTTTATGAAGCCTGAATGTTCAGTTATTAAAGAAAAAAGGTTTTGTTTCTACTACTAGAAACTACTAAATAAAAAAAAAACTTAAGTGAATATATCATCTAAGTGTTCTAATTCCATTCTTTTTGACAAGGGTATTGTAAAAAATGATTCCAATAGTCTGAAAAACTCTGAGAGTGATAATGTCTCTTCTACAAATTATAGATAGTATGGTAGATACATTGCAAGATTTTTGTTACTTTTTCTCCGTCAAGCAAAAAAACAAAGATACAAGATATGTTCAAAAAGTATTGTGACTGAAACTGCAAGACAGGAAACAATTCAAAATAATTCCCTTGGAATTCAACCCACCAATTCCATTGATTAAAGCACAAGCTGTATAATAATATTTCTTTTAATGCCATCTATATCCACAAATTTTTCTCTTCAAATGAAATTTTAGTTTAGAAAACAAGAAAAAGTCACAGAGATTTAGATTTAGATATGATGAGCCTGAAGGATATTGCATTTGCACAATCCTGTGTTTCATTAATGATATTTTGTTGAAAAATTATTAAGACTGGCTTCCTCATTTTTTTTTTCAAATTGGCCCTGACTCATCTAGACATCATCTAGACATCTATACGTCGCCTCTTTATCATATAGATTGTTCAGCTATACACACATCTTCATTTAAATGATAATTTTTAAATTTTAGAATTTAAAGATTTAAAATATCTGTCCCAATATTTTTTATCACATCTTGTAAGAGTTTAAATGCTGACCAACATACTTTTTTTTTCTGTAACTTCACATGGAAATGATTTTTTTTACTCAACAATTTTTTTCCTAAATGAACAAACTATGATTTTCTGACTGAACAATTAATAAAAAAGTTGAGTAAACATTAAAGATTCTTCTAGAATTTCTTTATAGAGGACAAAACCGAGAACTTTTGGATTAAAAACATTTTTACTTTTGAAGATTTTATTGAAGTTAAAATCTAAAAATTTTAACTTTTTATGTAATTTTTCATTATCACATTTCAACATCTGCTTTCATTTTTGATACATCTCATGTTGCATAGATACAATTCAAAAGACGAGGGTTATATTATTCTGACCTCAGGTTTATCGAACACAAATTTTGATGAGGAGACGTGTGTTTTGACATATACTTACTGTTCCTCACTACACACACATACACACACGCACACACATACACACACACACACACACATACAGATACACCCATACATGAACAGGTGCACACATACGCATACACACACACACACTGTCACGTGATATCCCACTGGGAGGAGGAAGATTAATACAATCCTCCCGTTTTGAATTAATAGTATCTAGCCGTCAAAAAAATTGACTGTTAAGAGAGAATGTGGATCACAGAGGTCGGGATGAGGACCAACAGATGTTTGTACCCAGTAACCGGACTTGGGTGGAATCTAGTAGCCCTAAGAAATCGGCTGACCAGGAAGGAGGAAGAGAGAAGCCAAATTATTGGCTGGGACCTCAAAATGGAAGTGGGGACCCCTTCCCCTCAGCGGAAATAGATAGTAAGAAAGATTAGTTTTTGAGCAGGGTTCGTAGCGAGCGGACGAACCATAGCCATTTTACTCCGGGTGGAAGACAAAAGAATTACTGAGACACGAAGGACCCCAAGTCCTTCAAGCCAGTATTAAAAACAGAACAAAGTCTATTAGCCCGTGAAAGAAGAACGATTCTCCAGTGGAACCCCGTCGAGAAAAAGATAAGTAACTTTGGGGACATTTTTCCTTTATACCCAAATTTTATATACCACTCTTTCTCTCTCTCAATTTGAAGAAAGATAAAAGTCAAGAAAAGACATTTATATTCGTGGACTGTCAATTTATTATATGTTTTTGACACTGTGAAAGTGTACATAACTGTAGTAAAGGAATTCATGTATTTTTTTGTTACCATGTGGTCTATGTTGTTATTTCATGCTTCTTTTCAGCTTCTATTCGCCTTATGTTATCTTGCTTAGAATTGTCCTATTAATTCCTAAAATATCACACGGGAAACCGGAGTTGCCGACTACTACAATATTAATATTATTACGACTAAAACCTATAGGCTCATTATCTTCCATTGTCTCGGGGAAGGAAGAAAGCAGCCTAGTGGGTGTGTGGATAGTGTGAAATTTGGAACCCCTTGCCAGCGGCGGTCAGTCTGGTCCTAAATTATTCCCTCACGTAATATGCCAGTTCTTATATGCCTGAGAGAAAAACTCTGAACGAGGACTTATTCTAGAGGAGATCAAGTGCCAACCTGCCCCGTCTTCACACGTGCGAAAATAAAGTCCCGTTTTGGGATTTTAGTCAATTTGCCGTCACACACACACACACATACATATAGATACACACATACATGAACAGGTGCACACATACGTGCGTGCACACACACACACATACATACAGATATACACATACATGAACAGGTGCACACATACGTGCGTGCACACACACACACACACATACATACAGATATACACATACATGAACAGGTGCAAACACACACACACACATACACACACAATATGTTACAGAATTCAATTCAAAAATCCAGTTGCCAAACAATTTATTTGAAAATACGAATTTGAAAAAATATAAGAGCAAAAAGTATAAAAACAAAAAATATAAAGACAAAAAATATCTATGTTATTAGTTTATTATCGAAAGGTGAATAGTTTGATGTAGAGGAACCAAATTTGCAATTCATTTCTATAGTAAAATCATTTCCCTTTCATTTTTGTAGTAATTTCATTTTCAATTCATATATATCAATAATTATGAAGAGTTTGTTTGTCTGTTCTCCATAGCTGTTGGCAGGGATTAGAACATACTGATTATAACCCTTGCAGAGAGTTCAGACCTCCCCCTTCAAAAAAGGTTTCTTATGCTGGGTTTTTTTTTATTTAATGACATTTCATCCTTCATGAATTATTCAATGTCTAATCCATTCTTACAGAGGGACAGGAGTTGTACTGTTTAACTCAAAGGTGGGAAGATAAGAGGGTTCATGCCTTTCCCAAGGGAATTAGCCCAAAAGTGATTGTAAATAGAATGACTGAAGTTCAAACTTGCTTACTACAATATTTCAGTCAAGTACATTCGACCAGGGCATTGGTCTGATGAGTAGAGTGTTTGTCCAAAAGACAAGGGTTCAATCCCTGGTTGAGTCATACCAAAAACTCTAAAAATGGTACTTGATACTGCCTTGCTTAGCGTTCAGCATTATAAGGTAAGGATCAAGGGTAAAGAGGAGCAATCCTGAGAATGGATATGTGCACTCCCCTACACCTTGGTGTGGTAGTTATTGAAAAGGGAGCCTTCGAGTCACTCTCGACTACAGTTGCCAACTTTACTTACTTACATTAGCTACCATGTTCAGAGACTCCCCCACTCATCCTTGAAGAATCCCGCCCCCAATATGCCATGGGGACACCCCCGCAAATAAATTTTATCTCAGAATTTTCTCTTTCTTCTCATTAATGTGTAATAAATTTAAGGATAAAATCAAATTTTTTTAAAATTTGGGAATATTTTCTCAGATGTCCAAAAATCTGAAAAGAGCTCTTTGAACTTAATTGATACTTCCACGGACATTTTACAAAAAATTGATAAGTGTGTGGGGTTAAGAAAAAAAAAAGAAAATAAATGAATAAAATGAAATAAATAAAAAAAATATAGCAGTTCCCAGAAGCCTATGACAGAAAGCAAGAACGGGTGCTGCAGAGAAATTCAGCCACTTCAGCCATACCCCGGATAATGAATGGATGACTTCCTCTAAGTCTTGGATTTGGGGGCTGGTTGCATTTCCTGTTAGCAGCGGCCTCTATAGAAAACATCAACTGGACATACCACAAAATTCAACTTCATCAAACCACCAAAAATATATCTTAACACCTTGTCTGAGAGACACAACTATGTCTATTAGTTTCAGGAAGAATTTCTTTACCCATAGAATAGTCATTAAACACAATAATAAAATTTGAGTTGAAAGGTATCTTCATCTCTTTCTTTCCGTCCTTAAATTTCCTGCAGCCTTTTACAGACAAAGAAGCCAACAAATTAATGGGGTAAGAAGAATAACAAAAGGAGTCAGATACGCTAAACCCAAAATCAACAACCATAGACCAGACAACCCATGAAATGAATGAAATAATAACCTACAAAACCTTCTTATGCCCCCATAAGTGACTGGAAAAAAAATCTTGTATAAAGATAATTTTATGATTTCACATGATCATGTGATTTGTAAGAATGTATTTTATTTGTTAACATTATTTAGAACTAAGGAGTTTTGTAAAACACTGAGATTGAATATTTGTAAGAATATACTTCATTATTTGTGACATGTACATATTTCTACCATGACTTTCTAATTACTGTTTAGACCCACATCATGTAATGGTCAACAGTTGAATGAATGAGAGTACAAAATCATCCCTTGGGTTTAATGAAAATCACTCGAGTAAAATCAGCACTTTCAAAAAAATTTATTGATTTTATTGAATTTCATTGAATTTACTGTAATTATTTATATTGTGTAAACACATCTATATTTTAACAAGCAGCTCTAATTTTGGATGACAAAATTCTGAGAAAAGTTCTCATGTATTTGACATTTTACAATTTGGAGCAGCTAAATTCAACCAAAATTTGTTTAAATTTTTAGGGGTTTCCACTGACTAAAAATAAGAATTTATATAGTTTATTCTATCTCGAAAAAAAATTACACAGGATTAAGGGCAAATTTACTGATGTTTACACAAAAATACAACCATTGTCCAGTCGGCTGAAGCTGTAGAATATACCAACTGCTTCTCTGCAGAAGGGTAAATGCCCTCCCCACAACAAATGCCCAAAATATGACACTAAACAATCTGATGGTGAAATTTCAGTAATGCTGGAGTTTAAGGGAGATGTGGAGTACTCCTTCATTGCCATCCTTCCCAGGTCCACTGTGGCCTAGAGTGGTAGCACCTATGGGTCAAATAGAACTAAACTGAGTACTCATGCTAAACTGAATGACTTAAAATAGTACTCTTTTGATATTTAAACTGAGTACTTATGCTAAACTGAATTGTTTGAAACAGAACAGTTTTGACATTTAACTGTGTGTGGACATACTAAACTGAATTGTTTGAATTAGAACTCATTGACTAAATTGAATAACTTGAAAGAAATGTTTTTGACAATTAAACTGTGTACTCATGATAAACTGAATTGTTTAAAATAGAACTGATTATTTGTATAAAAATGGATTTGGCATTAAATAACCAACAAAGGTTGATATGGCATAATACCCAACCAACCAACCAACCAACAAAAATAAGAGCTTGCAGCAAAAATAAGCTTACATTAAGAGAAACAAAATTATAAATAAACACACATTCCAGTGAATATTTCTCCGAAATGACATAAAACACATTAGTTGAACTATAGATATAACTTACTTTCAGTTAACTTATACCAAATATGGTGAGGCATGTAGTCAGAAAAAAAATTATGTAGTTCTTGTGTATAATACACACCCTTAACTTTTGGGCTGAATATCTGGAAAAATAGTGCATCTTTTACAGAATAAAGAATGTATTTCAATAAATCTCAACAATCAATTTGCAAACCGTTATCGAAAATCAACCAACAGAGAAAGAAATTGTCAGTCATCAAGAATTAATACAAGCATTATATGATTATTATATGAATTGAATCAATTGATAAAAATTACCAATAAATTAATGGGGTAAGAAGAATAACAAAAAAATGTTTAAAATCAATAATAAAAAAAAAATATCAGTGTCTAGGAATTACTGTAAACATATGAATATTGTACTGTTAATGATTTGATGATAGAAATGCATGGCCAATGATTTTACAATAGAAATTCATTGAAAGTCATGAAAAAGAGATTAACATTGACCAAGAATTAAAGTAAGTATTAATAAAAGAATAGGGTCATTATATGAATGATTTAAATTCATTGCTATGGATTTTACTATAGAAATACTTTGGAAATGATTTTACAACAGAAATGTATTGCAAATGAAGAGATAAAAAAAAAGGATTGTCTGTGGTTAGGAGTTAAGGCAAGAGCTACGAACAAGATCATTTTTCACTTGTTCCTCATGAAATTTCTGGTTAAATGAAATTATATCACATGCTGAAAACTTCTATTTCACATCAGCAACAAGTTATATAATTAAAAGATTTTTTTTTAATTCATGTTTCTGCATTTCAAAAAAATCTATAATTTACTCTTAATCAAAGAATAGATGAGAAATATTCCATTTCACACTCGTTAAATAAATAATTATATCATGATTCTTCATCTGATATCATTAAGGTTGATATCATTATTTGAGTTTCTGGAGAAAGAATTTATGAACATCAAGTCAAACGTTGTAAGGGAGGCTACTCTTGAGATACTTAAATAAGAGTTATTTCCCCTAACGTAAAATTTAGTTGTTAATAATAATAATAATAATAATAATACTTGTGGTATGGTCGTGGTGGTTATAACTACTACTACTACTACTACTAGTAGTAGTAGTAGTAGTAGTAGTAGTTGTAGTACTTGAAGCAGTTACAAAGGTTGCAGTAGTTTTTTAAAATGAGATACTATATAATACCAGAGCACTTAAAAAAATGTAAAAAATATCATAATTTTGTACACTAGAAGTCAGTTACTTAAATTTTCATGAGTTGTACACAATCATCAGACATACAAACAAATTTATACACACTTCAATGAATATATGTAAAAGGAAAAATTTTCTTATTTCTTTTCGTGTTCAGATATTTTCAAAATTTTCATTCAGAAAGTTTACATGTGCATATGTGTGCATATGTGTGTGTGGGTATCTAATGAATGCATATGTGTTGGGGGTATTTAATGAATGCATACATGTGGGGGTATTTAATGAATGCATATGTGTGTTGGGGGTATTTAATGACAAGACATGAATCCATTTTGTTTACATTTGGGTCTTCCTGTGTTGTTTGTTATGCACTCGCTTAAACTTTCCAATTTGACTTACACTTCTGCTCAAAGATTTTAGCTAACTTAACAGCTAACAGAAAAACTTGCTGCCTAACCAAATAATCAAATAATTTACCATCACAGCAATTGGTTCATAATTATGCAGTAAAGTACAAATTTGTCTCACATTACTAATAGTGTGTTTTTAGGGCTGTAAGAATTATGCAGTTATTGTACACTGACTTATCTATTTCAAAGCTTTATTATAAAAGGTTTTTTACTCTCTGGTGACAGAATAAAGAGATCATTAGAGTTTACAACTCTTGAAAGATCAAACATTGACCATATGAATAGACAAGGTCTGACAAATTCATTCCAATGACTTGTATTTAGATTCAAAGGAAAACTCTTTCTGACTGGAAACTAAAACCTTTTAAATTCAAATGACCAATCAGTTAGTCTCAAAGGGATTCAGGGGATAAATCACTTATCTCAAGCAAATTTTCCTGGCATGATTGTGGCTTCAAAGACATACGACATTATTCTATTGATGATAAGTCCCATGCCATAACAAAGTTTTATTTGCCAAGTTGGCTGAGGCAGTAGGATACACAGTCTGATTCGCTGCAGAAGGGTAACCCATCACGTGTATCCTGGATATGATACTAAACAATGTGATAGTGAGCCTCCAGAAATGCTGGAGCTCTAAGGAATGTGAGTACCCCTTCAATGCCATCACTCCCAGGTTCACTCTGGCCTGGAGTGACAGCACCTGATATGGTCCTATCTATGGGTCAAATAGAACTAAATTGTGTACTTATGCTAAACTTAACTGTTTGAAATAGAACTATTTTGACATTTAACTGTGTGTAAACAAAAAAACTGCGCTTGCCAGAAAGAAAAAGGTATGTCTCCTTTAATTTTAAGGGCTTAAGTCAACAAATTCCCAACAAAAGGTTATGGGCCCAGAAAGCATGAGCCCAGAAACGCATGTCATGTCGAGCACATTTTTCTGCCATCTTTAATTTGTCGTTCTCGGAAGAAGTTTTTGTGTCGTTTATGATTTAAATATTTTTTATATTATTTATAATTGAAATATTCTTGAACGTAGCGATGGAGACAAAACTTGTTAATCTTGTGCCGCTGAATGGGACAAATTATGCTACTTGGAAGGTACAATGGCATTAATAAGAGATGGTGTTTGGAACATCGTTAATGGAACAGAAATTGTTCTCGATTCTAGAACAGAAATGGGATTACATGCAAAGTATTCATCGAGCAAAGATCGCGCATTGGCAATGATTGTACTCTCTCTAGAACCGTCACTTTTGTACCTAAAAGGGGATCCAGACAATCCAGGAGTAGTATGGAAAAAATTAGCCGACCCGTTTCAGAAGAAGACGTGGGCTAACAAACTAGCATTAAGGAGGAGATTATATTCTCTTAAATTGAAGGAAGGTGATTCTGTTCATAATCACATAAAATTGATGGCAGAAACATTCGATGAGTTATCTATTATCGGCGGTTCCCTTAATGAGGAAGATAGAGTAGTACATCTCCTGGCTAGCCTTCCCAAATCTTATGATATGTTAGAGACAGCACTTGAAGCAAGTCAAGATGTACCTAAATGGACTTTAGTCACAGAACGACTGCTATACGAGGAAAATAAAATGAGAGAAAAACAAACTGGTGGTGCTGAGTCAAAAGCCATGACATCAAAACACCATATCAACAAAAAAGGACCAAAATGTTTTCACTGTGGTAAATTTGAACATCTGAAATGTAACTGTCGTCTACTCAGAGAAGACTCTAAAGAAAGTGTAAAAAGGGACTATCCAAAAAAGAAAGCTTTCTTAACAAAGAAAATGGAAGTGGAGCCTAGTTGTTCTAAAAACAAACATGTTGTTGGATTGTTTGCTCACCATGCATTAACAACCAATAATAATGAAAAGAGTTCATGGATCGTGGACTCTGGAGTGACATGTCATATGTGCCATCATATTGATAAGTTTATCAATATGAAAAAATTAGATAAAGCTGAGGATATAACCCTCGGTGATGGACACTCAGTTAAAGCATTTGGGAAAGGGACTGTTGATTTAAATGTGAGAATGTCAGACAAAAAACAACAAAGATGTAGATTATTTGAGACACTATACGTTCCCAAGTTATCTTACAAGTTGCTTAGTGTGTCTAAGGCTACCAGATCAGGAAAATCATTTACGTTCACAGAGTCATGTTGTCATCTTCTGGATGAAAAACGGAATGTAGTAGCTACAGGTTCAGAAGTTGGTCACATGAACTGTATTTATAAACAGGGAACAACCCATGCAGTAACTATATGCTCGAGTGGTGACACAAAGGAGGAGATTTGGCATTGACGTTTTGGTCATCTTGGAATGTAGAATTTATAGAAGCTAGCAACAGATCAACTAGTAAATGGACTTGACTATGATGTAACAAAGGACATAAAATCTTGTGAGCCATGTGTGGATGGAAGACATCACCGTTCTTCATTTCCAAAATCTGGTGATAGGCGAGCCACAAAACTGCTCGAAATTGTGCACAGTGATGTTTGTGGAAGATTAGAAGCAATATCACTCAGTGGAGCAGAATATTTTGTCACATTTATTGATGATAAATCAAGATATGTATGGATATACATTTTTAAAAACAAAAGCGAAGTTTTTAAAAAATTCCTGGAGTGAAAATCCATGGTGAAGAAATCCAATGGTGAAAAAAATCAAGACACTATGCTCTGATAATGGCAGTGAATACACTTCAAAAGAGTTTGAAGATTACTTAAAAAAGAATGGTATTCGCCATGAGCACACTGTTCCGAAAACACCAGTGCAAAATGGAGTAGCTGAGAGAACAAATCGGACGTTGGTGGAAACTGTATGAGCAATATTGTCAGATTCAAAACTGCCTAAGAAATTTTGGGCAGAGGCCCTATCGACAGCTTCATATGTTCAAAACCATAGCCCAACAACTGCCGTAAAATCAATGACACCATATGAAGTATGGAGAGGCTACAAACCAAATGTTAATCATTTATGCATTTTTGGATGTAGTGCTTATGCTCATATACCAAAGGATGAAAGATCAAAAATGGATACTAAAGCAAAGAGCATCTTCCTTGGATATGGCATTGGTGTTAATGGGTATAGACTCTTTGATACGGACACATCGAAAGTCTTTCCATAGCAGAGATGTTATATTTAATGAAACAGCATCCATAAGTGAACAGGGGACAGAAGAAGATGAAAATCAACCTTTAGTGGAGGTTAAATGTGAAAACATCAGCAGTGATGATGATGAGAATTCATGAGAGGCCACAGAACCCCGAAGATCACCAAGGATTAGATTATGGTGAATGGGTATACATTACTCACAGGTTGGATGACCCATTAACAGTAAAAGAAGCACTTTCCAGTCTTGAGAAAAGAGAATGGATGAAAGCTATGGAAAGTGAAATAAATTCAATAAATACTAATAAAGTATGGGATCTTGCTGAATTACCCTGTGGACAAAAAGCTATTGGAAGTAAGTGGGTGTTCAAAAGAAAAAATGATAGTGGTGGAAACATGAAACAGCACAAAGCTCAACTCATAGCTCAAGGTTTTCTTCAAAAACATGGAGTTGACTACAATGAGACCTTTTGTCCAGTTGTAAGGTTCAAATCAGTTTGAACTGTTATAGCATTGGCAGCTAAACATGATCTCAAACTACACCAGTTGGACATAACCACAGCATTTTTGAATGGTGAGTTAAATGAAGACATCTATATGAAGCAGCCAGAAGGATTTGAAGTCAAAGGCAAAGAGCATCTTGTCTGTAAACTGAATCAAAGCCTATATGGTTTGAAACAGTTGCCAAGATGTTGGAATGAAGCCCTTAACAGTCAACTGAAGAAGATGCATTTCAAACAGTAAGAAAAAGATCCTTGTATCTCCACACTAACTTCAGGAGGAGAGATCTTCATAGCAGCTGTTTATGTTGATGATATTTTTCTGGCAAGCAAGTCTTCGACACGTATCCAAGAATTCATTAAAAGCATCTCAGAAAGTTTTGACATCAAGGATATGGGAAAACTCCATTACTTCTTGGGTGTCAAAATTGCTTATCCTGGGTCAGGAAAGATCTGGATTGGACAACCAGCATATACAGCAGAAGTCTTGAAAAGATTTCAAATGGAAAATTCCAAACCTACAGCAACACCAATTGATAATGGTGCAAAGCTAACCAAAGTCTCTGAGGACAGCAAGTTATTCAATCAAGAATTGTATCAGTCAGCAATCGGAAGTCTATTATATCTTTCAACAAGAACAAGACCCAATATTGCCTGTGCTGTCAGTAATGAAGCCAGATTTTGTTCCAGGCCTACAATGGAACACTGGAAGTCCATTAAACACATCATGCATTATCTAAATGGTACACGGAACTATGGGTTGCTGTATGACAAGGAGAAGGTGACGGATTTCATTGGATATTCTGATATAGACTGGGCTGGTGATTTGGATGACTGCAGGTCAACTTCAGGCTACGTATTTAAATTAAGTGGAGCTGCTGTCAGTTGGAGAAGCAAAAAACAATCATGTGTAACATTATCTCCAGCTGAAGCAGAATACATGGCATTGGCAAGTGCAGCACAAGAAGCTGTATGGATGCAACGTCTTCAAAGTGATCTTAATGAAGCCTCAGTTAAATCAACACTCATATATGAGGATAACCAATCCACAATATGCATCGCAAAAAATTCACAATATCATGGATAAGCAAAACACATTGATATTAAGTTCCATTATATCCGTGAACAAGTTGAAAAGAAAGCTATTCAACTTGAATATTGTGAAAGCAAGAACATGGTTGCTGATATGTTGACAAAAGCACTTCTGAGCTCACAGTTTGTGAAGCTCAGAGAAATGTTAGGTGTTAGAAAAATTATTGAACAAGTCTGACTGCAAGTGAGGAGGAGTGTTGAAATTCACTTTAGTCAGAAATAACAGTCGGGCCAGAGGTTATCTGCCCGAAAGCATTTTTGTAGGGGTGAGTTACCTGCTCTTAGACTTTTGTTTTTTTTTTGTTGTTGTTGTTGTTGTTATAAAATAAATGAAACACCTCGTGTGTTGATAGATGTCCTGATGTGTTGCTTCGTTAATGACTGGAAGTTATCTCATGTCTAAATTAACTGCGCTTGCCAGAAAGAAAAAGGTATGGCTCCTTTAATTTTAAGGGCTTAAGTCAACAAATTCCCAGCACTACTCCCTTCCCTGGATTGCTCCACTTTACCCTTTATATGTACTTTATATTGCTGAGTGTTAAGCAAGGAGGTATCAAGTACCATTTTTAAAGTCTTTGGTATGATACTATTTACCAACCCCTCCGCTTGGGCAGGATATGACACAAGGTCAATTTTTAAGCAGAGTTTAACAGGTTTTAATTCAGAGTTTTCCTTCTCCTAGACTAGTTGCCCGACCAAGGCTGAAGAACCTAGTCTGTCCTACTATTTACCCATAGCTGGAGGGAGAATAATTGGATTCATACCTTTCCCAAGGGTATTAGTGCTATGTGAAATGCAATCAGTCTCGTCCAGGATTTGAACTCGTGTCGCCGTGTCCATTTCCTACGACGATAACGACTACACCACGGGCACCTCCAAAAAGTCTTTGGTATGATTGAACCCAGGTCTCCTGACCATTGGCGAACATGCGACCCACTAAGCCAATGAGCTGGTTATTAGCTTATAATAAAGTTGTTTATGATATTATATAAATCACAAATTTTTATATTCAATTACATATCTTATATTTATCTATAGACATTTCTTTCAGTTTCCCTGACTTATTTGTTACTCTGTCTAAGGTCACGTCACTTACTTTTCCCTACTTCCTCTCAAATTCAATTTAATAAATTTTCTTTTTCTTTTTTATGTTTGTTTCAACACAAAGAAATTTTATCAAACAGTAAACGTTTAAGAAATTAAAAAGACAAAAACTAAACAAATCATTGTGAATGAATTCGATTCTTACTGGGTGTCTCTTATTTTTGACCTTGTGTTACAACTAAGCTAAACTTAGTAACTAGAAACAATCTAATTAAAGGGAGGCAACCAAAAATTTGTTGCCTGTTTTACATTTTGACAGATGATTATTCTAAGAACTTTCAAAAGACAAGATAATTTTGCTGTCTGACCTGTAGTCTTTAATTAAAATATTGAACTTATAAGTTCAAATGATTATTATTCTCTTGTAACATGTTTGCAGACGATCAAAGGAATTACCACTTATTGAAGACTTTGAAATTTTTGTTAGAGCGTGAAGACAATATAGAAATAAGTAGAAACCGGTTTATATGGCATCAATGAATTCATTTTTAAACATGAAAAAAAAAGATAAATGAAGAATATGTATGAGATATCTTCAAATTAGTCAAATAAAGTTTCAAGAACATTTACATAGATATATATCTTTGATTTTAACAAAACAGCTGAAGAAAAAAATTAGATGGAAACTACACAAAGATGCAGTATGCTGTTTTAAACAAATCTTGAAAGTAGAACCCTACAAAACAGCAATTGTACAGCCATATAAAGAACTTACCAAGAGTGATGACCATTAGGGATGAAGGACAAGGGAGAGTCAAAGGAATCTATGCAGTCAGTATACCTTGATGATGATGATGATGATGAGTCTTAAATGTTAAAACTATTATTTATTGCTGCCGTACAGCATAGGAAAAATATATTGCTGTGGTATTATTTTCTTGGTTTGTTGTTTTTGTTTTTGTTGTGTTTTTTTTTGCATTTTCTCGTTTCTTGGAAAGTTTGGTAGGAGAATACTTTTTTGAAGGTAAGATCACACTCTTTTTAAACAGCTTGAATTTCATAATTTATTTATAGTAAATAAAAATAGTTTCTTACTATTTTTTGATTCACAACTATTTTCAATAACAATTTACGAAAATTTGAATTCTTTTTTAAATTTTGATTATTTTCTTCTCAGATTCATACTAAATCAATCGAATTGCCTTAGAATATTTTTTTACAAAATAACCAGTTGAACTGTTGAGTTCTTTTTATAGCAGCAGACAATGATGATCTTTATGCTTCTATTTAAGAAGAAGTGAAGATTCTTAATAACATTTCCCAGGTATCTTGAATTTAAATGATTAAGATATGAGATTCAGTATATATATATATATATATATATACTTTAAGAAAAACAACGAAACCGGTCACATAGGATTATAAATTTATTTCCATCCTGTTACGCATTTTTGAAATTTCCAAAAACACGAAAAAAGTTACAGGAAAATTTTAAATATTCCTGCTTGAATACCTTCTTGTCCTGATGGAATTACTCCCAACTCCGGTTTAACTGGACCAAAAATATATATATATATATATATATATATATATATATATATATATATATATATATATATATCCTCACAATTATCGTTAAACTGCCTATTGAACTGGAAATGAATGCATTCCCTAGGAAATGTTCATTTTAAGTCTATTACTCCCATTAAAATTTTGCCATGATTTACCATTTTTGCATACACATGCACACACACACACACGTATACACACTCACACATACACACACAGATATATGTGTGTGTGTGTATGCATGTGTGCGTGTGTGTATAAATATCTAAAGAATGGAATAAATGTGAAGATCAATTTATTGGATTGTTATTAGGATATTTCACTCTCTATCAACTTCATCAGGAAAAAAAATCTATTTTAGGAAAAAAAATTATCTTAAACACAATTTTGAATGTTTTCATTTCCTACATTGACTTAGTATCTACACTATTATATAATTCAGATCTATATTTAAACTTTGACTGTGAACACTCTTTATAAATATACCAAACTACATACCAAACTATACCAATATATATATATATATATATATATATATAACTCCAAATAAGCTGCTTCTAGTGCATATGAATGCACACACACAGACACACACACACACGCACACGCACACGCACACACACACACACACACACAGAGTCACAAATAGATTAATCCAACTTTCTAATATTTTCTCCCAATTCAAAGTTGCTAACACTAATGTTTAAAACCACAGGTTATAAACAAAAAATTATTATAATGGCAGATTTTTCCTTTTTCTTTGTTTTGGTTTTGTTTTTGTTGTTTATTCCTGTTTTTTTTTTTTTTTTTTTCTCTCTCTTTTAGCACTATCTATGCCAAAGTAGTTGGCTATCCCAGCCTGTGACAATAAAAAGCAGGGACGCCATATTTAACTCTCGACGAAATAAAAAAAAGAATATTTTTTAAAGTGATCAAGGGAAGTAATTCAGGATGCCTTTTGTAAAAGTTTTTTCCCTTGCAATAATTTTATTTCGATACAGTTTTGCACTTTAAAATTTAAGTTTCGTTTTAATAATTCTAATGATTTAATCAATAACAAATAAAACATTTAAGAACGATCATTTCGTTCATATTTACACGTCTCTATAATAAAATGGACGCCAACAGTGTAGTAATTGTAAACAATCTTCCAGCTGTTTGCTTGCGAATGATTCTCTACTGGAAACTTGTAACAAATTTAGTAAATAATTTAAAACATCTACCTCTTAAAAGTTTTGCCATTACTCAAACAATATGTGTGTGTGTGTGTGTGTGTGTGTGTGTGTGTGTGTGTGTGTGTGTGTGTGTGTGTGTGTGTGTGTGTGTGTGTGTGTGACTTTTCTACGTTACCAGATGTCACAGTAACAATGTCACTTTTGATGATGTTATATTAACATAAGAGATTAATAAGAAAGTGAGTAAGCATTATGTTGCTATAACATCTTTTTTTTGTTGTTATTTAATTATAAGTTTAAATATTTTAGAAATAACAGAAAAATAAAAATGATAAGAAAAGTTCAAATATATACAAGGGTGAGTCAGAATTTAAAGAATATTTGCAATTCATTGACCAAAAAGGAGATGGAATCATCAGTGAAGAAGTTCTTTGCCTTGGAAAACAAGAACTGGTATCAACATGGCATAAAAGAAGTGGCTTCAAACAGTGCAATATGATGGCTTCTACTGTGAATGCTTGGCTTCTTTTGTTATCATTTGAAGAATAAAGCAAATGAGTTATCAAAATATTGCAAAACTTTTGAATCACTCAAGCATATAAATTAATGTAAGTAATGTAGTTTATTTTCTGAGTTCTGAAAAATCTTTTAATATCAGAGTTATCTAATGATGAAGCTGTTATTTGGTTGAAGTAGAAATTATATGTATAGATTATATATAAATAAAAAAATACATTTAGTCGATTTTCTTAAAAAATTTCAATGAATTTTTCCATTGGTAATAAATAGTATAAGATAATTTGATTGAAGAAAAAAAAAGCCATACAATTTATGGTATATTAATAAATTTGTTATAAATGGAATAAGGCATGAACTCTTATGTTTGAATGTTACCCCCAGTCATCACCTCAGATAAATAATGAACTATTCCATTTTGATTAAAAGAAAAAATGAAGAAAATGAAGTCAAAGACAAAGAAAAATAAGAAAATGAAGACAAAGAAGAAAATGAAGAAAAAGAAAAAAAAGAAGAAAAAAGAAGAAAATGAAGACAAAGAAGAAAATGAAGAAAAAATAAGAAAATGAAGACAAAGAAGAAAATGAAAAAAATGAGGAAAAAGAAGAAAAAGAAGAAAATGAAGACAAAGAAGAAAAAGAAGAAAAAGAAGAAAATGAAAATGTTACTCATCTGAGAGAAAGGAAACTAAAGTTTTGTCTTTTATTTAAAACAAAATGGTAAAATTAAACAAAAGCAAAAATACAATGATGTTTTGGACCATGAAACCCTTTAAAGGAATGAGGGAGTAGAGAGGAGTGGTCATCTGGTTCTCAAACCAACCTATTCATACAAAACAATAATTCCACGCTGCAACCACCAAAATACCACAACCACTCTGCATGAATCCTACTTAAAAGCCTACAAAATAGATGAAGTACAGTCATTGAAGTATAGTTATTGAAGTACAGTCATTGAAGTACAATGAATATATACAGTCATTGATAAAAATAGGTAGGGAACCTAAAAAAAGAAAGAAAAAGAAATGAACCTAACAAAATTGCCTGGATGGTTGCCTTCCCACCTCCTTATCTAAGGTGGAGTGCTGACTGTTTTCTGGTACCTGAGGGTTGGAAACAAGCCAAGCAATCCTGATGGAGAGTGGGGTTGTGATAGGTAAAAAAAAAATGATGAGGTTGGACTGAATTGGAAAGAATATATATATGCTAGATTCATTATACTTCTTCTTTATAGTAGTTGTGAAGGGACAAATGGTTGAGTGCTTTGTGGTCAGGGGAATGTATGTTGAATCATCAACACCAGACTGCTACATTAGGGATTGGAGGGTAAACACACAAAGCACAACTCAGCTTTTCACCTGTTCTTTCTGTGAAGGATGGTCAGATTCTCATTCATTCTTTGATTTCCTGAAAAGCAAACAAGTTCCTGACTCTTTTCCAGATAAAAGATGTTTTGCTTGTCACATTAATACTAACCAATGAAAATGCAAGGAATTTATTATTTATGTCAACAGCCAAATCAAAATACAGTTGACTTTAAAGAAAGAGGGGAAAAAGAGAATGTGGCTGACAGGTCTTTCTTATGGCTCACTTCTGATACAAACTAGACTCTTCAACTTGAGAGATCAAAAGTTACAGTTCACATTGACTGTTGAAAACTCACTCTTGAAGACCACACATCCTCTGTCAACTTTGGTCGCACATACTCTATACTAGTCATCTATTCTCTGACCCAGACTCAGTCCAGTATATATAAGCAAATAAAGTAATCTAAAGCTTATTAATCATAATCAATCAATCTATTTTTCTCTCAGTCACATCTACTTGAACTTTCAAGTCACAAATATCCAGTTTCTAATTTGATACTGACCAGACATTTTTTTTCTTCTTAAGATCCTAAATAATATTACAAACTTTTTATTTGAGGGACATTCCCTTATTACTAAAAATACTTCGTCCTAATTTAACTAGACTGTCTACATGATTTTAAAGGACCTACCTTGAAGTCACAAATTATAAGGGATTTTAGTCATTTATTTTATCTATGTGCAGACTGACCAGTAATTTTCTTTACTTACTTATCTATCTATTCCTTTGTTGATCCTACATTTAGATTTCTTCAGTTTGACTCAGCTCATTCTTTTATTTATTTCTTCTTTTACATCAATCTTAAAGAGTTCATGTCTCATTGGATACTCCACTCATTTGGTCTTGTGCAACATCTAAGCAAAAAACTTAGTAAATTACTAAATCAATCTTAAAGCAAACAGTACCGTCCTCCCTGATGTAATATCACAATTGCATTTTTATTTATAATGTAAGTTATCTAAATCCTCATTTTTTAATAACCTTCATCCATTGTTGAGCTCATATAAAAATCTTTAGGATAAAGAAACAATATTTGTAAATTTATCTTTCAAAATAAGAAAAAGAAAACTTAAGAAAAGCAGAATTTTTATAGCTACTGTTCACACTATATGATTATATTACGATATGATTGTAATACTACACACAATATACACCATTTTATTTGTCAATGAATTTGCCCAACCCCTTCATAGGAACACAACCCAGTCAGCTGGGGCTGTAGAATACAGTGACTGCATCTCTGCAGAGGGGTTAAACTCCCCAACAGAGTCCTGGATTTGACATTAACCAATCTGATGTTGAGATTCCAGTAATGCTGGAACTTTGGAGAATGCGGAGACCCCTTCATTGCCAATGTTCCCAGGTCCACTAAGGCCCGGAGTGGTAGCACTTGATTGGGTCCTATCAATGGGTCTTATAGAACTGTCTGACATTTTAAACTGAGTGCAAACAAATAACTTATGCTAATTTTAATTGTTTGAAATAGAACTGTTTGATCATTTAACTGTGGGTAATGACTGATGCTTAATTGAATTGTTAGTGATACATAGCAATACTTGGAACCACCATTTAACTTTGTTGACTTATACTAAATTGAATTGTTAGAAATAGAACTGTTTGATCATTTAGCTGTGTGTAAACAAATGACTTATGCTAAATTGAATTGTTTGAAATAGAACTGTTTGATCATTTAACTATGTGTAAACAAATGATTTATGCTAAATTGAATTGTTTGAAATAGAACTGTTTGATCATTTAACTGTGTGTAAACAAATGACTTATACTAAATTGAATTGTTTGAAATGGAACGGTTTGATCATTTAACTGTGTGTAATGACTGATGCTTGATTGAATTGTTAGTGACACATTAAACTGTGTGCAAACAATTGATTAATGCTAAATTGATTAATGCTAGATTAATGCTATTTGTATACGTGTCATATACCCAACCGGTGAACAGTAATAAGTATGTCTCATTCCTCGTAAATATGTTGGACACTATTGTGATGTGGGGGTATTTTTGCTGACTAAGTAGTCACCACTAGCAGCGGGTATCTTCTTCACGCCGGCGGCAGTATTGTATTTTGTTAATGTTTTAAAGATTTCTATTTCATTTACAACCTCTGTTTTGGTTATTTCTCATTCAGTAACCTTTTCTTAGATTACAACAATAAGATAGAAATAAGTGAAACCATTTAACTGAATAAAAAAATGAGCTCAAGCTCAGTTAAAAATATTATCTATAAAATGTGTTTAGAAAACATATTTAATATCTATGTATAAAGAGGAATTGGCATTGAATGACCTACAATGGTTGATATGCCATAAAACCCAACCAAACCAAATCATATATATTTAATATATATGTATAAAAAGGATTTAACATTAAATAACCTACAATGGTTGATATGCCATAAAACCCAACCAAAGCAAATCATGTATATTTAATGTATATGTATAAAAAGGATTTAGCATTAAATAACCAACAATGGTTGATATGCCATAAAACCCAATCAAACCAAGTCATATATGCATTCAATAAGTTTACAGACTTCTTTTGTACAGGCATTTATAATTGTTGTAGACTCTTGAAAATTCCCTATGTTATTTCAATACATCTTATGAGATAACTGACCAATTTTTATGATTTCAGGTTCAAATGAACAGCTACAGCAGTAATTGGAATACACCCTACTAAAGCCTGATTGTTACAGCAAGTGAATTTCAAAAATGCAATCTGGATATGAGGACACTTTAGAAGAACAATATGCAATAAAATTCTGTTTTAAACTTGGAAAAAATGCCACAGAAACATATGGAATGCTTCAGACTGCTTTTGGAGCATCTTGCATGAATCGAGCATCAGTTTTTGAGTGGCATTAGAGATTCAAGGAAGGCACAGACTGTGAGGGATGATGAGAGGTGTGGGAAGAGTAAGGAAGTCAATACACCACAGTTGATTGCCCAAAGGGTTAGGGTTAGGGTTACTATGTTGAGATTTTAAGGGAGTTCAGGAAGAGATTCCTTAGGAAGAGGCCAGCATTCTTCAAATCGAGTCAGTAGCATTTCCAGCAGGACAATGCTCTCGTCCACAACTCCATCCTTGTCACTGACTATTTGACTGAGATGGGTATCAAGACAGTTCGTCAGCCTCTCTATAGTCCAGACCTTGCTCCCAGTAACTTTTGCTCATTCCCTAAGCTCAGAGGCTGTCATTATGAGACAATTGAGGAGATGAAAGAGGCTGTGACAAAGGTCATTGACATGCTCACACAAGAGGACTTCCATGGGGTCTTCCAGAAGTTGTTGGAACAGTACAACAAGGGCATTGCAGCCGGAGGAGATTACTTCGAAGGGGACTAGAGTTTCATGTGTGTACTGTCAATAAAAGTGCCCATACAAAAAAAGTCTGGAAACTTATTTAATGATCCTCATATCTAATATACATGGATAAACAGGTTTAGGCATTAAATAACCTAGAATGGTTGACATGCCATAAAACCGAACCAAACCAAACCACAGAAGCAAGATGTGACACATTTTTTATTTGTATATGAAATAATTTGTTGTCAATAGACTTACAACTTTAAAGTTAAATATCAAATAATACCTAACCAGTTGAATAGAAATAACTTATATTTTTGTATATACTCAGTAAAAATATGAATTCTTGGAAGGTAAGTCATGATCTATAGCTAACCAATTTATTTGTTTTATAACAAAATTAAAAAGAAATGTATAAAAAGTTTTTATTGTTATGACCAATTTCATCCAGGATACTGGATTTTGGTATAATGGTTAGAGTGTTTGCCAATGGCCGGGGAAACCTGGGTTCAATCTCAAGTCGAGTTATACCAAAGACTTGAAAAATAGTACTTGATGCTACCTTGCTTAACACTCATCATTATAAGGTCAGGATAAAGTAGAGCAATCCAGGGAAAGGAGTAGTGCCCTCCCCTACACCTTGGTGTAGTAGCTATTGAAAAGGGAGCCTTCAGGTTATGCTGTATTTTGACCTTCGAGCTGGCCAAAAATGCCATTCCAAGGTGATGCACCGGAAGGAAGTGACACATTCTAATGGCAGTTATGAGAGGAAATCGCATGGGCGGAAATTGGCTGATGAAATGGGACGAGGTAAAAAAATTCCCATGGTACACTCATAGACTGATGCACTGGAAAAGAGTGACCTGTAAACTGCATGACAGTTATTTCCGCGGGATGACGATCAATCATGCCATTTCAAAGACCGAGTACGCGACTGAGTGGGCGTTAAACTATTATATAACTCAGTCAAGACAGAAGTCAAGACAGTTCCAGTTAGAGTTAGAGACGGAGATAGACGAGATGTGGGAGATAAAGCCACATCAGGCCGAAGGGGCCTTGGGGCCCTGATGAGTTGAGGTCTAGAGAAGTTACTGATAAGATGCAGTAAAGAAAGCCATCACCCAGCAGAGTGGGCCTCTGGGCCTCCGGTTGAGCATCTGAAGAACGAGAAAGACACAACTTTGATGGCCATAAGAGTGGGGGTCAAAATATTACAGTTTCTGTTCAGTCTCCAGCTCCCTCTCACACGCAAACGTTGAGTAACCCTTTCAAACGTTACAAATAAAGTGAGAGGTAAATATTTATCTAAAAGAGTTCTTCACTCGTCTGTTATTCATTGCGCCGGTATGTAAACTGCATGAACATGTATGTGAGAAGGCAACAGTTACCCTCAACTACGGTCACCAACTTTCCTTTTTTTTTACTTCATCCAGGAAAATCATTATCATGAACAAAACTAATAAAGTTAATAATATTCCGTCAAATATTTAAAATATTTTTTAAGTTAGAATGAATACTTTAGAAAAATACAAGTAATCCATCAAAAGTTCTCAGCCTGACTAAGACCTAGTATCATGAAATATAAATGCTATTCCACAGATCAATCAAGTTTCTTCAGTTAATTTAGTTCTTCCCAAATAAACATTCAATATTTTTGTTATTATACAAAGAAAGATAATTCCTTTTTTCGTTGGTCTCTCCTAAAGTTAAAATAATGAAAGAGATTGCCGCTTGATCCCAGTGACAAAGGAACAAAGACATTGTTACAAAAAATCACTTATGTTTACTTTGAAAGATTTTTTGAACCAGTCTCATAAACAGGAAGATGTGAAGTGGTTTTGTTCAATCAAAAGAGGAAAGATTCATTCTTTCATAAATCATTGGATACCCACCATTGATAAAGGGTGGTTTCATTTTAACCCCAAAATATATATCTGTTTCCTTTGGCATCTAAAATACAACCCCCTTACTTATTTTTTTTTTAAATTTAAAAACTCAATTTTTATTTGAAAGTGCCTGTTGACAGTCAACCTCTTGGAAACACATAATTTCTCATGACTAGCGGTTTGAATTTTGAACTGCCATCTGTCAATCACTTCACCCCACTTCTATATCCACTACATCCTGTATGTAAGCTATTACATAACACAAGATGCACCTCACTTTTGGCCATGTGCCACACACTAAGCTTAGTTTTCAACCTGGTACCTCAAATGATATAAGCAAGTGAGCTAATAACTTTGATTTTCACTAAGTGCCCCATAACTTCTGACCTTATATCACAAGTAAGCTAAGCTTGGTAAACAACTAGGTCATCTTAAGTTATGTAATGGTTAGTAAGCTAAGCTACCAGGCCATTACAAGTGAGCATGATTCTCACTGGGTGCTCTAGATTTTTAGCCTTATAACAGAGGTTAGTAAATAACTTGGTGCATCTAATAGTATGAGCAAGTGAGTTTTGTTCTGAGTACCTCATATTTTTTACCTTGTGCCATAACTGAACTAAATTTAGGAAATAAGTATTGTAGACAATCCAGAATTGTGACAAAAGTACAAACTTTTCACTGACAAAATATTTTGCTTAAATAGATATTGAGACTGAAGCTGTATTTACCATGACTGAAATGAATAATGAATGAAACATTAATTTTCTTCAAAATCGTCTTCTTGTCAACACACTAATTCAAATAACTTTTCCACTGGTTGAGATATATCTGAAACTTCTCTTTTGATAAGTTGTGGGGCTTGGGAATAACATCAAACTGCTTCCGGTGGTGAGGCTTAAGTTCTGAGTTCTGGGGAGTGTGAAATCACCCTTTCATTGCCATTACTCCCAAGTCCACTCTGACCCAAAGTGTTAAGGTCCCATCTATGGATCAAATAGATATGTTTGAAAATTATTTGTATTAGATAGGAATACTTGATACCATATAACTGTCTACTAATGAATGATTTATAGAGAAATAAAAAAAATGAGATAAAAAAGGATTGCAAGGGAATGGTTTGATTATAATCAAACAAATGGATCAGATTTTAGCTTAAAATAACTCAAGGAGTTGATGTGCCATTCAATAAATAAACCAAACCAATATGAGGTAGTGTTGTTATATTTCTTTTAATGTTTTTCACATCCTCAAATCTTTCAACTAAAATGAATTTTCAGGTGAGAAAACAAGAAAAAGTTCAAAGAAACCTAGTTTGGTGTGAATAGTGAATGCTGTACTCACACAATCTCGTGTTTTATCAAAAATTACTGATTACAAAGTATCAACACTTCATATCTTCATTTAAATTTTCAAAGATTTTATAAGTAAAAATTTTTCAAGATTCTGTCTTGACACTTTCTGATCAAATGTCTTTTTTTTTTAAATTTTTTGCTTAAAAGTCTGACACAAAAAAATAAGATATTTCTTCACATTTGAAGTTAGATTAAATATTGCATATAATCTTATCATTGATGATTTTCTGCTTATTGCTTCAGGTCATTTTTCATATGAATGCACAGAACTGCATCCAGTGAGTATAGCACTGCATTTGCCCAAAACTGCTGATCAAACAGTATTGAGATGGGCTACATAAATCCTTTTCAAACTAGCTCTGATTCCTCTTGATGAAGTCTAGACAATCCAGACAGCAGCATAAACATTTAGACATTATCACTTTTATTCGAATTTAAATTTTTAGAAAAATTTAAAGGTTCAATTTCAATATTTTGGGATCAAAACTCATACTATTGTCGCTCCCTTAAAAGCAATTATGCTCTGTCTCCAGTTTTATTTTATGCAGTCGCAGTTCTGTTAGCATTTATCAAAGTATCTTTCTCTTAACATTTTCTTGCTTCTTTCCACAGCTTCATTCTTTCAACAGTGCTTAGAATACACTCATTTTATCACCTACAAATGAATAAGCCCCCACCACCACCACGATCAAAAAAGTGGGTGTCCTCAGTATGATACTAATCTACATCTGATGGTATGGCTCCAATTCTGGAGTTCTGTGGAGTGTGGAATACCCCATCATTACTCTTTGATTCATTCTGACTGTTAGGATTTCATCTATGGATCGAATTGATCCAATTAAAATTTTCACATCTGATAATTGTGAATTGTTTTTATTAAGAATAGTTACTCAAAACTATAATTGTTTACGAAGGATTATCATTACTATTTACTTGTAACTATGCAACTGTGTGCAAATTATTTGTATTAGACAGGAATACTTGATATCATATATGAGGCTCATTCAAAAAGTTAAAGTTTCACCCAGAAAGAAGATTGGTTGGTTGGTTGTTTTGTTTTACAGCATATCACCCCTTTTGGGTTATTTAACACCAAATTAAATTTCAAACAATTCAGTTATAGTTTTTGTTTACAAACAGTTAAATGTCAAAACAGTTCTATTTCAAACAATTCAATTTAGCAAAAGTTCAGTTTAGTTTTATTTGACCCAGAGATAGGACCCTGTCAGGTGCTACCACTCCAGGTCAGAGTAGACCTGGGAGCGATGGCAATGAAGGAGTATACTGCATTCCCCCCAGAAAGAAGAGAATTGCTGAACATTTTTGTGATGGCAACATACTACCACTTCTTATAAAACTAGGAAAACTAGAAAAAAGATTTTTCTAGTTTTATAAAAAATGGTAATGTGTTGCCAAAACAAAAATGTTCAGCAATGGCTCTTCATTCTTGGTGAGGCTTAGAACTTTTTCAATGAACTTTGTAAGTGGGTGCAAAAAATTCTTAAGAAATAACTTAACAAAAATAATGTAAATATAAATGTTCAATGAATACAATTCTTGAACCTCAAGGCATAAAATAATCCCAGACAGGTTGACATGGCATTAAGATCAATCAGTCTAGAAATAAAAACATTGACTACTTGTTCATCTACAGTGACTGGAGGGAAAGCATTTATTTGACTAGGGGAATCACTGTGTCATAATGGATAAAGTGCTGGACAGTGTCATTGAAGTAAGCAAGTTCAAACTCCAGTCATGCCATAATGTTCACTTTCAGACAAATACCCTTGGGAAAGGCATGAACCCCCTTATTTCCCCAACTGTGGACGAAATAGTACCACTGATGTTTTTCTACAAGGATATCTTTGGCATTAAATAACCAACAAAGGTGATATGTCATTAAACAAAGAACCTCTTAACCTCATTTATTTGACTGTTTTTAAATAAACTGACATAAATAATTTGAGGCCTTGTGCCAAATCAAGCAAATACTTCTATAAACTGTGGACAGTAGAATTAGCATATTATTCGCAGGAGTACATGTCATTGCTCAGGAAAAAAGATAAGTGGTAAAATGTTCTGATTCTATTGATACAGAAATATGACGCACAACAAAGGGTCAACCATAAAGGAAATTCTAATTAGTTTCTAGAAGGTTCTTTGTATCCTATTAAATGTTCCATATTCTTTTCTAAATATATAAAATTCTTTTTTACTACTTACGTTCGATCAACCAACATATAGCTGACCATGTGAAAAACATAAATTTGATCTCAACCATGTTTGTAACACATCACTCAATAAGTCCCAAGCCAGACATGTAGATATTACCGCTAATAAAAAATCCATATAATTTCTATAAATTACAAACCTTGAAATGGCATGTGTCAAAATTTAGGACCAAATGAAAATTTGTTTACAAATTACAATTATTTAAGTGAAGTTACTGTTGCAAATTTTCAAAACAATGGAAAAAATCTGAATTTCGTGTGTTGATAAAGCATTGATTTCTGATGAGAAAAAATACTGTTCAAGCGAAACAATGGCTTGATAAGAGTTATTCGGACTCTGCTCCGTCGGAAACAAAAGTTAAGAAATGGTATGCTGACTTTAAACATGGTCTTACAGACACAAATAATGCTGAGCGCTCAGGTCGCCCAAATCTGACTGTTGTCCCGGAAAACACAAAAAACTCCACAAACTCATTTTTGGCAGATTTTAAATTGAAGTTGCGTGAGATAGCAGAGGAGTTGAAGATATCAGGAGGCAGTATATTCACCATTTTGCATGAAAATTTGTCAATGAGAAAGTTGTGTTCAAAGTGGGTGCTGTGTTTGCTCACAGTTGATCAAAAACAACAATGCGTCAATGATTCAGAGCGTTGTTTGCAGCTGTTTCAACGCAACCAAAATGAGTTTTTGTGTTAATATGTGACAATGGATGAAACATAGATCCAACACTTCACTCCAGCATCAAATCAGAAGTCTGCTGAGTGGACAGCAGCAGGTAAAAGCCCTCCAAAGCGACCAAAGTGGCAAACTTCAGCAGGCAAGGTTTTGGTTTCCGTATTTTGGGATGCGCAAGGTATTTTGTTTATCGATTACCTTGAGAAAGGAAGAACCATCAATAGCGAATATTATATAGCATTATTAGTGCATATGAAGGAAGAAATCGACAAAAAACGGTCACAAATGAAGAAAAAAGTGAACTTTCACCAAGACAATGCACCGTGTCACAAGTCGAAAACTACATAAATTGCACTTTGAATTGCTTCCGCACCCCCACCCTATTCTCCAGATCTGGCCCCCAGTGACTACCGCCTCTTTGCAGACCTCAAAAGAATGCTTCAGTGAAAGAGATTTGGCTCCAATAAAAAAGTGATTTTGGAAACTGAGACTAAAGACAAATCGTTCTACAAAAATGACATCGAATTGTTTGAGGAACGTTGGAATCAGTGTATCCCCCTAGAAGGAGACTATGTTGATGAATAAAGTCGAATTTTCCCTAAAAGTTATTATTTTATTAGTTATTGAGTGATATGTTATTTCAAATCAAAGTTAAAGGAGTTTATGGCTGTGAATATTCCTTGAGACTACCACCGGCCTTTTCATATAATGCATGTCTATCTATGGGTAAAAACTAACACAGAATATTTCGGTAAGAAAAATCAATGTCAATTTAGACTACAACGATATATATTTTATACACTTACATTACACACAATTACAAAGCATGATATAAACCTTACACATAATTAAGAAACATGACATACTGTCCCAAAGTGTAAAAAATGTACATAAGCTGTTCACAAAAGTTGAAGTGCTGCAAGGCAGCTGGTAAAAACTTACATTTCTTCTGGTGTAGGGAAAAAAGGTTCACATAGGAAAATTTGCATGCATGTGCGACCCCAAAAAAAGGAGACGAAAGAAAGAGGGGTCTTCTTCGTCTTGTGTCTGGTACCAAAGAATGGTAGAACTCGTTTCTCGAAATGTCACATGACCAACAGTCATGTGACTCACGGAAGCTCCACCCATAACTCCCAAGAAGGGAGACCACTATGTTTGATTCCTTAACAAAATCTTTAATTCTTGCTAAATGATATATATGCCATCTGATCACCTCAGGTCATCTAAGACGTCAGTTTGTGTTAGAGCTTGAGGTCAAACCAATATCCATGCAAAAAGTCCACTCCAGGAGACTTTCAGTTAGTTATGCTCCCTAGACAGACACACACACAAACACACATGCACAAACACACACACACACACACACACACACACCAACTTTTGCATAGTAGTATTGCCTAGAGGTTGGTTGGTTGGTTGGTTATTACTGCAAGTCAACCCATGGATTATATCATGCAGAAGACATTTTTTTTAAATTCTTTCTTTGTATAGTATCATTCTTATTTTTATAGATTTTAGGTTTTGATTCTTTCTTTGTATAGTATCGTTGTAAATGTGCAAGTGATTAGGGTATTTTTCTTGTTTGTTGGAGAGTTTCTTCTGATAGATTATGGGGTGAGTGTTCTTTTTGGTGAGTTCATTTAGGTCAAGGCTGACCACTGGTTGTTTTAAGTAACCAGGTGGGAGAGCTTAGTTGTATGGTATCATGGATATTTGGGAGGGTAATTTCTGCTTCTTTCAGTATTATTTTCATGCAGAGACCAAAAGGTTTTATTGCCTTTTCTTTTTGGTTAAATAGAGGTTGTTCAAACAACAACCTCTAGTTTGGGATTGTCTTTATTGGGAATCCTTTTTGAGATGAGGCTTCTTAATCTGAGTATAAATTTTATTGCGGACTTTTCATCCTCATCTTGGTAGTTTGTTTTTTTTCTCACTACGTTTCGGAAAAATTTCACCTCTGGTCGTCTTCAGGTGATTAACTGTGACCTCGAATAGGAATGCTAAGTCTTGTAACCATATCCCCTGTAATTACTGCCTTCCATAGTTGTTGTCTATCGCACCACGTTTTGACCAAGTAACCCTCTGGCCGGCTTGGGTTGGAATTGAAATCGCTATCTTCTGACAATGCTCACCTGGAACCATAGAGACTCAAGGCCTCTATCTGTTGCGCCATGGGTTACTTGGTCAAAATGTGGTACAATAGACAACAACTATGGAAGGCAGTAATTACTGAAGATACGGCTACAAAACTCAGCATTCCTATCTGAGGTCGCGGTTAATCACCTGAAGATGGCCAGAGGTGAAATTTGGCCAAAACGCTGTGAGAAAAAAAAAAAAAAAACTACCAAGATGAGGACAAAAAGTCCGCAATAAAATTAATACTCTAGTTTGGGGTTGAAAATGTATCATGAGCTCGATTAGTTTGTAGAGATTTCATTTTTGTTTAGCATTGAAGGCCTAATTTTTGGAATCTGAGATATAAAGGTGGTTCATAAGGATTGGTGTATAAGCTCTTCCTTGGAGATAATCTAAAGGCACCTAGGACGAGTCTCAATTCTTCATGGTGAATTGCGTTCAGAGATTTCTGATAAGATTTTCTGACTGATCTATATATAAAGAAGGCATTGTTGATTTTTGAGCAGATTAGGGTTCTAAATATAGTTTTTGTAATATTTGCTGGTCTACACCTTATTTTGTGTGTACTATCTCACATAGAACTTTAAGTGCTTTGCAGCATTTTTCTTTTAGGTAACTGGGGGATAGAGGTTAGTTTTTGTCAGAAATTATGTTGACAAATTTGTACTGATCAATAACCAGTATTTCAATCCTATCCAGCTTTAGTGTTGGGTAGACATGTATTTTCCTTAACTGCAAAAGGACATGCATTGAGTTCTAGTTCTTGAAGCCATTTGTGGTAGACATTGGTTAATTATCTAGAAACATTGTTGAAGTTGACACTCTGTTGTGTGCATGTATTTAAATCTGGAGGTAATACAAAATTCAATGACATACTGGTAGTCATCAATTCCAGGATTCAGGCACTTAGTGATGTTGTTGATTTTTAGGTTGGAGAGGTTCTTTAATAGTTTACTACCCTGAGGGAATTCCTCTTCTGGATGAGTTTAACAGAGTTGATTCAATTTAGATTCAGAATTTCCTTTTTTAGAAATGAAATTTATGAAATTGAGCAATTTGTCTTTCCGTCCCAAGTTCTATAGGTCTTTCATTATACCATATTTCCAGATGGTCTTGTACATCTTCTCCAAGTTGAAAAAAATTGCTATGAGATCATGTTTTTGGACATTTGCCTCTTTATGGAGGTTTCCAATCTGACATATAGATCTTTGGTATCTGAAGCTGCATGGGAAGTTTTTTAGAAGCTTGCTGGATTCAATAAACCAAATTAATCTTTTGTTGACTATATGCTCCATAGTTTTGTAAAGACAGCTTGTTAGTGCTAGTTATTAGTAGCTTTTGTGGATTTGAACTGTTTTTTCCTGGTTTGGGTATGGGGATAATAGCTGATATTTTCAGTGACTTTGGGAATCTACCATTTATCCAGATATCATTGGGGCTGATTTAAAAGTTGTCCAGTAACTTTTTTAGTAGATGTTAAAGGAATTCTGAATGGATTTCATCAGAGCAAACTCAAGAGTAGAGTGGTTTTTGGATGACTTCTGTTAATTCTGGTAATGTGAAAGGTTTGTTATTGGTTTCAGAGTTGTTTGATTTGAAGTTAAGGCTATGTTTCTCTGCTTTATATCTAAAGGTTAAGAATTGTCTGTTGTCATTTTTGAGTGAGGAATTTGTTCAGAAAGTCTCAGCTCTAGTATTTGCTATATCTTATTTGTTCATTGATTCTGTATTGTTTTTTATGAGGTGTTTAAGAGGGGTTTGTTGGGTTTTCCCAGAGATTTATCAGATCATTTTTTGACTGTATTTCTTTTGGTGGCAGTGTTAAGTTGATTTTCAGTAGGAAGTTACTTACCAAGTCACAGAAACTCACCAGAAAGTGAGCAGATAGAAAATACTCCTTTAGCCATTCTCATTTCCACCAAGCAGTTTAACTCCATGCTTGTTTTGGGGTCATCAGGAGAGCATGTGCCCCATTTCGGGGCCTTCCTCTCTAAGAGTTAAGTTGGTTTTCATAGTTTTCTCAATTTTTCTTCTTAGTCTCCTTGATGGTTTGTTTCTGTGTGCTTTTGCTTTGAGTAGTTTGTAGGAGTTTAAATTGATAGTAGTGGTTTCTTTATTAAATTGGATAGGGCAGCTTCTCATTGATGGATTGCTTTTTGTTACAATCATCATTAAACCAGGCTGTATTGTATCTGTTTGAGGGTGAGGTTTTTGGTATAGTTTCCTTTGCTATTGAGATTTGGGTTTTAGTGAAGTGCTTTCTTTGATCTTTGTTGTGTGGGTCTTGTATAAGTTTTGGACTGCAAAAGATTGTGAATCCTTCCCAGTTCACTTTACTCATCCATCATCATGAAGAGGTTGTGGACTTTCAAGTATGATAGGGAAGTGGTAGCTGCCACAAAGATTGTAGAAGACCTTCAAGCTATCGTCCATGTAACTTAAGGGATCACATTGAGTTATGTCTATGGTTCAGTAGCGGGATTAAGAAAGTTTTGTGGTATGAATATTTGTTGTAAATTCCCTTGGTTTGATTTCAGTTGAGTGAATTTTTCTCTACTGTTCTTGGAACGTGGACCAGTTGCTCTGTCTCAGTTGTATCAACTTTTCAATGAGAGCTTTCTACTTATTCATATTCCATGTTCTTGTTGATAAGGCTTGTCTTCCATGCTACAGTGGCATATGATTTCTCTTTCATGTAAGACCCGATTGCTTTTCTAATCTCAAAGAATGTCACATTCCTTCTGTATTTCACCTCCATGATTTCCCCCACTCTTTGGTTTACTCCACAAGATCTTGAAAGTGTGGGATGGTTTTCCAGGCAGTTTGAGAATTTGGTTTCTTCTAAGCAATCTTCCCTCATGTGATTTGGGTCTTTTTGGAAGTATCTTCTATATGTTGGACATCCTCTGCGGCTTTCCTTGTGGTGTCTGTATCTCTGATATTTAAAGCACCTCAAGGGCATTAGGATGTATTGTTCTACTCTTTCAAAACAATACCCAATCCTCTCCTCCTTAGGTATTATCAGTCTATTGAATATTAAGATGTATCTGTGGGTTTCTATTTCTTCATCACCCCTTCTAATGATAATCCTTTTATTGTCTGTGACCCCTTGTTTTCCCACAGTTGTTTTTTTTTCTCCTCTGATGTAGCCAAAGACAATTCTTTGCTTCTTATAACTTCCCTTGACATGTTTAGTTTGTCATGTGTGTTGGCTTTACCTTTTAAGTCGTAGAATATTTACATCTTGAGTAGATTTTTAGTGTTTCTTTGTTTCTGCCTTTATAAATAAAATGCCATTTCTTTCTTTTTAATGGTATGAGTTTAGACTTTGCTACAGATGATTTTTTTCTATTAAAAAAAAAAAGAGACAGGATAGCAGTGTGTTCCTCAGAGATCTTGAAACTATATATCATGGAAAATTTCACAGTTTTTTTTTCCATTTTGGAATCAGATTTGGAGAGGTTTTATATGGTTCTTTTTATTGAGTTAGCCTTATGTATTGTTTGTTTTTCTACTGATCCTGTGGTCTACTACCCACTATGGAGTCCAACTTATGTTGGGAATTTACTAAGGAGGAAATCCGTTTGCCTTGGTTGGGATGGGGATACACTACCAATATACTCGAGTTGGGATAAGGATCTCAAGTGGACTGTACTTGTTACTGTACGATTTAATATTGGTCAAAGTCTTATTCTCTCAATGCAATTGATGCTCAGCTACTACCTTCTAGCACCAATAGGGTTGGGATTCCGCTGCATAGTCATATTGAAGAATATAGTTGTGACTAAATATATAGGTGCTCGGGTTTGACATGACTTGCCAATTGATCAGAATGGGCTTCTTGGACCACCAGTCTGGCCCAGTAAGGACTAAAGTGGAGTGTTCCAAGTCACTTGAATACTCGGCTGCTCATTCAAGAACTACTCAATCACCAGGATCCCATCCTGAAACATTACAGGTCACCATCTATAGCTAACAAGTGTCCTCATTTGGAGTGGAGTCTTACCCCACTGCAGAGGTACAGATAGCATATTCTACAGCACCCTCCACCAGTTGACAAGAGATAATCCCTTGAGTTGCATAATAGTTACCAGTACAGAAAGATAAATCAGTGAACTGAGTTAGATATCATGGTAAAAGGTCTTGTTACTTGCAAGCCACAAGAGAATGGGCAAATTTTTCTCTTTTAACAACTTAAAATACTTTGTTGGCACACTTAGCATAACTATTATCATCATAGGAAAATGGAATTAGCGAAAGGAGTTCAAATCCTGCATGAGGTTTTTTGCATTCTATTTCATGCTAATGCCCTTGGTGAAGGCATGAATCCATATTCTCCAACTAGATATGGATAAATAGTGGGATAGACTGAATTCTTTAGACTTAGGCAACCAGTTTATGAGACGGAAAACATTGAATTCAAACTCGCTTTACTTTTATTGACCTTGTGTCACATCCTGCTCAAACTGGAGGGGTTGGGTAAATACATATATGCATGTGTGTATGTGCATGAAATTAGTTGGTTGGTTGGTTGGTTTTATAGCATATCAACTATTCTTTGGTTATTTCATTGAGGGTTTGGATAAATACATGCATACCCAAGCTGTACATATTTACCCAACGCCTCCCCCATGTGTAGGAGGAGACAAAAGATCATTCTTAACGTTTAGCAGGTTTCAAATCAGAGTTTTCTGTCTCCAAAACTGGTTACGATACCAAGGTTAAAGAGCCCAGTCTACCCTACGATTTACCCATAGCTGAAGAGAGGATAATTGGATGCATACTTTCCCCAATGGTATTAGTCCACTGTGAAAATGCAAACAGCCTTGTTCAGGATTTGAACTCAGGCCTCTATGTCCATTTTCTCCATTATTAATCATCACACCATAAGTGCCCAGGCAGTAGCAACAGAAAGCTGTTACCTTTATTATAAAAACTTAATCCCTAGAAATCCCTTAATAATCTACAAATGTATTTATCAAAGGTTAACTCCCACCGGGTGATAAGCATTCTCAAACTATTGCGGCATTACACACAGAAACAACAAACAGAAGCAAACCCTTGAAACATCGCAGAATGAACACCCAGAAGTATTGATTTTCCAATGGTCAATAATGGTTAAATGAATACTATATCAAAACATATTATCACATTTATCTTTGACCAGAGTGCCAGCAATTGTACTGGTGCAAAAATGAAATATGCCAGAATCAATACAAGTCCAAAGAGTGGGTCATATTAAATGCAGAGTGCCTCTAGAGAGAAGGAAATTGAATCAAAACCACAAGTGAAAATACCAATATTGTATTAGGCAAGTGATATTGATGAAATACATCAATAATGTTGGTAGTGTATACTGTATAATCAGAGAGAAGCTGTGTAAATTATTCTTCTGGATTTTCTGAGTCAGTTTGTGCTCACTCAACGATAATAACCATAGAAAAAGGCATGAATCCACATACCTTTACTCTATTCCATTGCTACTCAGTTGAAATTGCTTATATTTGCTTTAATTCTAATATCCTTGAAAAAGGCATGAACCCATATCTCCAAATTCACTCACCAATAACCCCTGTACAACACAAGAAGTTGAAATAATAAAACATTTTTGTACTCACATATACAAAGCTCTCTCTCTCTCTCTCTCTCTCTCTCTCTCTCTCTCTATATCCATCTATCTATCAATCTCTTTTTTCTCTTTCTCTCCCTTTCTTCCTATCTCTTTTTTCTCTTTCGCTCCTCTCCCTCCCTCTCTCCCTACTCTCTCTCTCTTTCTCTCTGTCATCAGTTAATTTTTCATCAGTTCTTTTATAGCATATCCACTCTTTTAAGAATTATTTTAGAAATTTCCTAAATAAACATTTCTTTCCAAAATTTTTTCTCCTGATGATGATTTAAGATCAAAAACTAGGTGAAAACAAGCAAAAAATAAATAACCCAAAATAAATATTTCTATTTGTCTTATCACTTTTGTTCATCCATACACTTGATGAAAAAAACATTAGCTGAACTATTGACAAAGCCTTCATCAGACAATGGGGTCAAACATAGTTATGGGGCCAAACTATCATTACCAATAACCTAGAGGGCCCCAGTCATACCATATTAAACCACCAGACTTTGTTGGCTATAAATTTGTGTGTATATATATATATATATATATCTTATACCTGAATCTTCTTTAAAGAAGACCATCTCTTCAATTCTACTAATAGTACCTGTGGGAGCAAATGTGGTTTCACAGGCCAAGTTTATCCTTAAAATTCCCTCTCGATATGTGGAAAACGTACCAACTCTCTTTGTCATTGACATTGGCCTGGTGCACTCTCATATGGCTTCTCAAGTGTGCTGTAGACCCACGTAATTTGTCTGGGAAAAACACAAGTTACCTATAGGTTGCAGTGGAAGGAACTGTGTAAAATTAGTCAGCTATTTTTTGATCTCATGAGATCTCATATGACTCACAAGTCCAGCGGTGAACACACAAACCTTATCATAGATCTTACAAACATGTTCAAGCTGAAAAGTGATCAAAAGCAAGTTCAAGTCCTGTTTCCAAAATGCTTGTTTCAAACTGGAGTGTTCAATTCTCTGCACTTCAAATACTTTACAGCCTTCTTAGATCCCTTATATATATATATATATATATATATATATATATATATATATATATATATATATATATTCTCTAAATTTTGGTTAATTTAACCATGAAAAAGATTATATCTTCTTTAAAGTAATCTCTCATGGCAATGTTCACAAATGGTAACGGCTGCAAAAATAAGTCTTAAAATTGATTCACATGCATTGATCTAATCCCCCAAAACCTTTAGATAGTATATATATATATATATATATACATATGTAGGTCCTATTTTAAATATATATATACATATATATGTGTGTGTATATATAAACTAAAAGTTTATGAAATCAGATCAATGCATGTGAACTATATATATATATATATATACACACACACGTATATGTATATAGTGAAAAAGAGGGAATATACTTACATACATGCATACATATGCAAGTGTGTTTGTGTGAGTATGTGTGTGTATGTGTGTATTCTGTCTCTCACTCTGATCCTCTCTTTCTCTCTATATATATTCTCTCAATGTGAATGCATATATTTTCTCTCTCCCTCTTTCTTTCTATATGTATATATTCCTTCTCTTTGTAGCTACTTATACATATATATATATATATTTATATATATACATATATATCATACACACACACACACACACACACACATATATATATATATATATATATATACAAACATATGCTTATATATATACACAGAAAGAAGGAAATAGATGCAAGTTCAAATCCTGGATGAGGTAGTTTGCATATCACATAGCACTAATGAACTTGGGAAAGATATGAATCCAACTGTTCTCCTTCTAATTATGGGTAAATAATAGGGCAAATGGGGCTCTTTAAGATTGGTATGGCACTTAGTCAAGAAAAGGAAAACTCTGAATTCAAACATGTTAAACCTTCTGTTGCATTCTGCTCAAGGGGATAAATATATATATATATATATATATATATAAATGCTCCCCCATGAGAGTTGAGCACTCTGGCAAAGGAATTTAAGGCTACCACTCGCATAATGCAAAGCTCTTCAAACGAATTGAGCACTCTGGTATCTATTAAGGTATAAAATGTTGATAAACGAACACAGCTGCTGCTGTGATACATAACACCTTATAATCCCTTGCTGACGCTTATTGGCCGATCAGTCTGATACTAAGTCTTACGTAAAGTTGGGCGGGTTTTGATCCCAGTGTAAAGCATCCTATGTGTCAAGTCACACTGAAAAGTTGTGATACAATGAAACAGTCTGTCTGTGGATGACAATATATATATATATATATATAGAGAGAGAGAGAGAGACACATATCTGTGTGTATGTATGTGGTGTGTGTGTGTGTGTGTGTCTTTATGTATGTATGATATATATATTAGACATTTTTGTAGTCAAGACCAATGAGATTGCCTTTGATTTATCACAACTGTCCCTATATAAATCTTTCTGGCTTTCTCTCTCTCTCTCTCTCTCTCTGTATATTTATATACATACACACATGCACACATTCTACACATACATTTTTTCTCTCTCTTTCTCTCTCTATATAATAACACATATATACTTATGTACACATACACACACATATATTTGTGTGTATGTGGTATATGTATGTGTGTGTGTGTGTATAATTTACATATTAGACATTTTGTTAGTCAGCATTCAGATTGCTTTTGATCTTACTGTCTTCTATCAGTCATATCATCAAAGATATTTAAAAAACTCTTTGTCAGAAGTGTCTATTGATTCTAACATTAAAAATAGAAGAAAATAATCAACATTTTTAGTATTATATATATATATATATATATATATAATTTTTGAAAATCAAGCATGTGACTGAAACAAACAAATGAACTCAAGACAATGGTGCAGAAATTTTTATGAATGACCTATAACAAAATATAAGCCAAGCAATAAGAACATTGGATGTGCATTTTACTGTATGAAATCAATATAAAAAGAACTGACGCAATCCGTAAATGGGATCAAGATCGGAAATCATAAGAGTATCATGTTAATTGAAATTTGATGCTTCAATTATCAAGAAGTTTAAAATACTGTTGCAGGCACCACTTAAGAAAAGAGGCCATTCATTTTGTCTTTTTTGTTTTGTCTTGTTGGTTCTTTATAAGTATATTCATGTAGATTTGTGTCTGAAATGCCCGGAAGCAACACAGATATCTCTATTGATTCCATGATAGAATAATCAATAGTGACAATCAAGTCTTGATCATCAGATTGTTCCATGTTCCAATAAAATGAACAGAAACAATAAGCAGAAAATCACAAATGATAAGATTCTGTGTAATGGTTAATATAACTTTAAATGTTCAAGGGTCATTCAATAAATAAGGTAAATTTTGTCAATGGAGTTGACAATAGGAAGTACTTTTACAGTTGCACCTTTTTCAAGGAAATCAATTGTCATAGGTTCTTTTACATCTCAGAACACTGTCAGCATGACCTTCTTTACTGACCAATATGCTCACAATTTTTTCTTTACTAGAGAGGTGGTGTGTTTCCTCTCCTTTAACTGTCTTTTTGACACAGACTCCTTGTGGCAAACCCATGTTTAGCCAATTTGTAAATGTATTTTTGACTAAAACATGCTTCTTCATACTATGGGATACACATTTTTTCTAGTCTTAAAATAAGCAATAAAAACATATATAAGAACATTCTAGAAATTTAGGATCAAAACTGCATTAGCATTTAAGTTACATTTTTATATTTTTCCACCAATCAGCTAAAACATAGAATAAGAACATTCTAGAAAAATAGGATCAGAAGTCAACTATCAGAAAATATTTAGGCTCTAAAATAAAACAGTAAAATACAAATCTGATTAGTCAATAAATGTCTACACGCCAAAAATTTTAGGATGATTCTTTGATCCACTATTAGGGTATAAGTAACACACAGTCAGAGTCATTCACTAAGCCACTAAATCAGTAAAGCAGTAGCCGATACTCTGTCAGGCAAATTTCTTTTCTTCCACAGTCAAAGTTCATGACCTAGCTACAGATGGCCGCAAATCACTTTCAAAAGAAAAAAATGACAAACTTTTATTTATCAACGCGACATGCTGTCGCCACAATCATAAAACATGATATGAACTTAATGTAAGAAAGAACTACTTATTTACAGACTCTGTTAACATCTAAACATACATACACGAGTAAACAAATTTATTTTCTTCTTGCCAAACTTTGTTTTCCAAAAGGCCATTTACACATCATGTTTTTTATTTGTTTTCACATTCTGTTTTATGTATATTAAATTGTTTGTTGTTAATATTCATTGTGTTCTATTCCTGTTCTTTTACGCAATTGTAAAGTTTTGTGTTGTATTTGTGGAGGAAATAATATTGTGAGCAATACCCGTAAAATACGGACACATATCTACTGAAATAATCAAATACATTCCACCTCCACAATACGCATCACAGATTATTCTATAAATTTCAGATGGTTTGCACTTTTCAGCCACCAAAAAATTCATGACAGTTGTTCAAGCCTGGAGCACTCTGTTTGATTTGCTGCCATTTTGAATAACCTCAAAACAAATATCTTTGTGAGATTAAAAAAATTTGTGATACGAACTAACTCCAAACAGTGTAGAGTTTTTATTTATGGAAAAATTTCTCTAAAAAATAATTTTGCTCTTTTAAAGAATGATTCTCCTTATTTATTGAATGACACACAAACATAACTATCATAGATCCCATCTTAGTCAAAAAAATGTTGCTTATTTATTGAACCTTATAAATAAAGGTTGAACCTTATAAATTTATTGAACCTTATAAATAAGGTTGACGACCATAGTCGAGGGTGGCCCAAAGGCTCCCTTTTCAAGAACTACAACACCAAAGTGTAGGGGAGGACGCTACTCCTTTCCCTGGAAACAATTGTAAGTATAAATGTTTTATTTTCTTTTTTAAATTTTTAAAACCTTTTGGTGCCGCAAATTCAGCAAGAAATTTAATTAACTGGAATGCATTTTTGACAATAAAATAGAAAACTTGTGGTGTAAGTGGAGGTGCCCGTGGTGTAATGGTTATCATCGTAGGAAATGGACATGGCGAGACAAGTTCAAATCCTGGACCAGACTGATTGTAATTCACATAGCACTTATACCCTTGGGAAAGGTATGAATCCAATTATTCTCCCTCCAGCAATGGGTAAATAGTAGGGCAGACTGATTACTTCAGCCTTGGTGAGGTAACTAGTCTAGGAGAAGGAAAACTCTGAATTCAAACCTGTTAAACTCCACTTAAAAATTGACCTTATGTCATATTCTGCCTGAGCAGAGGGGCTGGTAAATATGATAGAATAAAAAACTTGCAGATAAAAAAAATATTGAAGTTTCACGATTACAATATGACAATACACTATTGGCGTTGTAGGGTATATTGCATTGTAAGAGAAATTTCAATTCATTGATAATTCTAAAAATGACTATTTTACTAAAGTTTTCAAAGTAATAAAGTATTTATTGTTTTGATATTAGGGCCAGTGTTTACTGAACAGGAAGCACTTTTGGGAGGCAAATCACACAAGATCCTAATTTTTTAAGTAATATGGGTTAAAGTTGCATTTCACCTTCATGCATTAAGTATATTTGGGTAACTTGAGTTGCTCACCACACCAAAAGGTTTAGCAATAAAAATACATCAAGACTGAATGCTTAATTTTTTTATTTTATGATTTCAAATTTAGATAAAGATGAACACAACTGAACAGCATACAAAAAAAAAAGAGATGATATCATAAACATCTAAACTTCTTGACGAGGCACAGTCAATTCTTGATTATCTTTTTTTGGCAGTTTTTGGTAAAATACAAAATTGTGTGAGTAAAGCCAACGCCTTCTGTTATTAGAAGGCGTGGTAAAGCACTCTCAGTTTCTTGCAACTTTGTCTGGATTTCAACCTGAAAATTCATCTTATGGTAAAATCTGAGGATGTAAAAGACATTAAAAGAAATATGATAACAAAGTCTCATAACTAATCAAAAGAGAAGTTTCAGATGAATGATGTCTAGACATACAGATTTCTAGAAGAGACACAGCCAATTCTTAATTAACTTTATCAGCAGTTTCAATACTCCTGTGTTTCAGCAAAAACTGCTGTTTAAAAATTACTGAGATTGTGTTCATGATTTTTCTTAAAATTGATACAAAGTCTAAATATCTTGACATAATCTCTTTATGACATGAATTTCTCAAGTGTACACGTAAATAGTGCACTCCCTTCAGGAATGTTAGGAATGTATGCAAATAATACATCATCTTATCGTCTGTTTTGATGTCTAGATTTTGTTTAGACAAGTCTGTGTCAATTTGAAAAGAAATTACTGAACCAAAGTCAATACTCATCAGATATGGCATCTTGCAACTTTTTCTTATTTCCTAACCAGAAAATTCATCTCAAGGGTAAGATCTGATGACACTGAGGACATTAAAAGAAATATGATGGCACTGCATATCAAAAGAGAAATTTCAGTGGTGCCTCGACCAATTGAAATCTTGCTGGAATAAGTGTGTTGAATGGCATGAATATTCTAAGGTACAAATTCAACTTTCTGAATGATCCACTCCATTGCCTGTTATAATGTCCATGGATTTGTTATTATGGCCATGGATTTGTTATTATGCCCATGGATTTATCATCATAATCATAGATTTGTTACTATGACCATGGACTTGTTATTATAATCATGGATCTGTTTTTATATCCATGGATTTGTTATGTCTATGGATTTGTTATTTTGACCATAGCACACAAGAACAGGGATTCTTTCCCATATTTGCCTTATAATATCTAAAATTTACTTTAAATAATTCTGTTATTTTGTTGAGTTCTTTATTATTTGGTTTACATATATATTATATTATCATATATATTATTGTTATTATATTATTTTAAATATATATATATATATATATATATATATCCACACATATATACATACATATATATATATATATATATTTTGCTTGTGTTTAAGTTCTGTAGCTGATTTTTCAAACACTGGAGCCAGAACTCCAATCTCAGTTGAATGTGTCCCTTGTTTACCTACACGAAGGGGGTGATACAGTTTAGACATACAGTCTGAGTAAGAGTCATGGTAATCTTTCGATAGCTGTATTTTTTACCTCATCAATAGAAGCCACCCATATAGATGATAAGCCTAGACTACATACTTAGAATGTTCATAGATCTAATAATTGAAAATAGTTTTACACTAAAAAAGGCAAGAAACAGACAATCCCCTGCACAAACTATTACAAACACAGACTATGCAGATAACATAGCACTTCTGGCAAATACACCTACCCAGGCCAAATCCCTTCTCTGTAGTCAGGATCAAGCAGCAGGTTGCATTGGCTTCTATGTAAATGTAGAAAAAACAGAGTACAAGTGTTTTAATCAAAAAGGAGACATCTCCACACTAAATGATGGGTCTCTGAAATTAGCGGATAAGTTCGACTACTAGGGTCTCAGCTACTGAAAATTACATCAATAAGTGACAAGAGAATGTATGAACTACTATCGATAAGTTGTTGATAATATGGAAGTCAAACCTATCTGATAAAATAAAATGCAATTTTTCCAAGCAAGAGTCATGTCGATTCTACAATATGGATGCACCACTTGGGCGCTGACAAAGTGAACAAAGTAAAAGTTAGACGGGAATTGCACAAGAATGCTACAAGTCATACTGAACAAATCCTGGAAGCAACATCACACAAAGCAGCAACTGTATAGCCACCTACCTCCCATCTTTAAAACCATTCAAATAAGACAGACAAGACATGTGGGACTGGTGGAGGCAACGTTCTCCTATGGATCCCTTCACATGGACGTGCAAGTGTTTGATGACTAAGTAGAACCTATCTACAACAGCTATGTATGAACACAGGATGTAGTCTAGAGAACTTACCAGAGGCAATGGATAATAGAGATAACTGGCAAGAGAGTGTTAGAGAAATCTGTGCTAGCAGCTCAACATGATGATATATATATATATATATATATATATATGTGATAATGATGAAGATGATGAGATATATATATATATATCATCATCTTCATCATATATATATCATTCTCTTAAGTTTTTTCCACCAGTAGTAACTACTGGTTTTCACTGAAGTCTGAGTGACAGCAAGTCTCTTTGACTCTTCAGCACTCTTTTAAGTATTCTTGCCAATGTTAGCAGTAGTTAGGTATGTCCAATCTCAATTCTTCCTTTGACTTCCAGTTCTCTCAGTATTATTTGGTTTGTCTCAAATAGATATTTATTGCCCCCTCACTTCCATGTTTCTGCTTGATATATATATATATATATATATATATATATATATATATATCATATTACATGGTATTGTCTATGACCCAGGGTTTCAAGCATTTTGCACTCGTCAGACAGAGTGAAGGTTTTCAAAAAAGGCTGATTAATGTGGTTAATTTTTGTTTGAAAAGTGGGAGTTATTTGTGTGTATGTGTGCCTAAGTTTGTGTGCTATTGAATGTTAGTATGCTTATGTATGTGCTGTTTCTTGCAGTACATATATACGTATATATTTGTGTATATCCTGGAATGCATCTTTACATAATATAAATATATTTCTACTGTCTGTTGTGGGGAAGCAGTGAGACGAAGGAAGGGAGTATGAGAAGGGAAGAGTGGATGAGGAGGGAGTGGGGAAATGGATTGTTGCAAACAAAATGGTGTCTTTTACTTCTTTAATCTGACCTAACTTTAAGGTTGCTAAAGGTTTATTTGATGTGAATATGAAATGTATTTTGTGATGAATTTTGTTGAGTGATGAAGGTTTGAATTTATAGTAAGAACCATATACCTCTTTTATACATATGTATATATATATGTGTGTGTGTCTGTGTCAGTATGTGTGTTTCTGTGTGTGTGTTTCTCTGTGTGTGTGTGTGTGTGTGTGTGTGCCTGAATTCTTTAATTTATTGTATATTAGGGGCATTAGCTAAGATTCTATTCAGATAGAATATTCAGTAATTTTGCCAATGTCACATGGGAGTGTAAGATACAGTGTACAACATATGCTTTTATTAGTAGTAATACAAGCATAGTTCCAATGAAAAATATGGGATTAATTATCTACACATAGACAGTCAAATCTGCCGAGGATCAAAGTGTCATACCTGTACATTCTACCTAGAATTAAAGTGTTGTTCCTTGAAACTTTTACATAGGATCATAAAAATAGTTATTTTTAAGCAAAAAAGTTTTATTCCTCAAAAGCACAAAATAAGAACAAACAGACATATAAACATACAGTGGATTATTCTAAAGCTTTTGTTTTGATTTGTAAAATATTTCATTGGCTTTCCACAGGTGCAGATACTACATTTGAATATTATATAGAAATGCCATGGAGTGATACTTTGATCCCTGAGAGAATCAACAGATAAAACACTTTTATTCAAGCATTCAAAGAAGGTGATACATATATGGTGATTTTGGAAAAGAATTTTCTCCTTTGAACTCCATGTTCTCCCTTGTTTTCCTATAAACTGCTATGCTTTCCGTGAACCCCTATGTTCTCCTATATTTACATATGAACACATATGTTCTCCATTGTTCCCCTATGAAATCCTATGTTCTCCTATTGTCTCTTATAAAAACCTATGTTCTCCTTTGTTCTTTGAAGCCATATCTTCTTTGTTCTTCTATTAATCCCTATGTTTTCCTATACTTTCCTATGAGCCCCTAAATTATCCCATGTTGTCTGATGGACCCCCATGTTCTCCTAAGTTCTCCTTTGTTCTCCTTTGAACCCCTACATTCTCCTATGTTCTCTTATGAACCCCTATGCTCTCAGAACCCTTGTCTTCTATGTTCTCCTCTGAACCTGCATATTCTCCTTTGTTTTCCTATGAGTCCCTATGTCTGTTTTGTTCTCCCATGAACCCCTATGTTCTCCAATGTTCTCCTATGAAGTCAAAAATAAATCTTTGTTTGACTATGAACCTCTATGTTCTCCTTCGTTCTCTAATGAGAACACCCATATCCTTCTTTGCTTTCCTATGAACTTCTAGATACTACATTTTTTTTCTATGAGCCCCTATATTCTCCTTTGCTCTTCTATGAACCCCCAGATTCTGCTATGTTCTCCCATGAACCTCTGTTATCCTTTGGTCTCTTCTGAACTCCCATGTTCTCCTTAGTTCTCCTATAAACCCCTATGTTTTCCAATGAACACCCATGTTCTCATTTGTTGTCATATGAGCCCCTGAATTCTCTTTTTTTATGAGCATAAATGTTCTCTTTTGTTCTCTAATGAAACCTCATATTCTCCTTTGAAATCTTATGAACCCCAAAATTCAGCTATGTCCTCAAATGAACCGCTCTATCTTTTGTTCTACTATGAATTCTATATTCTCCTTTGTTTTCCTATCAGCCTCAATGTCCTCTTATGGTCTTCTCTGAACCCAAAAATTCTCCTTTTGTTCTCTTGTAAACCCTTATGTTCTCTTGTGTTCTTCTATGAAACCCAAAGTTCCACTTTGCGATCATATGATCCCTCCATTATTTTATGTTTTCCTATGAACACCCATGTTCTAATTTGTTGTCCTATGAACCCCAAAGCTCTCCCTTTTTTTCTAAGAGTCCCAATGTTCGCCTTTTTTTCCTATGGACCCCTATGTTCTCCAATGGAACTGCACGTTCTCCTTTGTTCTCCTATAAACATGAATATTTTGCTATGTTCTTCTATGAACCTCTGTGTTTTCCTTTGTTTGCCTATGAATCCCTATGTTCTCTTATGAGCCCCTACATTCTTCTATGTCCTCATACAAACCCCTATGTTCTATTAATCCCAATGTTCTATTTTGTTCCCTATGAACCCCTATGTCTCTTTTGTTCTCTTATGAACCTCTATAGTCTCTGACCTTTTCCTATGAATACTTATATTCTCTTATACCCTACCATTATCCTATGAACCCCTATGTTCTTCTTTGTTCTTCTATGAATCCTCATGTCCCCCATGTCCTTTTATGAACCCCATTGTTCTCCATTGTACTACTATTAACTTCTATGATCTCCAGTGTTCTCCAATGTTCTATGAATCCCCATATTCTCCTTTGTTTCCCTATGAACCCCTTATGTTATTCTTTGTTCTCAAATGAAACACCATCTTCTCCTCTGTTTTCCTATGAGTCCCTATGTTTTCCTCTTATGAATCCCTATGTTCTCCTCTGGTCTCCTATGAATCCTTATTTTCTCCTCTGTTTTCCTAAGAGTCCCTATCTCCTCTTATAAACCTGTATGTTCTCTTCTGTTCTCCTATGAATCCCTATGTTCTCCTCTTATGAATCTCTATGTTCCCCTCACATCTCCCATGAACCTCCATGTTCTCTAGTCTTCTATGAACCCTTATTTTCTCCTCTGTTCTCCTTTAAATCCCCATGTTCTCTTCTGTTCTCCTCTGAAACCCTATTTTATCTTCTGGTCTCCTATGAACTCTGACCCAAGAAACAAACAAGTCAAGCAAATACAGCTTGATACAATACAATTAAAGAAACCAATGGGTAAAAAAGTGTCCGAACTTAGTTAAGAGAAAATGTACGATCTTCCATCAGGATAATCCTAGATGCCATGTTTCTTTGGTGATGAAACAAATATGATTGCATCTTGGTTGAAAAGTTTTCCCTCATCCACCAGTCATTTCAAAATTCTCTTATTGAAAAGATTTTCAATTTCCTAAAAGACTAAAAAAAGGAGCAATTCATTGTAGGATGAAAAAAATTCAAGAATAGTTCAAATTATGAAATTACCTGAAAAATGACAGAATATAGTGGAACAAAATGATAAATATATTATTTAATAGAGTTAATTCATACTAGATATTGCTTGGGCAATTGAATCCCCACTTCAAGTTCCTTTTATTTACTAAGCTTTACTGTCTGATACACTGCTTGTAATACATATTGTTACTAAGAGGTCACCCAGCTAAATACTCAGTAGGCTCATCATTGCTTAACTGTCATTTACTCAGCTTTGCTTAGTTTAGCACAGGTTGTTTACAGTGACTGCTGTTACTAAGTGGTCACCAATCGAAGCACTGAGCAAGCTCATCATTGCTTATCTTTGGTGAGTTGGAAGATTTTGGGCAAGGATTGTGTGATATGTTAATATTTCAAAGTCCCAGAGAATTTTATGTCTCATTTTTAAGGACAGATTCGAGTTTGTGTATATAAGCATTTGTCAGCATGGTCAAATTTTAATCTTTTGAACGATTCCCACTTGATGATCTTCCCTAATAATGCTTACTTTCATATTCTTTTTATACCAGCTTGCAATATTCACTTATAATGTCTATCACCACATAATATAAACAACTATCATTATTATTATTATTATTATTATTATTATTATTATTATTATTTTACTCTTTGTGAGTTTTTCACACTAGCATTAACTGATAGTCTTTCATTAGATAGCAAATCTCTTAAGATCTCAAGGACTCTCCTCAGTATTTTCACTGATCTAAACAATCTTCTGATGTGTATGGTCTTGATCATTATTATTATTATTATTATTATTATTATTCCTTGCAAGTTTTTTACACCAGAATTAGCTGATGGTATTTCACTTAACTTCACTTCAAGTCTCCGGGACACTTCTCAGTATTATGGCTGATTTCAGTAATGTCGTTTGGATGGTGTCTGCTCATCCTCTGATTTCTAACTCTTTCAGCCTCCATTACCAAGCCTTTGGGGATTGTTCCAGGTGCACCAATTACAACTGGTATCACTGTCACTCTCATGTTCCATAACTTTTTTAGTTCTCTTGCATGGTGTAAGAACTTGTTTCTCTTTTCATCATTTTTTGTTGTTTTTTTGTTTTTACTGTGTGGTCCACCAGGATGGTAAAGTTCATTATTTGGTAGGTTCTCTCTACTTCAGTCCTTGTGAGTTCTTCACACAAGCATTAGCAGGTGGTTTTTCACTGGAGTCTGAGTGTGTGAAAGCAAGTCTCCTTCGGTGTCTGGACACTTCTCAGTATTCTAGCTTATTTTAATATATGCTGTTGTCTGGATAATCTTGACTTGTCCACTAATTTACAACTCTTCCAATCTCCTTTCTAATCCTTTGGGGACTGTTTCAAGTGTACCAATCACAAGTATTATTATCATTATTATTATTACTTGTAGAAGTAGTAGTAGTAGTAGTTAATAAAAGGTCTTTCACAATGATACATCTGATAATTGATATTTATTAAGATTTCCTTTATACAACAGAAAACTAAAATATGTGACAACTAAACAGCTTGAACATGATCCAGTCTCTAAAACTAATAACTTTAACAAATTATATATATATATATATATATATATATATATATACATATTGTCTGTATAATTTATTTAAGATCCTTTCAAGTTTTCTGATAAGTGTCTTAGTTTCAGGTTGGAATTGGTAGATAAAACTAAGACACTTATCAGAAAACTTGAAAGGATCTTAAATGAATTATACAGACAAAATTTGTCTTTATTATTTAATGAAACAGGCTTAAATGAATGACTGCTGCCAAACTACGCACACACACACACACATACACACACTCACAAACACACACACACACACATACACACACACACACTCACACACACACACACACACAAACTCACAAACACACATACACACAGACACACACACACACTCACAAACACACACACACACACACACACTCACAAACACACACACACACGCGCATACACACACTCAGAAACACACATACACACACACAAAAACACATACACACACACACATATATATATATATATAATCAACTGATTTTTATACTAAACAAAGTATTAGATTTTGTGCAAAAATAGGCTTGAGATGTTGTAATTTTTGTATCAGTAGTTTTGCATTTATTGACCAATCAGAGCTTATGTTCTCTTCTAAAAACTTCTTTGAGATTTGAAGACGACAATATTTGACTAGCAACACAAAATTTGAAGGATCAAAATTCAAAATAATTTAAGAAGTCTTTTCCCTCCTAGATTGTTAAAAATATTTTTTTTAACGAATTAGAATCAACATTTTTTATATGATTTTGGACCCACTTCAGTTTTATAGATAAGCAATGAAAAAGATAAACCTTCAGCAAGTTTATAGAATTATCTTGTAAATCTACTCAAAACTTTTGGCTTTTTTAATTTTAAGTGAAAATCTAACATTCTATTCCTTCAAGGTTGCATTTAATTTCAAGATCACCTAATTATTTTAAATTTAATGGAAATTGCTTGCATTGATATGCTGATTCTGCTATTAAAATCTTTATCCCACTGATAAAAATTCAAGCTTAGATATTCACACTCACAGATATACTTTCTTTCCTACATAGTGACATACTCACACAAAAATCTTTTGCACAAACAAAATATTTTAACAAGATTTAGACAATGCAACAGCTGCAATGAATGTATGAAGTCTTCTTTCTTACAATGTAAATATTAGAGAATATTTATGCCCGAATATTCTCTTTTCTTGCACAAAAAAAGCTTTGTAACTTCTGTTTTTCAACAACTTTTTCACTCAAGTTAAAGAATGAAAATTTATCAAATTTGTAGATCAGTGTTTTATTCGATCATATACATATTATGTGTAGTGTGTTCAAAAAGACTGAAATTATATTTGCCAAGACAGAAATGAACAATGAATGAAACACTAATTTTGTTGCTTTTGTTTGTTTTGTTTTATGGCATATCAACCCATGTAGGTTATTTAATGTCAAAACCTGTTTATGCATATATAGGATATATGCGTTATAAACAAATAGTTTATAGTTAACATTTTTAAATGAGCCAGATCTTATTTGTTTGCACACAGTTAAATGGTTACAAGTATTGCTACTTAACACGAATTATTCAATTTAGCGTAAATCATTTTCTTGCAGACAATGAAGTGGTTTCAAATATTTTTCACACTAATAGCTTTATTTGCACACTGTTAAATGGTTCTAAGTATTGCTATGTAACAATTCAATTTAACATCAGTCATTTGTTTGTACTCAGTTAAATAGTCAAACAGTTCTATTTGACTCATAGATGGGCCCCTGTCAGGTACTACCAACCTGGTTCAGAGTGGTCCTGGGAATAATGGCAATGAAGGGATCCTCTGCATTCCCCAAAACTCCAATATTATTGAAATCTTACTATCAGTTAGTTTAGTGTCATATTCAAGACTCTCATTGAGAATGTCTTACCTTTCTGCAGAGATGCAGACAGCATATTCTGCAGCCCCAGTCAACTGGGCATTAAATGTATAAATTCTTGTGAGGTTTTCATTAATCACATCTGAAACTCTTTTTACAACAAAGTATAAAGCTACACTGTCATATATTCTTTAGTGTCTTCTTTCTCCTCAAATAATGAATTTTTAATTTTGGAAAGAATAAAAAATCACCAAGAACTTCATGTTGTGAGTATGGAGAGTGCTGCACTTGTACAATTCTGTGTTTTACCAAAAACTGCTGTTCAAAAAATATTGGGATGGCTTTAATTTTTCCCATTATAAGTACAAACAAAATCTAAATATCTAGACATCATCATCATCATCATCTCGCGCCATCAGCACGGATATTCCTGACCCTTTCTCGCCACCCTTCTCTATCGTTCATTGCTTCCAGTAGGTCTTCAGAGGTACATCCTATATCTGCACAGAGCTGTAGTATGTAGGTTCTATCTGGTCATTCTGCTTTTGCTGGACCATGTGAAGGAGTCCACTGGAGTATGTCACTTATGAGTTCACCCCTACTTATCCAGCAGTGTCCCACATGTCTGGTTCATCTAACTTGGATAGTTTTCGTAATGAGTGGTAAATGGCTGTACAGCTGCTGCTTTGTGGGATGCTGCCTCTAGGACTTGTTCAATATTGCTCGCAGCATTCTTGTGCAGTTGCCGTCAAGCTTTTTCTACATATGTTTAGTTAGCATCCATGTAGTGCATCCATACAGCAGTATCAATGTGACCTCTGCTTGGAAAAGAGTGCATTTCATTTTATCGGTCAGGTCTGACTTGAAGTCATCTAGACATAATTACTTTATTATAAAAGGAACTCACTTGTGTACACAAATAATGGACTTCTTTCAAGAATGTGAGGAATGTACACCAATAATCTATCACCTCGCCAACAGCCTTGATGTCTGAATCAATTTGAAAAGAAATTATTGAACCAGACAAAACTTTTGATCAACAAGTTTTGGTAAAATATAGGGTTGTACAAATGCAGCAGCCCCTATACTCACCAGACATTGCATCTTGAAATTTGTTTTTGTTCCCAAACTTTAAAATTCACCTCAAGATAAAATTTGAAGATGTGGCATAAACTAATATGTCAGAAATATGGTGGGATAGCTTCAGACCTTATCAAAAGAAGAAATTTCAGTGGCACTTTACCCGAAGGAAAACTCATTGGTAAGCCAAGAGAACAATTTGGAAGAAAATTAATGTTTCATTCATTTTTCATTTCCGTCTACATAAATACAAATTTAGTCTCCATACTTTTTTAACACACCGTGTATAAAAATAAACCAATGAATGATTTTATTTTCTGTGCACTGTTTTGTGCAGCCTGTTGCAATGAGCATATCTTTATAAACCCTCTTAATACAATTAATTCTACAGTCTCAAGCTTAGCTTACAAAAACCATATTGTTAACTTGTTTATTAGTTGACTCTTATTAAATTTATTTCTATTTTAAGAACAGATTTCACTTTTGTCTTTCACTCCTTGCTTGTTAAAATATGGCATGTCCTTCAATCCCCCTCAACTGTGTCTCCCTCTTTTCAGCATCATACTATTAAAAAGACAGAAGAAAATTTAGATAAAAAGGTCTTCGTCTTTTACCACATACTTCACTACTACTACTACTACTACTACTACTACTACTACTACTGTTGATTCCACCATAAGTAATGCAATATTTATTAATGTTATTATTGAAGAATATCTAATAAAACATAGTGGAGTCAGATAAACACATTTTGAATGTAAATTCCAGCTATAAACACAACAGATAGATAAATAAGATCTATTAACCCTTTTGCACACAGATCAATTTTTAAATCCCGGTGTAGGCAAATTATTTTCAGAAAATTTACAAAATTAAAGGGTATGTTCAAACAAATTAACTAATCATATGTAAAAAAAACAGTAAGTATAATAATTTGATCAGCAATTGTCTATATCATATGATGTAATGACATGCAAATAATGGAAATTTCATAACAATCTTTCAGCAATACATACAGAAGGGCCTCCTTGTGATGTTTCTATACATTAACATTGAATTGGTCAATGAGCAGCTAACAGGAAAATGCCTTACATTGAACTGAGATGACAACAATGTCATTCTACTTGTGAACCATTGCAACAAAAATATCACTCTGATTACAAAATGGTTAATTCTCTTAAATAAAAATGTTAGACTTCAAAAGTGTATTTTCCTTTCTTAGATTCCACATATGTAGTTTCAGGTGGTCATTTGCAAATTTTCCTAAAGGAGGACTTATTATGTTATCTGTAGTTATGTGTCAATAAACTGCATTTTTCTCTTTACTGCCAATCTCTGCACATCACAATGGTATACTTTACAGAAGACATGATAATCACTTTTTTTGCTTATAGATATAAATCAAAATTCTTTGGCCCATTCATGGTTAAATTTGGTCTTTCTTTTTGGCCTTTTTAGGAGGTAAATAAGCACTCAAGCCTTAAGCTATATGCTCTCAACAGGGACTCAGCCTGTATACAAGAATAGAAGGAAGGTGACATGCCTGACCTGGTAATTTAGATCTAACTGAAGAAGAATGTTACATTTAAACACTTCTCTATTATGTTTAGTGAGCTGTTCTATGTGGAGTCCTTGAGTAGTGAGGGAAAGCTTGTTACTATGGTGAAAAATCAGGGTCCTGTTTCAATATGTTACAATATGTTACAATATGTAGCTGGCACTGGATAGAACATATCTGAATCACAGTCCAGTACAAAGCCAGACGTTGGGCCACCTTAATATAATTATACAGAAAATGTTCATCTGGTAAGTTTGCGAAGGGATGATCAATGTGACTAACTAAACACAGACATGCACATTAAATGCAAACAAAGAAACAATGATTATTTGAGGAAGCAATAAATTCAAATTGAAAGCTGGAAAATCATACAAAAGTCTGCAGTAGACTCAGTCACGATCGAGACTTTTCTTTTTCAACCAAAAGTAGTTTTTATTGTCATATTCATTTTAATAGTTATTTACTAAGCTTTGCTTAGTGTGGCACACAGGCCTCAGTATCTTAGTAGAAGTGACAAACACCTTACCATCCCACATACACATGTGCAGGTCCTAAAAATATCTTAAGTGACAACTGCAAATCTTGTGGTGATGACGATTGTAAAGAGTCCAGAATGTCACCTGTATTTGAACAACAATGTATTGAAATGTTTAATCAACTCATGCTGAGATGTTAAAAAGTAAAGAAAAGGAGACACATTTTTTTTATTGTTAAGATAGAGAAAAAAGTGAGGAAGTATTCTAAGTAAAAAGAAAAGAGGGAAATGAAACAAGCTCAAGTGTTTGTAAGGAAGAGGAGAAGAATGAGTGGATAGGAGGTAAGATTAGAAAAGAGAAGAAAAAGAAATGAATAGAGCGGAAAGAAACAAGGTGAGATTAGAAAAGAGAAGAAAGAGAAATAAAGAAAGAAGAGTATCAGAGAAGTATTGAATGTGAGAAGAAAAGTGGGGAATGAAATAAGCTCAAGTGTTTGTTGGGAAGAGGAGGATAATGAGTCGATAGGAGGTAAGATTAGAAAAAAGGTAAAAGAGAAATGAAGAGAGAAAAGCATTGGGATTTTCATGATAAGATGGGGTGGAAGAAGATAGAAGAGTGACTTCATTACAAAGAGAACAAGATGACAATAGAGCAAGAAAGAGAGAAAAATGAAAAGGGAATTAAAAGTAAATTGAAAATGGTTGTAGCGTTATAGTGGCAAGAGAATTCTAATGGTAATACAGTGCATTGCTTTGAAATGTATAAAAAAAAAAAGAACATACGAGAGTGAAAAAAAAAGATTTGAAATAGAAATATCAGGCCTGAGTAAGCAATGTCTCCTTTCTTCTAAGTTTTTTCTCGCCACTCTTTCATTTTATGGAAATAAATTTATTTGCTTTGATATCCTACTCGCTGTTAGCAAAGTTTCTTTTTTCTAGAAAAGATGGCTGACAATGCAATCAGTATGCAATAAAATCAAAGAAAGAACAAAGAGAGATATTTTAAATCATAAAATTTCAATGAAAATTTAATTGGTAAAACTCATCTGGTTCCTTTGAATTTTGATTTCAATCCCTCTGTCAGGCAGTGCAGTAGATACACAAGCTTAGTGGTAATAAACAGAGAGAACGATTGATGGTTGCAAAATATTCTCAGAAGAATATTGATTGTGACAGATACAAGAGTACAATAGTTAGAAATAATGTATCAGAAAGTTGTTGACATTTTCTCTCAGAGGTATTAACTGTAAAAGAGTGTGTTCTCTCGTATATATGTAGGTAGCATTGCAGTATCTGCCAGTTTGAAAGGAGTGACTGTTGAAGGTGATAATAATAACTTTATTAATGATGTTGGAGGAGTCAGACATTATTATATCCATGTAGCAGATATAAGTACTTTCTTTTAGAATACATCAAGTAAAAAAGATAACTTGATGAAGGATAACACAAATGTGTACGCAGCAAATACATTGAAGAATATTGCTAGTTTGAATGAAGTAACTAATGAAGGTAATAGTAATTGTTTATTAGTGAGGTAGACTTTGGTAGTTGGAGTCAGTTATTACTATAATCATGTTGTAACTGCTTCCATTTTTTAGAATGCATTGGGTTAAGAATATAAGAAGGTAAAAAATAACATAAATGTGTACATTGAAGAATAATTACTGTTCATCATGATCAGGTCACACTGATAACACACATTTCCCTGTCTCTCTCTCCATCTGTCCCTATCATCTGTCATTCCTGGCAGGTCTTCCAAACTACTTCCCGTGTCTACCGACGTGTGATTATTAGACTACACTATTCTTTATGCAGCCATTGTACCAATGTAGTTTTATATTTCTGGCTTCCACAATCAACTCACAGCTCTGATTAGAGGAACCCAACAAATTTTGCAGTCACCAAGTGTATACATAAATGTGTTCAAATAAGATATTCTATAAGTTAAATCTGCCATTGATTTCGATACCCCATCTGACATGAATGCCAGATGGCCCAGCAAAAGCCAGGGAAGTATGAATAAATACAGTATGGCCCATAAATAAATGACCATGTGCCAGACAAGGCTTTGTAAATACAGTATTACTCCTAAATAAGTACACCCAAGATTTTTATTTTTTGTTGGGAAGCACGCTTAGTGTCATAGAAAATGGAATCAGTTACCTAGGTTCAAATCCTGGACAAGGTTGCTTGTGTTTCATTTTTGCATTAATGCCCACTGGGAAAGGCATGACCCTCCTTTTCTCCCCATAACTATGACTAAATAGTTGGGCAGACTTGGTTCTTAAGTTTTGATAAGGAACCAATCAAGGAGAAGGAAAACTCTTAATACAAACCAGCTGTACGAAGCTTATAAACTGACTTTATGTCATGGTGGAGGGGTTGAATAAATATACACAATTTATTTTTTTAAAGAAATTTTTTTTCTAAACTAATAATAAAATTGCAACAATTCTGTAAGCAAAATTAAAAGAGTATATATATACTGGCATAATGCTTAGAGTGTTTACTGATAGCCCGGAAGACTGGAGTTCAATCCCACGTCGAGTCATACTAAAGACTCAAAAAATGGTACTTGATGCCTTCCAGCTTAACACTCAGCATTATAAGGTACGGGTCAAGGGTGAAGTGGAGCAATCCAGAGAAAGGAGTAACGCCCTCCCCAATAACTGGGTAAATAGCTATTGAAAAGGGAGCCTTAAGGTCACCCTCAACTATGGTGGTCAACTTATATATATATATATATATATATATATATATATTAAAAGGAGTATTTATGTTTTTATTGCTATGTATTCAATTTTTTGTTACAAAAGTGAGGGAGATGAATTTAATGTTTTAGATTCTCAGTGTACATTTCCCAATAAGTCAATAATATTAAGTTTGGTTGATAAATTTTGTAAGAAGGGGAGAGTATAAAACTAAAAGAACTTGAGTCTGTCATCTTTGTTAACTGATAAAGAACTCTTGATGTATCCAAGCATTTAATTTGCTGACAATAGGGCTGGATTAAACACAATAAGAATGTCCTTCGGTCATCAAGGAAGGAGAGGGCACTAATGAGATTTTACATTGTTGGATTTACCATGGAGCATATAACACAGCAAAACCAAGGTCCACAAATATATATATATATATATATATATATATATATATATATATATATATATATATATGTATAATTATCATAATATATATATATATATATATATATATATATATATATAATATTGATTATATATATATATATATATATATATATATATGTATATATATAATATTGATTATATATATAATATTTATCATATGTATATATATAATATTGATTACATATATATAATTATTATATATATATATATATATATATATATATATATATATATATATATATATATAAAATATTGATTATATATATATATATATATATACATATAATTATTATAATATATATGTGGTGCCTTCAATAAGTTTTCAGACTTTTTTGTACAGGCATTTAAAATTAGCATAGACTCTTGAAAATTCAGTATCTTATTGCTATACATCTTATGAGATGACTGACCAATTTTTATGATTTCAGGTTCAAATGCAATTCGAACACACCCTACGAAAGCCTGATTGTCACAGATGGTGAATTTAAAAAATCCAATCTGGACATGATGACACTTTAGAAGAACGATATGCAATAAAATTCTGTTTTAAACTTGGAAAAAATGCCACAGAAACATATGGAATGCTTCATACTGCTTTTTGACCATCTTGCATGAATCAAGCATCAGTTTTTGAGTGGCATAAGCGATTCAAGGAAGGCAGGGAGTCTGTGAGGGATGATGAGAAGTGTGGGAGGAGTTAGGAAATCAATACACCAGAGCTGATTGGCCAAAGGGTTAGGGTTAGGGTTAAGGTTACTATGTTGATGTTTTGATGGAGTTCAGGAGGAGATTCCTTGGGAAGAGGACAGCACTCTTCAAATTGGGTCAATGGCATTTCCACCAGGACAATGCACCAGCACAACTCCATCCTTGTCTCAGACTATTTGAGCAAGATGGGCATCAAGACAGTTCCTTAGCCTCCCTATAGTCCAGACCTTGCTCCCTGTGACTTTTGCTTATTCCCTAAACTCAGAGGCTGTCGTTATGAGATAATTGAGGAGATGAAAGAGACTGTGACGAAGCTCATTGACATGCTCACACTAGAGAACTTCCATGAGGCTTTCCAGAAGTTGTTAGAACGGTACAACAAGCACATTGAAGCTGGAGGAGATTACTTCGAAGGGGACTAGAGTTTCATGTGTGTACTATCAATAAAAGTGCCAGTACGAAAAAAGTCTGGAAACTTATTTAATGATCCTTGTATATATATATATATATATATATATATATATTTATATATATGATATCAATTATATATGTATAATCATTATCATTTTAAAAATTAAACAGTGATAATACTCATATATGATAACGATATACATTAATCTCGGTAATAAAACAAAATTAGAATCAGGTAACACCCTCACTAGCCATTACAGTCTAATGATAATCATTCTTCACCACCATCCTTCCAAAAATCAGCAGACTTTATAAGATGTGGAAGTGGTGGGGGTCCCAGAATCTTCTAATCTTCACCAGGAATTAATCCATTTCTGGATAATATAGAAATTCCTTTAGAAAGCTAACTTTACTGATAATGCTGTCTGTGACAACTATTTTCATCGCTACAAAGAAATTAAACTCATTTCAATACAAGTTGCCAAACTATTTGATTGTAACAACACATCTTAGAAATTTTTTAAAATATTCATTTAATTATTTGAGATGGGCTTTTTTTTATTTTTACTGAATATTTATAAAGATTTTTTTTCTCTTGCTATAGATCATTATTAAAATTGACTGGCATTTAAAAAAAAAATTTTTTTTTGATTTGAATTATATAAAGAAACAACTTTAGTCTTGTGATTAAAAGAAAGAATCTAAAAAGTGTAAGCTGAAAGAAAACCATGTTAAATATAAATGCTTTATCAAAGTAATTTGGATAACTCGGACTGTCACAAGTAACAAAATCTCAGAAATCTGAGCATTCTAAATTGTTACTGGAGGCACTTGTAGCATAACGGTTATCATTATAGGAAATGAATTCAGCTACCTGAACTCAAATCTTGAACAACACTGTTTGCATTTCACATAATTTCACAAATAGTGTTAGAAAAGGCATAAATCTAACTATTCTACCTTCAGTTATAATTAAATAGTAGGGAAAACTGTGCTCTTTAACCTTGGTATTGCAACCTAAGAGAAAGAAAATTCTGAATTCAAACCAGTTGTAGACTTGGAGATCAATAGGGTCTGCTTGGTTATTCCAGTCCAAGACATTCGACAGGAATAAAAAACCCATAACCAGGTTACAAAACCAGTGAAGAGAATTGAATAATTTCAGAATAAAATAAGTTTTAAACTTACATCTTTACTGTTAATGGCAGGGCAGGAGTTAATGTCACTACTGTTAATGGCAGGGCAGGAGATAATGTCACTACTGTTAATGGCAGGGCAGGAGATAATGTCACTACTGTTAATGGCAGGGCAGGAGATAATGTCTCCACTGTTAATGGCAGGTCAGGAAAGAACGTCTTTATTGTTCAATGGCAGGACTGGAGATAACGTCTTAACTGTTCAATGGCTGGAGATAACGTCTCTGTCTCTATTGTTTAATGGCAGGACAGGAGAAAACCTCTCTCTACTGTTCAATGACAGGACAGGAGATAATATCTGAATTGTTCAATGGCAGGGTAGGAGATAACACCTCTACTGATCAATGGCTGGACAAGAGAAAATGTCTCTACTGTTCAAAGGTAGGGCAGGAGAGAATGTCTCAACTGTTCAATAGCAAGGTTGAAGATAACATTCTGGAGAGAACGTCTGAACTAATCAATGGCAGGGCAGGAGAGAACTTATGTACTGTTCAATGGCAGGGCAGGAGATAATGTCTCAATTGTTCAATGGTAGAATGGGAGAAAACGTCATTACTGTTAATGGCAGGGCTAGAGATAACGTCTCCACTGAATAATGGCAAGACAGGAGATAACGTCACAACTGTTTAATGGCAAGACAGGAGATAACGTCTTAACTGTTTAATGGCAAGACAGGAGAGAATATCTGAACTGTTCAATGGCAGGACAATAGATTACATCTCTACTGATCAATGGCAGGACAGGAGAAAGCATCTTTACTGTTCTACAGGACAGGAGAAAATTTTTGTACTGTTCAAAGGCAGGGGAGGAGAGAACATCTCTATTGTTAAATGGCAGGGTGGGAGATAATGTTTCTTTTGTTCAAATGCAGGGTTGGAGATAATGTTTGTACTGTTCAATGCTTTAGATTATATGGTAGTAAGACATCTGTACATCTTTGGATTTTTGTGACATATGTTTGTAAATCACTTTTACCCTATTCTAGGTCTACTAATTTATAGCCCAGTAACATGCATTACAAAATTACTGCTGTTTATGCAAACTGTAGTTTTTATCTATATCAAAAGATACCTACTAATCAACAAGGAAAACAGATTGATTGCATATATACATAGTTGCATATATACACATGTTGGGTCATACTTTGGACAGTCCTTTGTGCAAAGGATCAATCAGTATATTTTAAGCCCCACTGACAGGCTGGAAATTATCATTCATATAAGAGTGTTATTAGAATTAGATATAAAAAATTATCAAGTACATCTCACTTACTTTTCAATGGTATTGTAGAAGATAATGTCTCTACTGTTCAATGGCAGAGCAGGATATAATCAAAGGATACCTACAAATCAGCAGATGTATGACGCTGAAGTTCCATCTCCAGTTTTGATTTTGGAGGTAACCTCTTCTTGTAAGAGTAACCTTCACCACAGCTTTGTCATTAGATTCAAGCCCCTTCTACTCAACAAACAGGATCCTCCCCTCAGCCACTCAAATAAGATCCAAAGGAAAGCAGATTGATTGCTTTCATACGTAGTGCATATATACACATATTAGGGTTATACATTGGACACTCCTCTGTGCAAGGGATCAATCAGTATATTCTAAGCACCACTGACTGGCTGGAAATTATTATTATTATCATAAGAGAGTTACTAGAATTAGATATATAAAATGATCAACTATATCAAGACAACATCAATCTGATAATATGAACATTTCTATCCCTTTATTTTATAAAGGATTTTTCAAATATTTCTGAATAGGTATCTGCTCAATAATGAGTGTAAAGGTAAAGTTTAACTTTTGTTTTCTCCTGGGTGCCTTTTAAAGCTGTCAAAATAGCTGAATAAGTCATTGCCAGCTCACCTAAGCCAAAGAGATATTCACATAAATGTCTGAGTGTCTTGTCCATCTAAATAACCAGAGTTTTGCCAAATGGCAAATGTTCAGAAATCCATTAACTTGACCCAATAACTTCTTCCAGCCAATCAACAACAGCTGATGTTTAGATGAATTTCAAATAAGATTAGTTTAAACCATATGACTGTGTTATTATTATTATTACTTGATACCATATACAATTGTGTATAACAAAATATTAAACAAGAATGCTTGATATAATATAACTGTGTGCAAGCAATTCATTATAGAAAAATAAAATGCAATTTCTTTCAAAGTGCAGTGAAACATTGAATCATGTGAAACTTTGAGTTATGATTACAATCAAGCATTTACAAATTAATCAAATTTTGGCATTAAATAATCCATAAGCTGTTGATATGCCATTCAACAAATAAACTAAACCAAACTTTGAAAGAAAAAAGGAATTAGTACAAACAATTCGGATAAAAACAAAAATTGTTTGAATCAAAAAATCTCTTTAGTATCACACACTTAAATTTTTTAAAGATATTTTTCAATAAAGTATTAATTTATAAGGTGATTTAAAAAGGATTTCATGATTTTCAAGACTAAATGTATATTTGGTTGTTTGTATAACTTAACTCTGATAGAAACAACATCTTTCATTTTCTAATCAGCATAAAGGAATTGGTTTATTGTTAGAGAAGCATATCTCAGGTATAGGGACAAACTAAAAAGCAATCTCTTAGTTCTGGGTATACCTGTTGATATATTTGAGCAAGTTGCTTCAATTTGCAAAGGTTTGGAGGACAAAATGCCACAAAATCATCAAGAACTTTGACCAAAACCATCTCCAGCATCTGAAGGTATTGGGAAAGAAGCCAAAAGCAAGATGGATATTGCAACCTATTTCATCTGATAGCCCTTCTCTATGCATTATCTGCAGATTTGTATGCAAGTTTGTGTGAGGCCTTAAATATCATATGAAATCCAGGCATAAGAACTTACAAGAACTGTTTGGTCCTCAAACATGGAAACCATCAGGAGTCTCTATAATATAATACACCATGAACTTATAAGTAAAGTAAAGTTGGCGACCGTAGTCAAAGGTAACCAGGAGGTTCCCTTTTCAATATCTACTACACTAAGGTGTAGGGGAGGGCACCACTCCTTTCCCAGGATTGCTCCACTACCCTTGATACATACCTTATATTGCTGAGTGTTAAGCAAGGAGGTATCAAGTATCATTTTTAAAGTCTTTGGTATGATGCAACCTAGGATTAAACCCAGGTCTCCTAGACCATTGGCGAACACTCTCTCTCTCTCTATATATATATATATATATATCACTTCAAATATTTATGCATATCTATATAGTATGAAATTTCTCATTATATATATAGATATATTTATACTACCAGTCAAAAGTATTCAGCCACCCTCAAAAATTTTTATTTCTCATCCTAAAAGTGTTATTTTTAATGAAACCAGTTAAGCACCACAATGCTCTGATTTATTATACTAAATACTAGTCTTCCTGAGCCACATTAAACACAAATTCAACTAAAAAACACTAAAAGCTTCTTAGACTTTTCATTCATCAAAATAAAACCCTTTGGCCATTATCACTGCTTTATAGATTCTCAGCATTCTTTCCACCAAAGACTGGAGGTCGACTGAAGATAAGTTCTAGCCAGTTTTCCTTTAAGAGTTGCCAGAGGTGAACTGCACTTGTTGGTTGTTTAGCACTGACTTTTCACTCATGGTCCCACACTGTTCAATGGGATTTAAGTTTGCTGATTACAATAGCCAGTACATTAATTAAAGGACATGCTGTTTCTCTTCACTTTTAATGTACCTCTGGCAGAGTTTACTCGTATGCTTTGGGCCATTATCTTGCACGAGTACACACCCTTGACCCACAAGCTGTGTTCCAGATGGGATCACGTGATGCTGCAGTATATGGTGATAACTGATCTGATTCAATTTACCCTTCACCTGGTGCAATTTCCTGACTTTGCAATTAGCAAAATCCCCCCACACCATAACAAAGCCACCTCCATGCTTTATGGTTGGTGTGATTCAGGGGATTGCAGCTCTTTCACCAACTCTTTGCCATACATAAGCAGAAAAGTAAAGTTGTCTCCCTTTAGTCGAGGGTGACCTGAAGGCTCCCTTTTTGAGAGCTACAACACCAAGGTGCAGGAGAGGGTACTACTCCTTTCCCTGGATTGCTCCACTTTACCCTTGATCCATACCTAATAATGCTGAATGTCAAGCAAGGAGGCATCAAGTACCATTTTTTGAGTCTTTGGTATGACTCGACCTGGGATTGAACCCAGGTCTCCCGGGCCATCATGCCAATGTTCGGTATATGTAGACGCTTCTATTTGACCCAAAGATTTTTAACTTTGATCCAGAAGTTCAAAGGATTTTATTCTACAGCTTTATTATCCAGTCTTTGTGCGCCTTAGCCTACTGACTTTTTTTTGCTTCCTCAACAATGGTCCTTTGACAGCAATTCTGTTATATAGTCCAGCTTCACAGAGTCTTCTCCTCACAGTGGATGTTAACATATTTTTTTCATGACATTAGTTCAGTTGTACAGTGAAGTTTGGAGCAGTCAGCCTTCTGTCACACAAGCTGGTGACTCTGATGAAATTGTCTTCTGCTCTTGTCATTGCTTTTGGTCCACCAGTCCTACTTTTCGTCTTGTTTTGTCCCGTTTCTTGATGTCTCCTAAAAGTATAACTTTTGGAAAACGTTTTATTCATGCTTAGTACTAAAGAAAAAAATACTTTCAAATCTACTTTTCAAAGGATATCTGGTTATACTAAGGTCAACATTACTAAGGAAGGCTTGTATTTAGTGTAATAAACAAAAACATTGTGGTGATTAACTTGTTTCATTAAAAATAACACTTTTAGGATGAGAAATAAATTCTTTTGTGGCAGGCAAAATACTTTTGACTGGTAGTATATATATATATATATATAAACATTTATTTGTATACAACAGTAATCTATCAGAGACACCACATCATAGTGAGAGTTTTGTTACTGCAATACATTAAAATATCCTAATTTATACAATAAAGCAATTTCCAGTTCAGTTTTCACCTTGAACATTAATTTTTAATCATCCCATTTCTCAATAAAAAGGAGATAACTCTGAAACATTAAATAGAATTCTTTACTTCTCCATGAATAGAAACACCTGTATCATCATGGACAGCTGTTACAATCAGACTCTAATGTGTCCGTTGGTTAACTATTATATGTAGTGAGTATAATAAAAAAAGTATTGATAATGAAATTTAAAATCTTTGTAATTTTGAAATTTAAATTTAGATAGGTATGAGCCTGGCTGACAAACTTGAATAATAAAGGGAGGATGTCTAGACATCTATTGTGCAATCTTGATGAAGTCTTGATGAAATCTAAATGTGTCAGAGACAATTTGAAAAAATTATAAAGCTAGTTTCAATAGATTTTGAACCGAAGTTTACTGAGAAACACAGGATTATGAAAGAGCAGTAGCCTGGCTGACAAACTTAAATAATAAAGGGAGGATGTCTAGACATCTATTGTGCAATCTTGATGAAGTCTTGATGAAATCTAAATGTGTCAGAGACAATTTGAAAAAATTATAAAGCTAGTTTCAATAGATTTTGAACCGAAGTTTACTGAGAAACACAGGATTATAAAAGAGCAGTACCCTCCGCAGTCACTTGAAAAAGCCTTGTTCAACATTTTTCCTTTTTTCCTAAACTGGAAATTGTACTCAAGGATAAGATTTGTGGATGCAGAGGACATTAAATGAAATGTGTTTGCACAGTTTCACACCATATTAAAAAAAGTATTTTAGGGGTGCTTTGACCAAAGGAAAACTCACTGGAATTAATGTGTTGAATCCAAAGAAGACTATTTTGAAGAAAATTAGTGTTTCATTTATTATTTTTTCTTGGCTAACACAGCTCTGGTCCTAACACTTTTTCAACATACCTTGTATTTTATAATTCTCTAAAATTAATTTGGTTTCTTTCCTTTGTTTAATGGCATATCAACCTTCATGTCTAAAATTAAGCATGATTCTTCGATAAGTAATTCCTATATCTTTTATTAAGTCTCACTAATATGGCTACATTCATAATAACATGCATGATTTTAGCCATCATCTCAAATTCAATGTTCCTATTCTTCAACTTGATTTTTTTTTTGGTATTTGCTATTTGCAGGGACCAGAAACACTGCCACAGTAACGAAATAATCATTATCTTTTTTGTCTTCCATTATATCAGCCTTTGCCAGCTGGTATCACCTTACCTTGCAGAAATTTCTCAATAAACTAAAAAAAAAAAATGAACTAGCTTTGCAGCTGTCAAATATTCTCAATAAGATATCACTTGTGTTGTAGCTCTGATTATTCTTTGTTGCAATAAGAAAAGTTAGCAGTGGCAGCGGCGGTAACAGTAACAAGTGCTGCTGTCATTACAAACAAACAAAAAAAAATATTTTGATGGCTTTTGTTCACGATGAAATTTGACAGCTATTCTCCATCACTATTGCCATATTAAGGTGTATTTTAAGATGTATTTTATATTGTCTTTGCCTAGATTTTTATTTGAGCTTAGCTTCAAAGGGATTTAGGGACTCTCTGGAGAATTCTATTATGGAGATGACAGCAACTGGAATATTCTATTAGTTTTGATTTATTTCAGTTAGATTCTGATACATCTCTTTTATTATTATTATCATTATTACAATTTGTTCGTATAAAAATCATTGCAAGAGGTCAACAGGCATTAAATTCTTGGCAACGTGGCTGTTTCAATGCTACTGTAGAATTATTTTGTTATTTGATTTATAACTCATAATACTCATAAGATAAAACTTCAAGTTTCATTTAGGAAGAAATCCCAGAGAAAATTCTTATAACATAACAACTTTATTGATATGTAACCAAACAAGTGGAGGCGCTTGAGGTGTAATGGTTATCTTCGTAAGCTGTGAACTTGGCTATCTGAGTTCAAATCCTGAATGAGGTTGTTTGCATTTCACATATTTGGATGCTAACAAAACGGCTGGAGAAAAAGCTAGACGGCAATTACACAAGAATGCTGCGAGCAATATTGAACAAGTCCTGGAGGCAACACCCGACAAAGCACCAACTATACGGCCATCTACCTCCCATCGCAAAAACTATCCAAGTTAAACAAACCAGACAGGCAGGACACTGCTGGAGAAGCATGGACAAGCTCATAAGCGAAGTACTCCTATGGACCCCCACATATGGCCGAGCAAAAGTAGGATGACCAGCTCGAACATACATACAGCAGCTCTGTGAAGATATAGGATGTAGCCCTGAAGACCTGCCAGAGGCGATGAACGATAGGGAGAAGTGGCGAGAGAGGGTCAGGGATATCCGTGCTGGCGGCACGATATGATGATGACCTTTCCCAGGGTGTGAATCCAACTGTTCTCCCTCCAACTATGGGTAAATAGTAGGGCAAATTAGGCTCTTAAACCTTGGTATGGTAACCAGTCAAGATGAAGAAATACTCTGAATTCAAACCAAATTTGAAGAAGGATGGGCTCAGCTAGGCTATTTCTGCCCAAGAGTAACAGTCACTTGGCCAAAGCAAGTTGCAAGATAAGCTTTCTTCTTTTTCAAACTTTCAACCAAATAAAAACAAAGATGCACAAAAGAAAGATATGTGTTTATAGAGGTATGTATATAATAAAAAAATGAAAACTGTCGCATTTTACCTACTTGATAATGATGTCCTTTGGTTACGTTTAGTTAAGATTTGCATTTGCCCAATTACTGCATTAGGTTTAGCACAAAGATTAGCACAATGATTATCAACATAGAAAATGGAATCTGTGGCCCAAGTTCAAATCCTGGATAAGGCTGCTTGTGTTTCACTTGTGAATATCCTGAGGATAATCATAAATCCTTCTAGCAATGGGTAATTAGTAGAGTTGCCTGGATTCTTTAGCCTTGATAAGACAACCAGCCTAGAAGGAAAACCTGAATTCAAACCATCTTTATTCTTCTTAAAAATTGACCTTGTGTCACAGCCTGCCTGTAGTGGATGGGTTGGGTAAATACAAATGTTGTGATTATGCCAATATACAAGGGTCCTGGTTCTCGGAAAGGAACATCCTTATGTCTCCCCTGACGGCATACTGAACACTTTTTTCCTTGTTTATTTGACGACTACTTCAGTCAACTAGAAGTAATCATTTGGAATATATATATATATATATATATATAAATTTAGGTTAGCATTGATATAGGATCAGTGGTGATTGGTGACCATCAGCTTTTTACTTATGTGATAATCAGACAGAAATTTTATATATGGGGTAGGTCTGAAAAATTAATAGGCTGAAAAGTTTATATGATGATATCATATCTGCTGTTGATGACTTTTTGGATCAATGGGATCCAAACATTGATGAAAGAAATGAGTGGATTGCAAAGTGGACTACATTGAAAAATGTCCATTTTGTAAAATATATTGAATTTATGAATAATTTAACAATGAATTAGTTTTAATCAATTGTATATTTGCCATTATTTTGAATCATCTCGTGCCATTTATTATTAGGTCGTTTAATTTGATTCCTCTGGAGTAACGTCCACTTGGTTCATAGCTCAAGTATTTTTCCACAAACGTTTTCACCAAATCTGCTTGAGAAAAAAAAATTTTTTTACCTTCAGAATATTTTGTAAAGAACGAAAAAGATGAAAAAATTTTATTGCAAGGTCGGCTGCATATGGTGGATAGAGTTAAATAAGTAAAGTTGGCGACCGTAGTCGAGGGTGACCCAAAGGCTCCCTTTTCGATAGCTACTACACCAAGGTGTAGGGGAGGGTGCTACTCCTTTCCCTGGATTGCTCCACTTTACCTTGTTCCTTACTTTATAATGCTGAGTGTTAAGCAAGGTAGCATCAAATACCCTTTTTTGAGTCTTTGGTGTGACTCAACCTGGGATTGAACACAGGTCTCCAGGGCCATTGATGAACACTCTAACCATCATGCTAATGTCAGGTATAAGAGTTGAAAAGACCAGCCTAAATTCAATATTTTTTCCTGTATGATCCTTACTGAATGTAGCCTCGCATTATCACAGAAAAGCACAATGTTTTTCCAATTGATGAGTACAAGACATTTTCTAAAAAGATTTTCCTGCACACATTTCTGCAGTTGAGAGTATAAATCTGCATTGAGTGTCTAATTGCAATTTAAAAACTGAAAGTGAATAATTCCACCACATGAACAAAATAATTTTTCTTCTATAAAGCTCCACCTTTGGGGTAGACTAAGGTGATTCATCCTTTAATCCACTGTTTTTTGCATTGAACATTGTCATTAGGGATACGTTTTTTGTCATCTGTAATGATATTCTTGAGAAATGGGTCATTTCCCTGTTTTGAAAGAAGACTTGTTCTTTGTTTATGTGATCTTCCTTATTCTTCTCACAAAGAGTTTGAGGAAGCTAAACTCTCAACTTGCTTACTTTTCCTACTTTTTTAGGTGATGACATTACAAATTGGGATATGTTGAGGTCAAGGACTAATTTTCAAGTAATTTTACATGGACTGCATTCCACCAATTCTCTTAAACCACCTTGACTTAGGTCTGATCAGCATTCTTTTCTGGGTGTGTCTCTCAATGACGTATTGTCAGAACAAAACTTTGAAAACCAGTTTTGGATTTGGTAGTCTGTAATGACACCTTGGCCATAAACACTACAAATTTTCTTAGCTGTTTTTATAGCGTTTTTGTTAGCATTAAACTTTCACAACACTACATGTAAAACATGCACTTTCCTTTCTTCCATTTTAGGGGTGTGAGATCATAGATAAAATTATTATGTGTATTCTTTCAATACTGAAATAAAAATGACTGATAAAGGCACTCATCAATGAGGTAATTTCCAGTTGCATTTAAATTATTGGAAATTTTAAATAAGTACTTACAACTTGGTTTTAAAAAACAAATTATTTCTAACCAACACAATATATATATATATATATATATATATATATATAAATTTATAAATAGAAGATAAAATTACATTTTAAAGGTATAGAGTAAATGGCACTTGGTGAGTCTCTGGTTCTCTCTTATGTGATTATCAGACCAACCCACAAAACAGCAGCTGTATGGCCTCTTACCTTCCATTTCACAAATCATCAAAGATGAACAAGACATGCAGACCACTGCTAGAGAAATATGGATGAACTCATGAACAACATTCTTCATGGATTCCTACACATAGATGCACCAGTGTTGGCTAATTAGCAAAGGATTTACATACATCAGCTCTGTGTGGACACTGGATGAGGTCAAAAGGACCTGACAGGAGCAGTGGAAAATAAGGACAGATGGCAAAAGAGAGAGAGAGAGAGAGAGAGAGAGAGAGAGAGAGAGAGAGAGTCAGGGAACTCTGTGCTATCTGTATGACTTAATGATTATATATATATATATATATGTGTGTGTGTGTGTGCATAATTTATTACTTATAAATATATATATATATATATATATATATATATGTATATATATATATATATATATATATATATATATATATATATATATATATATATATATATATATATATATAATAAAATATTGATAAAATATAAAATTACAGCATTTTGTTGGCAATACCAGTGTAGAAATTGGGATTGCCCAGCCAGAATGCATGTGCTTCTTAGTATCAAAACAAACAGCAACCTCTAGGGTTTTAAACTTTATATGAAAGCATTCTGTCTGGATAAATTATGTACGTCATACATTAAGAGTAAAAAAAAATAGGGATGGTTAGTAAAGAATTAAAGCAAACATAATTGACAACGCAGAAATATTTTTTTATAAATGCTAACATGTTAGAGATCAATACAATAAAAGAAAAGAGCATATTCTGTATACTTGTATATTGTATATACTTGTATATATGATGACCATTCAATAAATTAGGTAATTTTTGCCTGAGAAGTTGGCAATAGGAAACACTATTTGTAGTAGCATCTTTTTCAAAGAAGTCAATTGTGATTGGTCAATTCATGTCCCAGAATACTGACAGTATAACTTTCTTAACTGACTACTGCACCAGGAACTTTTCCTTTACCAGAGAGTCAGTATACTTTCACTTTATGAACTGCTTTTTAGACTCAGGCTCATCAGAGCAAACCTATTTTTAGCCTATTCGCAAATATTTTTGGGCTAAAACATACTTTTTTGTATATACAAAAATACTTTTTGTATATATCACAACTACACATACTTTTTTGTATATATCATAAATTCTTCTGTAAATTTCACGTGTTTTCACTTCTCAGTCACCAAAAATTTCATGATAGACCACTGGTCAAGCCTGGAGTATTCTGTTTGATTTTTTGTAAGATTAAAATAATCTTTACTATAAACCAATTCCCAAAAATGCAGAGATTACATTTATGAAAAGAAATTCTGAAAAAAATTATTTTACTTCTTTAAAAAAATTTGCCCTATTTATTGAATGGCCTGCATACTCATCACTGACTGAGTAAATACTTTGAAATATTAACAGAAGGCTGGATTTTTATTTATTTCCATTCCATTCTCATGTTTGGGAAACATTGGGATTTTGGTTAGGTATATTGGCAGAGTAAGAGTGTTCGCCAATAGTCCGGGAGACCTGGTTTCAATCCCAGGTTGCGTCATACCAAAGACTTTAAAAATGGTACTTGATATCTCCTTGCTTAACACTCGGCAATATAAGGTATGTATCAAGGGTAAAGTGGAGCAATCCTGGGAAAGGAGTAGCGCCCTCCCCTACACCTCGGTGTAGTAGCTATTGAAAAGGGAGCCTTCTGGTCACCCTCAACTACAGTTGCTTACTTTACTTTCTTATATTGGCAGAAATCCTACTTGAAAATGTTCAGAAATCCATTAACTTGACCCAATAGATTCTTTCAGACAATCAACAACAGCTGTTGTTGTTGCTACTGCATTTAGAAGTCAACTTCAGCAGAAAAAAGAAAATAACAAATAAGTGAAAACATTAGCAGAATGTTTAGTTTGTTGAAATAATCTTATCTTCTCTGTTTTCTCAGGTGTCAGTTGTTGAAACATGGGTTCACAATTACATTAGACATGTTTTCTGTAGAGATTAATCACTGCCTTTTATTTAAAAAAAAAATTCAATTCAAATACGGAAACAGTTTAAATTACTCCAGAGAAAATCTTTATAATCTGGGAAAGGACTGTGCTACACCTAATTTGGATAGATAACGGAATTCTTAAAGAGCAACTACTTTAAAGTTATGATCAGTAAGAAACTGCCAATGACTAATTTTGATATATTTACACACACACACACACACACATGCGCACACACATATATATATATATATATATCATCATCATCATTATCATGTCATGCTGCTAGCATGGATTTCCCTGACTCTCTCTTGCCATTCGTCTCTATCATCCATTGCTTTCAGTTGGCCTTCTAGATTACATCCCATGTCCATACAGAGCTATATATATTTATCTGATGATTATGTAGACATATATATATATTTACCAACCCCTCCACACAAGCAGGATATGACACAAGGTCAATTTTTTGCAGAATTTAATTTATATATATATATATATATATATATATATATATATATATATATATATATATACACAAATTAGGATAGGCAAGAAATTGCCAGTAATCAAGTGTCACTGACTTTATGTCTACCCTATCCTAATTTTGACATGAATGCTCTCTCTCTCCCTTTCTCTCTCTCTCTCTCTCTCTCTCTCCCTCTCTCTCTCTCTATATATATATATATATACAAAGAGCTATATATAAAACATATTGTATCACTCATGATTAACTATACTGCAAACAATTTTTATGAAGAGCTTATTTTCTTCTAAATGAAAGATGAAAAGTTTTTATTATTTCCAATGGAACATTATTCAGTTAAAATGAATATCATTAACTATTTTTTATTACCAAACTTTATAGCGTTGAAACTCTGTAACCAAAAGTAAGATCATAACACCTTTGTAACAAAAAGTATTGCATAAATACATATAAGGAGTGTACTTATTTTTTGACTTCATATCTTTGTTTTCAGATTTTCAATGTTGTTAAGTTTGGTAGTAAATAATACGTATTTTGAATATATAATGTTTCACTGGAAAAAATAAGATCCTAGTATCTTTTATTTAGAAGAAAATTAACCTTTGATAAAAAAAAATTGATAAAGGTGTACTTATTTATGGGTGATACTTTAACTCATGTAAATTAAGGAATCCTCAAAGAGCAGGTCCTTAGAAATATTTTGGTTTTGTCACATGATATTCATAATTCAAACTAGCACATATCAAAATATTGCAAAATTTTTAACACACCCTAGTAACTGTAGGATTTTCATGAGTACTGACACTACACTTTGACCAAAGCAAAAGTATTGATCCATACATAATCTCATTACTTTTTATAGGAACTATGCTGGACAGCATATCAAAGTATATAAATTATTAAAAAATCACAATATAAAAAAATAGATGCAAAAAATAGATACGGAAATATGAATCTATATATAATTAATTTTATACATTAATGATGATGATGATGATGCTAATAATGATGATAAAAATAATAATAACAATAATGATGATGATGATGATGATGATGATGATAATAGTCTCATTATATAAGTTCCATGTATATCTAAAAAGTTAATCTACTAAAAGCAGATCCAATCCAAAAATCTTAATAAGCAATAAACATTTTTTTTCATGCCAGTTCATGGAAAATAGGAAAAGAAAACAAACAAATGTACAATACAAGATTTATTTATGGACATTTCATTTCCTGTTTACTTTTGATCTCATTTATTTTCCGTGTTTTCTCTTCTTTCGAGTTTCCAGACATGGAGGATTACATGGAGGAATCACCAAATCCTTCAAAGGATTATCAATCTATCTATCTATCTATCTATCTAGAGATATATGTTGCAGCCAATTAATTAAGAATATTTATAAAGCTTAGCTATGGCTGTCTGGCACAAAGACATAGCAGGTGAGCATTAAGTGAATATCAAATTCATTACACCAGTGAGTCGGTAACAAGACTAAGTTCTAAACTGTGGTAGATAATATAATAATTATATACAATGTCAGATTTGTAGCTTGATAGATGGTTACTAGCAGAAATTTTTCTGTATAATCTTTTGATCTATGTGATTAATATTCATTATTGAATGAAATGTCTTGACAAAGAAAGCAGGACACATAGCATAAAAGTTATAGGAATTGGTTCCCTAAGCTTCCAAGGAGACAATCATCTAGTGGTTGCAGGTTCAATCCTGACAACAGGCGAGTAACAATACAGGAATACTTAACACTTGTACCCAGTTATGGCTAACGGAATCAGAACAGGTGACCCCCGTGGATTCAATAAAGGATGTAGTGCGACAAACACCTGAAGAAGACCGGAGGACATATCAGCCAAAACATTGTGGAAATAACAATAAAGATGAAGACAATAGTCTGAAAACCCTTGATGATAAAAAAAAGGAAAGAAATTCTGTTGAAAATATATAATCATGTAAAAAAACGCTTTTTTCAACATTAGGATGTGAAGTTATCAATATCTATATATATATATATATATATATATACTCACATGTACAGATATATAAAGGGTGTTTCAGAAAAATAGATATCATTTCTGAATCTATTGACTTGCACAATTCTTGTTCAAATGATATCAAATTTTAAAAGCACGTGCAGAAATAACTTAAAATTCTATGTCTAATGGTGTATGTTTTCTTTTTTCACGTATAGGAATGCTATTTAGTGAAAAAGAAAAGCTGTTTAAACATTAAACATGAAATTTTGAATAGTTTCCAGATATGCTGGTAGGTACATTGCAATAGATAAACAATGTAATTATATATCTAAATATATATTTTTCTGAAACACCAATATATGTTCCTAAACATATACCTATACAATATATATGTATATATTTATTTTTATATAGGGTGTTTCAGAAAATACAATACCATTCAAAATTATATCATATTTTCTGAAAATACAATACCATTCAAAATTTTCAGAAAATACAATACCATTCAAAATTATATCATATTTTCTGAAACACCATATATATATATATGTATATATTATGTAGTTTGCCACATTTATAGATGAAAAGTGATCAATATCAGTGATAGAGTATAAATATCTAAGTTAATTTAGTATAAACACTGTGTCGATGGTGCATGGCGACTATCACTTTCTGTTTCATTTTGTTTCATTTTGTTTTTATTCCAACAGATCTTATGAAAGAAAAAGCTCTCACACAAAAAAGATAAGAAGCAAATGATATTCAATCAAAATTATTACAGATCTAAACTACACAAATGACCTGATGTTCTATAATCCTCTTTGGGGCATATACTTTTTATGCCTTTCCTTGTTCATTGTCTTCTGTTTTCATCTCCCATTGTTTTTAAGTTCTTCTCAGCTTGGATGATGAATAATAACACATCTTCTTTTTCATGTTTACATATTACTTTTATTTATTGGTGAGTTATTCTTTCATCATTTGTCCCACTCAATAGTGAGTTAGTGATTAAAGTAGAGATGGAGTATTTCTACCTCTTGTGTTGAACATTTCTCACTAACTTCCTAACTGATTCTTAACTTGAGCCATTTTGGTCACCCAATTGAAACAATCCAATGAGAGCCGTGGTTTCAGATTGACCATGGATTCAATAATTCTCAATCGTACTACAAGTTTAATGGGTAAGGATATAATTTGATTGCATCACTTTATTTCAATAACAGATCTCATCAATCCATTACGTCATCCAAGTGCTTCTTGTAAATACACCAGCTCAAGCCAAATCTCTGCTGCATAGACTTGAGCAGGCAGCAAGAGATATTGGTCTCTATGTGAACTCAGATAAAACAAAGTTCATATGTTTTTAATGAAATTGTGCCATCTCCTCATTGAATGCCAAGCTTCAGAAATCAGTTGACCAATTCCTATTCCTCGGTAGCAATATCTCATCTACTGAAAGCAATGTTAACATATGCATAGGTAAAGCATAGACAGCTATTGACATGTTATCAACCATATAGAAATCTAATCTCTGTGATGAAATAAAACAAGAATTCTTCCAAGCTGTAACTGTGTAAATACTACTGTATAGCTGCACCACATAGACTCTGATGAAATCCCTGGGGAAAAAACTAAATGGAAACTATACAAGAATGCTCTGAGCTGTTTAGAACAAATCCTGGATGCAACAACCAACAAAACAACAGATATATGGCCCTAGTGTTCGGCAATGGTCCGAGAGACCTGGGTTCAGTCCCAGGTCACGTCATACCAAAGACTTTAAAAATGGTACTTGATACCTCCTTGCTTAACACTCAGCAATATAAGGTATGTATCAAGGGTAAAGTGGAGCAATCCAGGGAAAGGAGTTGCGCCCTTCCCTACACCTCGGTGTAGTAGCTATTGAAAAGGAAGCCTTCTGGTTGCCCTCGACTACAGTCACCAACTTTACTTACTCACTTCTCATCTTCCAAACCACTCAAATAAAACAAACAAGATATGCTAAAAAAGGACAAAGTCAAAAGCAATGTTCTTCTAAGGACACCAAGTGTTGGCCAAACAACAAGAATTTTAATCAATCAGCTCTGTGTAGACACTGGATGCTGTTTAACCAAAAGCAACGGCTTATAAGGATGGATGGTAAGATTAAATGATTATTGGATAGAAATCATGTTGTTGGTATGAATTGATGATGATGATGATGAAGATTTTTTGATAGCAGTTATTTAATCATTTATCTTTACAAAAAACATATTTTAAAATAATGAGAAACACCCCAGACTTTTCTCTGAGACCAATAAGTATGGAAGCAAATGATAGAAATGAATCTGACCATATAGAGAAAAATTAAAAAACAAGGTAATCCAAAGAGAAGAATTTAATGTAAAAGACAGTCAATGCTATAACATTTCGGTTCTAATGAACCATCATTAGGACAAGGACAGATGATATCATTTGACGTCAAATTATGGTGGATTTTTAATAAAATACAAAACAAAGAGGAAATATTTTATATACAGAGAAAGGGTAACTGTTTAATCAATAAATCAGCGTTCGTATTTAAAAATAAGTATGTATACCAAATGTGATAATTCGACATCAAGTTATTTGTTTTCCTATAGACAAACTCCTTTCACTTATTGATATAAAGATTATTATGTATATGTATGCATGAATAAAATTTGATAGTACCCCAAGTAAAATTTGATAGTATCCCAAATAAAATTTGATAGTACCCCAAGTAAAATTTGATAGTACCCCAAGTAAAAATTTAAAACTACCCTCAGGTAAAAATAATAGATTTAGCACATTTAAAGGATGTTCACTTTGGTGTTTTATTTATCATTAAAAAAAAAATAATCATAAATAAGAAACTAAACATTTCTGATTCAATATCTGAACAATTTTGTTTCATAAAATATTCTTTAACATGGTAGATAAAGTGAATTCAAATTCTTTAATCTAATTTGTAATTTCATCACCAGTTATGAAAATTGTATATAATTAAGAAAAAAAAGCCAGAAACTCTTCATTGATTTGGTTGGTTGGTTGGTTGGTTAGTTGGGCGATTTTACAGCATGTCAACCCTTGTTGGGTTATGTAATACCAAAGTCAGTTTAGAAATAATAGTCTCCAATTATATACTGTTCAAAATGTTATCTTCACAATCATTTTAAACCAGTAAATACTTCATAGTTTATTGTAATATCAATGCTTTAAGAGCAAATGTTGTTGAAAATCCTTTTAAATATAATCCCAAACAGATCTGAGAAGTGTTCTTGCAATCAAATAATGCCAGGTATATTTTCATTGTCTATGTTTTTTGGGATTTTTTGTACTCAACAGAGGTAAAAGATAGTTTTATTTCATAGTCAAACAACTTTTATATGATAAAACCATACCTGATTTTCCAATTATCTAAAGGTTGGACCAATTTTTCCAAAAATATGAAAGACCTACAAATAGATTGTCTGAACTATCTTAGTGGTTATCATTATTATTTTAATTTCCTGCTAAATTTCATGAGCTGAATATGTTAAAGATAAACGAATCTTACAAGGGTTCTCATATACTTTGTGGTATTCCCATTATATTCATCAATATGCCAAGCTTAATTGTCCTATTTTTTTTTTTTTTTACTTGGCTTAATAATGGATTTAATTCTACTATCTGTAAAATCATTCTTTAAAAGAATTGAATTAGTAGCACTTCTCCCTAACTACCAACATCTGTCATCACTTTGAATGCTCAGCCGGTTGATACTTAGATACCCTGTATCTGAGCACACAGATTTTTTGTGGAGGTGCCCATAGTATAATGGTTATCGTCATTGGAAATGGACACAATGACAGGAGTTTAAATTCTGGCCGAGACTGATTGCATTTCACATAGCACTAATACGCTTGGGAAAGGTATGAATCCAATTATTCTCCCTTTAGCTATGAGTAAATAGTAGGGCAGACTGGGTTCTTCAGCCTTGGTGAGGCAACTAGTCTAGGAGAAGGAAAACTCTGAATTCAAACCTGTTAAACTCTGCTTAAAAACTGACCTTGTGTCATATCCTGCCTGAGCGGAGGGATTGGTAAATATGGTATCTGAGCACACAAATTCTTATATAAAAAAAAAAGTTGAGCAAAAAACTCTTTCAAATTTTCCTTTAGGATTCAGACATTTTCACTGAAAGCTGTCATATCATTCTATTAAAAGAATGGCTGTGAATGGATGTTATATCAGGCCTTTTATTATTTGTACTTGATGCCCTTGTTGAACCTGTAAGATGGGGCTTATTGTATAATAATGTAGCATTCAGCCTGAGATATTGGGCTTACTGGTTCAAAAGGCTATCCTACTGTTTTCATGTGGGTCAATGAATTTATCATTTCATTTCAATATCAATGATGATATTGGGATACTACAACCTTTTTTAACTATCATTTAGTTATGAATTGGACTGGAATTTTTTTTATTCTCTAATGTAATGTATTTAAGTGTATTGTGCAAATAAAAATTTCACCATTTAAGTGTATTGTGCAAATAAAAATCTCACCATAAATAAATATGCCAATTTTTGATACTCTTTGAGCATTGTTTTTTGGCAAAACACAGAATTGTGCAAGTGCAAGTGCAGCACCCTCCATACTATCCAAACCAAATTCTACATGGTTTTATCTTGTTTCTTAAACAGCAAAATTATCTCAAGGATAAGATTTAAAGATATGACCAATATAAAAAGAAATACCATTGTGTACATACACACCATATAAAAAGAAGCATCTCAAAGGTTCTTCACTGGAATAAGTGTAGGGTATGTCAAGTAGAGAATTTTGAAGAAAATTAATGTTTCATTCATTTTTCATTTATGTCTTAATAAATACAGCAGCTTAGAAATAAAAAGTAATTGGAAAGTAATATATATATATTGTTCTGAGCGGAGATTCAGAGATGTTTCGATGGATGGAAAATTCATTGGAAATAGTAAGTTGAATGCCAAAGAAACTATTAAGAAAAAACATTTCATTTATTGCTTATTTCTGACTTGGTCAACACAACTTTGGTTAAATGTAAAATGTTAAATTTAAAATCAAGTTTTATTTTCCAAACAAATTTATGTAATTTGCATAACACTTTTCTACATCATTTTCATCCATATTGCCCAACTCTAAACAATGAACTTTTCTGATGACAAAACTGAAAAAAAAAATTGTTTATCCAGATTAGTCTTATAGGATTTACACTCCTATATTTTAAAATGGCCATTATGCCACTCGTTCCTGAAACAAAGATGGCGGACTTTAGTTAACTAATCTCTCTCGAGAACCTATTGGCCAAGAAAACCATGTGATTAGTGCTCACAACTACATCTATAACTTCAATTTCGTCCTGCGTTTTTGGAGCCTACTGCATGACAAAGGTTGTCTATAAATACTCTCGTCTTCCAACACTCATCCTCTTTCACATTTTCACTTACAGAGTCAACACACTCTTTCCATTATGACTTCCAGAAGGAAAACTCTCACTCTCTCCATTTTGACTAACAGAGTCAACACACTCTTCCTCTTTTTTACATTTGATTTCCAGCAGTCAACTGCCACGAAAATGTATACTCTCTGCAAACATTCTTTTCCTTGATATACTTTTTCAGTGAGACTTTTTCCAGCCTCGAACACAGAAATTTTGTCAAACCACAGAAAGAAACAAACAGTAGAAATACTAAGTCAACACGCATAGGACACTTTTGTTAAATAGTCCTTTTTTGTAGTATTAGTGTTAGTTACACACACACGCACACACTCACACACACAGGAATATTTAACGAACAGTATTAGAACACTAGAAATGTTTTGAAATATTTCATTGAATGTTTTGTTGATATATAAATTTGAATTTGTTTGTACTGCTTTGTTTTATATGTTCTTTTTGTGCTCATCGTTTCACACATCTTTACTTTGTTTGCCTTTTCCAAATATAAACCAAAATTAAATGGTGGGGGAAATAATAAATAAATACCAATAACATACCACAACAAATTGGGGAGTAACATATCTACAAAACAATTACATGTGCTCCAACAAAATTGGGGACCAAAAATATTCACCAAACAACATGTCCCCCTATAGTCTTACAATGAAAATATTTATTATTTTGGGGCTGATATACAAAAAAAACATTATACAGAAGTGTAATACTATTGAGATAAAAGTAAGTTTCAGTCATTTGTTTCTTACTTTTACTGAATAATTGAACTCTAAATTAAATAGATATGTAATACTTACATTCACCATTCAAATAAAAATAAGTGTCAGTCATTTGTTTCACATTTTTCTTTTACTGAATTGTTAAATCCTTAAAATTGTCTTTATATGATCATTGGTAATATTCCTTTAATATTTCTCTTGCTCAGTAACTAAAGAAAATATACTATTTAAGTCAGTCATATCTACTTTGTTATTACCGATATTTAGAAAGAGGTTATCCCAACTCGGTAAAAAACAATCTTATACTGAAAGTTAAACTAGAAAATTTGAAACTTAAAAAAAGAGAAAATGTTCACAATTATTTTAGTTCAGAAGAATTGTTGAATTTTTCTTCTTCTTTTTTTGTGGTACATTTAATTAAAGTTTTCACTGCCTATTGGCAGTTGTGAATTCAAAATGTTTTTCTATTTTTATGAAAGAATTAAGAAATGCTCTTAACATATTAATGTGACATGAAGCTGAATGTAAAAAAGAAAAATTGAAAATTATTCATAATATTTTGATCTTTTAGAGATTCTTCTGATGGGAAGTTTTATAATTTAATACAGCAAGTTATATTAATTTTCTTTTGCTTTTCAAATCATTTCTCCATCTACTTTGTATCGGCATGATATTGAGTGCCTCAGTAATACCAGCTATTAAAAATCTTAAACAAATATATATATGTATATGTATATGTGTGTGTGTGTGTGTGTGTGTGTGTGTGTGTGTGTGTGTGTGTGTGTGGTTGAATATATATACCCACTCACACAGATATATATATATGTGTGTGTGTATATATATATATATATATATATATATATACCCACACACTCACACACTCACACATACTTATATGTGTATAAGTGTGTGTGGGTGAGTAGGTATATATATATATATATATATATATATATATATATATATATATATATATATATATGTGTGTGTGTGTGTGTGTGAGTGTAGTTTATATGTATGTATGTATGTATGTATGTATGTATGTATGTATGTATGTATGTATGTATATTTGTATGTATGTATGTATGCAATTGAAATTGGTAGACTCACTGTTTGATAAAATTTTAAATGTTGAATAAGATCAACAGTTATGAAACCAGCAAAATCAGTAAGATAATGTGTTCATTAGTAATGCCAGCCATTTATATATATATATATATATATATATATATATATACATATATATATATATATATATATATATATATATATATATATATATATATGAATGTATATGTATTTACCAACCCCTCTGCATGAGCAGGATGAAACCTAAGGTCAATTTTTAAGTGGAGTCCAACAGTTTTGAATTCAGAGTTTTCCTTCTCCTAGACCTGTTGTCATACCAAAATTAAAGTACCCAGTCTGCCCTATTATTTACCCATAGCTGGAGGGAGAATATTTGGATGAATACCTTTCCTAAACGTATTAGCACTAGATGAAATACAAACAATCTCGTCCAGGATTTAAACTCTGGTCCACATGTCCATTGCCTATGATAATAACCATGAGCACCTTCAATACAAAATTATAAATATACGTATGTGGGCATGTATGTTTGTCGGTGTATACTATTAAAATTGATGAACTCATCGCCAGACAAAATCTAAGATATTAAATATAAACTATAACAGTTGAAAACCAGTTAAATTATTATCATGCTCAATATACAAACAGGCAGAGAAAATATCACAAATATTCCAATTATAAAATATCTAAGATATTTATTAAAAAACTATTCACAACTTGTAGTTTCACACTATTGATCTTTAAAAATAACCCCCTGGATATTGATTATACAAAACTCTGAATCATGAGTGTTTATTTTATTATATATCTTAAAATGTTTTATCATGTATGTATGTATGTATGTATGTAGATGAGGCACTAATCTAAAGTACTGTAAATTTGTATAGCACATGCAAACCAAATTGAATAGAATCTTGGGAAAACAATGGGAATCAACATATATATATATATATATATATATATATATATATATATATATATATATATATATACTTATATTATTCAACACCAACTAAGCCAATGGTGGGATTGATTCTATTTTCAGATTTTCTTTCTCCAATATCCATGTAATTCAAAATTCAAAAGAGAGCTTAACGTAAAATTATAATAAATTAAAATACAGAGCAAATAATTCCATATAAAAGAAAAACCTTTAAAAATTTTCAGCAGACTCTATATTCTTTAAAATGTTAGATTTGCATCTTCCGTCAAAGAAATAATGGGAAATTTCTAATGAAGATTTAGAAAAACCCACAAAATTCCAACCATCCTAACCCAAATTTCATCTTCTTTTTTTATGTTGTATTTGTTTATAATTTTAGATAATAGTCTTAACAGTAACTGGTATACTTTTTATTTTTACTTTTAAAGTGATCAATTATATTGAACAGTATAAAAATATTGGTATGACAATTTTCTTAGTTTTTTTGATAATATAGTATTAATATAAGATTTAATATTTTATAATATAATTCAATTTTGTAAAGAGGTTATTAATACCAATATAAGTTGTTTATAGTAGATAATTTTCTCTCCCCAAATCCATTTATTCCTTTATTTTATTATTCTTTTACTTATTTCCTTCATTTGGGTTTAAAATTTTGTTTGCCATTAGATAAAAAAAGAGGTGAAAAGGAAAGAAGAGTCAAAAACTAATACATCTTGATACAGGAATTGAATATCATTTGTCAACCAGACAGGAAAAACAAATAGTCAAGTCTTTACATAAAGAAAGAAAAAAATCCAAAATTTCTCATTATTTCTTTGTTTGAAGATGCAGATCTAACATTTTAAAAAGATATACGGTCTGCTGAAATAAATATCATTTTAAAAAAATATGAATAATTTTTAAAGGTTTTTATTTTATATATATATATATATATATATATATATATATATATATATATATATATATATATATATATATTTAAAAAGGTTTTTTCTTTTTTTAGTTGGTCCAAAGAATAAAAAAAATATTTTAAAATTTGAATTGGTCCACAATGAAATTATCTAAAAGAAAAAAGGTTTATTTCATAAATGTTTTTATCATAAAATGTTTATTATATTCTTTATTTTATTTTATTATATTTTTTTATTTTATTTCCATCTAACACATTTCATTTTTCTTTAGAGAACAAATGAAAAGTTTTCTAGGCACTTTTTCCCCAAAAAAATTTTTCTATCACATGCTTTTGTTTTTGATTGTCTTGTTTCAATTTTTCATGTGTTTTTGTTTTTGTTTTTTACACGTTCATACATGTGTATGTGAGTGTGTGTGTGTGTGTCCATTTATTAATTTACTTATTTGTGTGTTTGTGTATTTTAAGTTTTAGTTAATGTTGGTTTGTATTTTTCAGTAAAATCTTTTTCTTTGATTTGTTGTAAATTGTAATTGTCTGTTTGTAATATTGGCATTGTTTTAAATAATCCGTGACTACATTCAAAAATATGTTTGGACACAAATAATTTTCTATTAATCTCTATTTTGATATTACTCTTATGTAGCGATATTCTGCTATTAAAATTTTTAGTACATCCTATGTATGTTTGTTTATAATTTTCACATTCTATTGTGTATTTTACATTTTTTGAGTAGCAACTTGAATTTTTATTTAGGATGAAAGTTTTTTTAGAGTCTTTGAAAGTATATGATTGTCCTTCTATTTTTATATCGCAAACCCTGCATCTTTTATTTTTGCATTTATTAACCCCATAAATATGTTGTTCCCCGATTTTGGAAGAAGTGAGTATTTTTTAAAGGTTTTTGGGTTGTCGATGGCTTTTGATGATTTTAGTTGTATCTAGAATTTCTTTGATTTTGTCATTATGTTTAAGTTCCTCAAGATTTTTTGTTGTTTCTCTGAATAATTCTGGGTTGTTTTTATTATAGGTTGTAATGTATGTTAAAAGTTTTTCATTGTTATGTTTTTATGAGATCTTAGTTCTTTTAATGGTATTTTTTCTGCTATTTCTATTCCCTTATTTATTAGAGTTTTTGGTTATCCTCTCTAGTAGAGGTTTATGTAGAGTTCTTTAAAGTGAAATTTTCTTAGTTTCTTATTTGTTATTATGATACATATTCTCCATGCTAGGGTATAAGGGATAGATTTTTAGCAGTTTTTGGGGTGATGACTATGAAAATGGAGATATTGTTGGGTGTCTGTTGGTTTGTGGTAGATGTCTATTATTATTTTGCCATTTTCATTTTTGATGGGTATATCTAAAAATGGCAGTTCTTTGCAGCTATATTCCATTGTAAATTTTATTTTAGGGTGTAGGTTTTGGAATATGTTGTGCAAGTCATTAATGTTTCCAGAATATGAAACAATCATCTAAGTATCTCTTCCATGATTTAGTAAATTTTCTTTTTATATTTTCATTGTATTTTTTTACCTCTGATTTCCAAAAATGCTAAGGTAAGAGTAGCATATGTGGGAACCATTTTCGTTCCCATAGCTGTTCCAAGGGTCTGGATGTAATTTCTGTTGTCAAAATGGAAAGAGTTATTATTTAGGATTAATTCTATTCCGTCTGTGATAAATTTTTTGTTAAATCTTGGATGTAGTATTTTAGGGTATTTATCAATCCAAAATGAGATAGCTTTTATTCCTAATTTATGGAATATATTGCTGTATAAGTTTGTAAAGTCAAATATGACTATGCTGGTATTGGAATCAATTTTTAGGGGTATGGAGTTTAAAAATTATATATTGTCCCTTATATAGCTTTTTATTTTATTTAGGAATGATTGCAGTAAAATGTCTATTTGTTTACTGAGTCTGTTTGTTGGGCAAATATGTATTTACCCAACCCCTCTGCATGAGCAGGATGTGACACAAGGTCAATTTTTAAGACATATATGTATTTACCCAACCCCTCTGCATGAGCAGAATGTGACACAAGGTCAATTTTTAAGAGGTATATCTATTTACCCAACCCCTCTGCATGAGCAGAATGTGACACAAAGTCATTTTTTAAGCAGAGTTTAATAGGTTTGAATTCAGAGTTTTCCTTCTCCTAGACTGGTTGTCTAACCATGGTTAAAGAACCTAGTCAGCCCAACTATTTACCCATAGTTAGAGGGAGAATAATTGGAGTCATAATTTTTCCAAAGATATTAATGCCATGTGAAATGCTCCCAGCTTTGTCCAGGATTTGAACTTGTGTCACTGTATCCATTTCCAACAACGATAAACATTACACCACGAGCACTATATATATATTTATATATATATATATATGTGTGTGTGTGTGTGTGTGTGTGTGTGTGTGTGTGTGTGTGTGTGTGTGTGTGTGCACAGAGAGAGTGAGAGAGAGAGGGAGGAGTATACATGAGTGTATACATGGGTGTACATGCATGTATACAAATGCACAGACAGACATACACACACACATGGAGAATACATACTTGTATATATATATATATATATATATATCTGCATATATATATATCTGTAGATGTTTTTGTAGGCATAAAAGCATGTATATATACATACAAATAAATAAATAAAAATATATATATATATATATATATATATATATAGCACATGTTTTATACATACAAAAAACATCTATAGAGACCAGACGTTTTCACAGACAATTAATTCCAATAGAACATTCACGGACACAAATCCTGGAATTAAAAAGGATCAGATCCCTATCAGAGCCTTATCAAAGCAATCTTCACTATAATGGCAGTAACTGAAGATTACCCTAACCATCTCTTGAAGAAGACATAAAATCTGAAACACATGTAGAACACAAGTATACATTTTTTTAATATATATATATATATATATATATATATATATATATATATATATATGTTGATTGCATAGGGAAGAAACTGACAGTCATCAAGTGCCATTTATTCTATTACATATGTATATATACCTTAGCCAACGTGGTACGCTTGTTGGCCAAGCAGTCTGACACTAAGTCTAACGTAAAGTTGGGCGGGTTTCAATCCCAGCTTTCATCCTACGTGTCTAGCCACACTGAAGAGTTGTGATACATCAAAACAGTCTGTCTGGGGATGACAATATATATATATATATATATATATTCTGTCTCAGTAAATGTCAGTTTCACTACTTTTGGAAACATCTTTTATTTATATATATATATATATATATATATATATATATATATATATATATATATAAGATGTTTACAAAAGTAGTGAAACTGAAATTTAGTGAGACAGAAATTTAAAAATGAATGTGAAGTTTTTCAAATTAGTACCTTAACCATTTAACTCATTTATTCGATCTCATAAAACCAATTAACAATCTTCTGGTTTAAACTAATAGTTTTGCTTTCTTTGTTGATTCTCATTTTATTTATATTGCCAGATTAGCCATGAGAAGAAAGAAAATTTGAGCAATTATATTGCAAAAGTTCAAAACAGGATACAAAGCAATTGAAACTGCTTGAAATATTAAACATTTATCCAGAGAATCATGAATGTTTACTTGCTGTATTGATCATTCAAAAGAGAGCAAACCTTCTCTATGATATTACCCAGCTACATGAGTGACTCCTCGTGACATAGTGGCAAAAGTGCTGAACTGCAGCCTTGAAGTAAGCAAGTTCAAACATCAGTCTTGTAATTACATTCCCTTTTGCACTAATACAGCTATGGGTAAAATAATACCTCTGCTGTTCTTCTACAAGGATAGTTTTGACATTAAATAATCCACAAAGGTTGATATGCCATTAAGCAAAGAAACTCCAGCTATGGGTAAAATAATACCTCTGCTGTTCTTCTACAAGGATAGTTTTGACATTAAATAATCCACAAAGGTTGATATGCCATTAAGCAAAGAAACTCCAGCTATGGGTAAAATAATACCTCTGCTGTTCTTCTACAAGGATAGTTTTGACATTAAATTATCCACAAAGGTTGATATGCCATTAAACAAGGAAACTCCAGCTATGGGTAAAATGATACCTCTGCTGTTCTTCTACAAATATAGTTTTGACATTAAATAATCCACAAAGGTTGATATGCCATTAAGCAAAGAAACTCCAGCTATGGGTAAAATAATACCTCTGCTGTTCTTCTACAAGGATAGTTTTGACATTAAATTATCCACAAAGGTTGATATGCCATTAAACAAAGAAACTCCAGCTATGGGTAAAATAATACCTCTGCTGTTCTTCAACAAATATAGTTTTGACATTAAATTATCCACAAAGGTTGATGTACTGTTAAAAAAAGAAATCAAACCAAACCAACATGTCTCACAAATGACAGAAATTGAAAGGGACTGAATTATAAAACTCTACCAGCTTATTTACCAGAATGTCCTATCAACAAACATAGAATATGCTGATTGAATCTCCTGCAGAGAGGGGTATCCTGAGTGTTATACGAAAGCGCATTTAATGATGAGGGGTTAGTTCTGGAGATCTGGACAGTGTGGCGTACTCTTTCATTGTCATTACACTCAGGTGTACTTGGAACCAGACTGGAAGTATTTGTTAGAGTCTTATCTATAGGTCAATATAGATCTGTTTAAAAATTATTCGTATTTGATAGGGCGGTGTGGAAAAAAAAGTTTTGAACAACAGTACAAGAAATGTAAATATGAACATCCAATGAAAGTGATTCCCAGACCCTTAAGCATAAAATGACACTAGAAGGGTTTCCATGCCTCTAAAATCAAACAATCAATCATTATTCACAAGATTTCTCTCTCTCTCTCTCTCTCTCTCTCTCTCTGTTTATAACCAACTAATAATTTTTCAAGGAACGCAAAACTTCCAGTAAGAGAAAGTTTTCAACAATTAAGTAGCAACTCAAAATGCCTTTGAAGATTTCATTGGTTCCAGAACTCCAGAATTCTATGCTACCAGAATAAACAGACTTCTTTATTGTTGGTAACAACATGTAGATTCTAATGGTTTTTATTTCCATAGATAAATTTTATTCTCAGCTGAGACAAATGGCTTTCATGTTGATGGTTACTGACTAGAATTATTTTTGCATCAATCTGATATATTGCCTCATTTTAGCCCCTTTTTTTAAAATTTATTGTAACAGTTACCATCAAAGGAAATGAATGAGGCAACCCAAATTCAAACCCTGGACAAGGCTGTTTGCATTTCACATTGCACAAATATCCTTGGGAAAGTTATGTACCCAATTATTTTTCTAGCTATCAGTAAATAGTAAAGCAAACTGGAGTCTTTAACCTTATTATAGCGACAAGTCTAGAAGAAGAAAAACTTTCAATTTAAATGTTAAGTTCTGCTTAAAAATTAACCTTGTGTTACATACTGCTTGTGGGGAAAGGATTGAATTAATACTATTGTATTGGGTTCCATCTTGACATCATCCTCTAATTATGTGCCAGACTATTCATCAATAATGATATAAAAGAAGCGGTGAGATTTAAAAAACATCCTAAACTTTTACATCTGGTTTTAGACTGAAAATCCTTGAATTTTAACTCTTCCTACTGCCAATAGCATTATTTATCCAAAGACAAATTTCAAATTCAAATATATTTTTGAACCAATCAAATCCAAGAAATCATGTTTCAAAACAGTATTGTTGGCAACAATGCATAGATTCTAATGACTCTTATTTTGATTCATAAATTTTATATATAGAAGATATACTGCTTTCAAGTTGATTAAAAACAATTATTTTTATACCAACCTAATAAAATGTTCTTTTCTTTTTAATAAACTTAAAATCCAAAAATGCTTTTAAAAAATTATTCTTTGCTTTTGTGTATTAAAACTCATTTTGAAAATCATTTTTTTAAGTTGAAGTTTCTGATTAATTACATTATTTCTGCAAAGATTTGATGAAATGCAATTTCAGCACTTTTTCAAGACACATTAACCATTTTAATTGAACATATCCTTGATTCTTGATTTCATATTATTTAAAACAGGGATCCTCAACCTGCATCACACAAGCCACATGCAGCCCTTTGCCAAACCTTAAAATTTTTTCCTTTGCCTTTTGATGTTGACTGTGAAAAAAACACTATCAAAACTACAGATATAAATCATTGATCTTCAGTATTCAGAAGATTTCAAGTCCAAGTTCCCTGTTTATGCCATGCTTCCATCTGGACAATTCCCCTACCCTATCACCCACATCCAGCAAGTAGTGAGCATGTTTGGCACTATATATCACTGTGAATAGTTGTTCTTCAAGATAAAGTATACCAAGCCATCACTTGTTTGATGCGTTCTTCTAAGACAAGGAAAATTCGGGATTCAAATCATTCGTACTTCATTTAAAAGATTTACTTTGGGTCGCATCCTGCCCACAGCAACTGGGTTCAGTAGACACATATATGCAACAGACTTGACTGAGTTACCTTTGCAAGATCCTCTACAAAATGTCATCAAGTCATATTCTGCCTTTAGTTGGTTGCTCGGTTTTTTAACATGTCAATCCTGGTTGGGTCATTCTATGTTAGGTCAGTTTAACAATAATGATCATTAATTATATATAGTAAAAAATGTATCATCACAATCATCCTAAACAGTTGTAGGGTACAATAAATAATTGTCTCTCTTGGATTTGGTGGGAATGTCTTTGGACATCCTGTGTCAATTCTATAATTTAAATTGGCCTCTTTTGTCCCCAGTTCTTTGGATGGTAAAGACATAGTTTTCCTTGTCTCTGTCTTTGAACAATTAAGGAACACCTTTCATCAAAACAGAATTTGTCTTGCTTTTGTATTGAAACATAAAACCCACATGACCTTGTACACCAAAGAAGACAAAAAGACGTTTTAATATTTTCATATCCTGCTGGTTCATTGAACAATATGTGCACATTTTATCTGTTGGGACACATTTATGTATTCTTATTATACTTCTAGCATGCTTATTATGAATTATGGGCTAATGGACTTATTTTATCTTTCTTTCTGTCTATTCAATGTTAGTGCATCACTGGATATAGTAATGCTAATATTAGACCTTGGCGAGTAGGAATGTGACTAAATATCATCTCTAGCACCAACCCAACTCAGGTAAATACTTTTGTAGCAGAAAGACCTTAGTATTTTTGTTTGGTACAGAAATTAATTCGACCATTATGGTTGTCGCATATTTTCACCCAATGATGATGACTTATCCTATTCTGCCTGGACCATTTTTCCCAGGAAACATAAAAATGGTGAAAGCTCGCCAAACTCTCTCTTTCTCAGAATCTTTTGAGCAGGACGTACATACTTTCTGTCCTCTCTCTTCATAGCAGCAGAACCATTACACTATGAGGAAAGCTATCTAATTTATGGACCCTTGAGTCTACACTCCTTGACCAAAGGTTCCCTGTTGAATATAAATTAGATGTATTTATTTCGCCACTTACAGGAACACTTTTATGTCGTCTCTAATTTTTGCTATGTCTACAGCGACGCGTAATTTCACTCAGACATTCAGCTATTTCGTTTCCTCCTAACTCTGTGGGAGATCATCATTCATCTCTCTCCCACAGCTACAGGACTGTGCTTATAGCTGACTACATCATTCCTGCTTTTATTCAGCAACAAAACCCTTGCTATGATAGCAGCGATGCAAATCGCGCACAGACACCTATCTGCCTTATTCCATCTCTATTCTGCTATTCTATTTTTAAGACATTTATTCCTCACTCCAAAATCTACAGGACTACCAACCACTGGCAGAACGCTAAATGCCTGCTCAACCCTTTTATACCTGTTTTTCTTTCCACTACGATGACCAGCACAAAGGCTACCTCCCAACTCAAGCCTTTATTAAATTCTAATATCGTCGTTTGACTCATATATTTTTACTTTAAATATAACGGAGAGGGTAACTTAATCACCTTCTTCATTATACTTCATACTTAGTTGCAGTATCAATTTTTTAAGAGGAAGAGGATTAATATACTTCAAAATCATTTTAAATGATATCTTTAACAGATTTTTTTTTTCTTTCTGTAATTATTTGTGTATAAGACACACCATTTTTTCAGATTTTTCTGACCAAAAGCTCAAGGTGCGTATTATACATGAGAACTAAATAATTACTTTTTTTCCGCCATATGCCTCACCATCTTTGGGATGGGATAACTGAAAGTATGTTTAGAGAAATATCCAACAGAATGTGTATTGGTTTATAATTTTGTTTCTCTTAATGTGAGATGATTTGTTGCGTTTTTACATGAATATATCCATGAATTTGCTCTAAATACTGTGTAAATTTTGTGTTTTAAGACATGATGTAAACTAAATAAATTCTTATTTTTAGTCTGTACAAACCGATGAAAAGTTGAACAAATGTTAAATTTAGATTGAATTTAAATGCTCTAAGATTCTAGAACATCAGTGCTCATCACGCACAAGAATTTTTTTTTCCAGAAATTTGTTGTTCAAAGTTAGGGGTGCATGTTATACATGAGTAGGGATCACATCCCTTGCCTGCAGAATAGTTCTCCTATTTGACACTAGATAACACATAGTGCATTACCTCCCATATCAGTCAAATAGTATAACTAAAGGCCATTAGGTGGCGTGGCCAAGGTAGCATATAAAAAGAGCACGGAAGTCAAACTCCCCTTTTAGTCTCGACATGAGAGTGAATGGGTTTGGCTTGGTTCCAGGGGGACCTTTCCTTCAGGCTTTATCTGTTTGGAAGGGCTGAGTTTATTGATAGATGCCTAAGGGGCCCCAAAAGGTGCATGCCGACTGGACAAAACATTTTTTTGGAATAACCACTAATGAATTTCGATTCGTACCTGGTTCCCCACAGTAAAACGACCTTATGTCAAATCCTGTTAAATCAGTTAAATACCTTGAGTTAAAGGGATTAGAAAAATAAAGATAAAAATGAAATAAAATAAATCCAAAAGTAGTTGTTCCCTGAGGCCTTTGACAGAAGACAAAGATTGCACATGCCTGAAGAACAGACTTACTGGCACGAGAGAGAAACTCTATCTCACCCAGCAGTGTTCACTTGGACTGGAAAAACTGGCTTCTCACCTGTTGGTGGAGAAAAACTACATGTCTTCTTAGCGGCACGCTGGCTCACTCTTCTACCAGTAACAGCTGTCTCTACTAACAGCAGCCTATATCTAGAATACCAACTTTGGGCTTATCAACCACCAAAACGACGAGTACATTTCAACGCCTTATTTGGGAGACACGACTGTTCTCTAATAGTCCAGGAAGACATTCTTTGCTACAGAACCACCGTATGAAACCCAAAAATAAAGTTGAAATTTAAAAGGTATCTTAGTCTCTTTTCTTCTTTCCTTTAGAAATTCTTTTGCAGACTTCAACAAACATAGAAGAAGCCAATGAATTAAATGAGGTAAAGATGAAAACAAATGGAATCAAATATCAAAACCCATAACCGACTACTAATAACCAAACGAAACAAAAAAATAACACCAAAAAATTCTCTCATGCTCCATACAGTTTCGACAAGTAAAGAGCATGCACGTCTGTGTATTCCTGTCCACATGGACAGGGGCCTCGCGCTCCCAACAAACCTAAGGTAGCTTCACACACGATAGCATATCTTAAACATGTAAGCCTTCATTCAACACTTTTATTCAGTGTATATTAAGGACTCTAAACTTCTACAAAATACTCTTTCAAAAACACATAGGACATATTCTCTCTATTTTTTTCAGGATTTACCGGCTCATAGTAAGTGGAATGTTTGCCAATGGTCCGGGAAACCTGGCTTCAATCCCAGGTCGCGTCATACCAAACACTTTAAAAATGGTACTTGATACCTCTTTGCTTAACACTCAGCAATATAAGGTACGTATCAAGGGTAAAGTTGTGCAATCCAGGGAAAGGAGTAGTATCCTCCCCTAAACCTCAGTGTAGTAGCTATTACAAAGGGAGCCTTCTGGTTGCCCTCGACTACGGTCGCCAACTTTACTTTGTTACCATGCTGTTGTTTTCTTTGGCAACAAAATGTTCTTATTAATTGGTCGTGAATTGTTCTTGCATTATCAAGCACGAAGCATTATTAAATCGTAGTACATTTTCTCTACAACTAGTGACCAAATTATTTTCCTCTCAGTCATTTAATGTTAACGGTGAGTTATAATACTTGGATACCGCAAGCATACGGTAACAATTTTAGTGTTTCGGGAAATTGTTAATTCCTCAAACACTATATATTTTAGGCAACACAAATGAATAACAAAACTTCTTTTAACAACACAACAAAGTAAGGTTTATTACAGTAGCAGGCGTGAAGGAGTGAGAGTGAGAAAGTGTCTCTTTTGCGTCGCTGGTCTGTATGTTGGTCCTTGGTTCGTAGGAAGCGTGTTAAAGCTAGCAGCGAGCGAAGGGTTCCAAGTGGAATCAGTAACAGTTATGTGAGAGAGATGTGTTTCTTCTGCTAGCTCCGGGCTCTCTGACCTTGTCTGTTCTACAAAAAGGGACCAGAAAAAATAGTTCCTGAGAGGGAGAAGGAATTAATGCGCTCTGCCACTTGATTGGTCAGTGAGTGACCGACTCTCTTAACAGGGTCATTGATTCGCGAAAGGAAATAGATCTGTGGCTGCTACACAATTATCATTTATTCAATACCAAACCACCTGCAACACATGAGTGTAACTGTTTCAATACCGTGTATAACATGAGGGCAGATGATATTACCATTTAAACACAAATGGCAGTTGACGTTGTAGAGTTCTGTTGCCTCTTGTTATATTAAAATAAAGAAAAATAATGAAGACGTTGATATTGATGGTTTTCGATTTTGTTGTTTAATGACAGCCTGAGAGGAAGTTTTCTCTTGTGCCGTGAGTCGAGGAATATAGGGAGACAGTTGCAAATGGCTATGCGGGATTTTTGTACTCAGCCAGATGCTTCGGGGTCCATTTGGTTTAGGAGGGAGAAATAATTGACCAAGAAATGGTCTCCTAAAGGAAGCAGAGGAACAAATGTTCTTTCTCGAGATGAAAAGTATCTCTGTCTGCTGTTGGAATCGTAACGGGATCGAGAGAGAAATGTTATATCTCGTGTCGGCTGGTCTTACTTTGCTGCCAGCGAGGAGGAAAGGTAAAGAGAGGGCGAGCATGGTTAGCGCTGTCTTTTATGGTGCCCGATGAAGTGTGCCCGGGCAGAATAGCATCGGTCATTCTCATTGGATAAAATGTATAATTTCAAAACTCCAACGGCAAAAGCAATTCCCGCACTAAATAATAATTTGTTATTCTTTCTGCTACACGAGAATATTCATTGTATGTCAGAGGTTTAAAAATTCATCGAACAGAGGTTCAGGTTTTAAACGAACGCAGATGGTAGGGATATGAAACAAACTGGATATTACTGCAACTTTCAAATAGTAATCAGACAACTTATTTCTCTATTCCCTTCGCCCAGCCGTTGGCATACGACGAACACACCACCCGTCAGGTGCATGAGGATAATACACTCAATCTTCTTCTCCCTACATAAACGACATACCAGCTCAGCCTTTACAACCCATTCAATAATAGATTGGTTGAGGTCCGCACCGCTGATCCCCGGTATCAGCTTTAAGTCGAACTTATCCGCCATGATATGCTGAAATATCTTGTATGACAGCGGTTTAATTATTTGACACACAGAGGTCCATGTTTTTAACGAACGCAGACGATAGGGACGTGAATCGAACTGGATATTACTGCAGTTTTCACACATTCATTTACTGTTGTACGTCTGTCATTGGTTTTCCCACAAAAAATAGATGAAAAGAGAAAGTTTTCGCTGTATGTTTAAAATTGATTTATAATTTTGTTCGAATCAACTAATATTGACAAGAGAATACAATTGATAAACGTCATAGATAAACGTATTAAAATGTTTGAATAATTTGACTGGAGATAAAAAAGCTTAAAACATAAATCTACATATACCATTCACTAGCTGTCATATCAGGGAAGCACATATGCAAATTTCATTTATATGCGCAGAGAGATGCTGTCATCAATTGAAAGAATAAGATACCGTCATAAGACAATTTATCCCATCCATGACAGTAAGCTGACAGCTCGCTAAGACTCGTTATCTTTCTCAAAGTCGCAAAACTGACAATTTCGTTAGACGAGTTATCTTGTTGATGACATAAAAAAAGAAGCAGCCAAAAATGTTTAAAAGCCGAGTTTTTAAATCACAGAAAAAAAAATATCTAGACACTGATGACGTATGGGGTTGTTAGAATGGTTACCAGTTATTGGTCACGGTTAGTGCTTGTGAGAAGATCGAGTTACGTCTTCACACATTAAAATTCAAGTAAGACTTTTCACTATTTTTGGTACGTCTTTTTATATACTGGTTGCCAATGGAACAATATGCACATTTCATCTGGTTGGGACACGTTGAATGTTCCAAGAGTACTTGTTATATGTTTTTTATGTATCAAATGTCTTATACGAGGATCATTAAATACGTTTCCAGACTTTTTTCGTATGGGAATTTTTATTGATAGTACACACATGAAACTCTAGTCCCCTTCAAAGTAATCTCCTCCGGCTGCAATGGAAGTTCTCTTGTGTGAGCGTGTCAATGACCTTCGTCGCAGACTCTTTCATCTCCTCAATTATCTCATAACGACAGCCTTTGGGCTTAGGGAATAACCAAAAGTCACAAGGAGCAAGTTCTGGACTATAGGGAGACTGAGGAACTGTCTTGATGCCAATCTTGGTGAAATACTCTGTGACAAGGATGGAGTTGTGGACTGGTGCATTGTCCTGCTGGAAATGCCACTGGCCCGATTTGAAGAGTGCTGGCCTTTTCCCAAGGAATCTCTTCCTGAACTCCCTTAAAACCTCAACATAGTAACCTTAATCCTAACCCTAAACCTTTAGCAAACCAACTCTGGTGTTTTGACTTCCTTACTACTCGTACACCTCTCATCATCCCTCACAGACTCCCTGCCCTCCTTGAATATCTTATGCCACTCAAAAACTGATGCTCGATTCATGCAAGATGGTCAAAAAGCAGTCTGAAGCATTCCATACGTTTCTCTGATATTTTTTCCTAGTTTAAAACAACTTTATTGCATATCATTCTTCTTAAGTGTCCTCACGTCCAGATTGTATTTTTGAAATTCAACAGCTGTGACAATCAGGCTTTAGTAGGGTGTATTCCAATTGCTACTGTAGCTGTTCATTTGAACCTGAAATCATAAAAATTGGTCAGCCATCTCATAAGATGTATAGCAATAAGATTCTGAATGTGCAAGAGTCTACAACAATTTTAAATGCCTGAACAAAAAAGTCTGGAAACTTATTGAATGCACCACGTATATAAATACAGGAAGCGCTCATGGTGCAATGGTTAAAGGGAAAAGGAAACGGTGACCTGAGTTCAAAATCTGGACGAGGCTGTTTTCATTTCACTCAGAGTGCTAATACACTCGGGAAAAGTATACATCCAACAATTCTCCCTTCAGCAATAGTTAAATAGATATACTAGACTTTTAAACACTGGTATAGAAACCAGTCTAGAAGGAAAAATCTTAACCATAACCTATTAAACCCTGCTTAAAATATTGATCTTGTTTCACATCCAGGTCATGTGAAGAGGTTGGTAAATATGCATATGTGTATATGAGCGATTGGTGTCTTTCCTTCCGTTTATTCAGTTTGTATACCAATTGATATATTCAGGCTAATACTCAAATTTGGTGAAAGGGGACGCAACTAAATATCCCCCACCAAGTTCTAACCGTCACCAATTACGTGGTGCATTCAATAAGTTTCCAGACTTTTTTTGTACAGGCATCTAAAATTGTTGTAGACTCTTGCAAATTCAGTAACTTATTGATATACATCTTATGAGATGACTGACCAATTTTTATGATTTCATGGTTTAAATAAACAGTTACAGCAGGAAGTGGAATACACCCTACTAAAGTCTGATTGTCACTGCTGCTGAATTTCAAAAATGCAATCTGGACGTGAGGACATTTTAGAAGAATGATATGCAATGAAATTCTGTTTTAAACTTGGAAAAAATGCCACAGAAACGCTTCAGACTACTTTTCGACCATCTTGCAGGAATCGAGCATCAGTTTTTGAGTGGCATAAGAGATTCAAGGAAAGCAGGGAGTCTGTTTGGTTTGGTTTGTTTGGTTTTATGGCATATCAACCTTTGTAGGTTATTTAAAGCCATATCCATTTTTATGTAAATAATCTGTTCTATTGAAAACAGTTTAGTTTAGCATAAGTACACAGTTTAATTGTCAAAAACATTTCCATTTCAAACAATTCAAGCATTTATATGTAATAATTCAGTTAAGTGTAAATACAGTTTCAATGTTGAAAAACAGTTCTATTTGAAATAATTCAGTTAAGCATAAGCACGCAGTTTAAGTGTAAGTACGGTTTAATTGTCAAAAACGTTTCTACTTCAAGCTATTCAGTTTACTCAATTCATTTTAGCATAAGTATGCTGTTAGTTCTATTTAACCCATAGATAGGGCCCTATCAGGTGCTACCACTCCGGGCGAGAGTGGACCTAGGAGTGATGGCAATGAAGGGGTACTCCGCATTCCCTAAAGCTCCAGCACTGCTGGAACCTCACCATCAGATTGTTTAGTGCCATATCCAGGACACTCGTTAGGGGGGGGGGTCTTACCACTCTGCAGAGGTGCAGTCAGTGTATTCTACAGCCCCAGCTGACTGGGCAATACACAGATTTAAATGTCAGAGATTTTTATTTCAGATAATTCAGTTCAGCATAAGTACACAGTTTAGACGTCAAAAACAGTTCTATTTCGAGCAATTCAGTTCAGCACTAGTACTCAGTTCCAATGTAAAAACAGTTCTATTTTAAATTCAGTTTAGCATAAATACGCAGTTTAAATGCAAAAATCAGTATAGTGAAAGAAGCACGGTTTTGTTCTATTTAACCCATAAATAGGATCCTTATCAGGTGCTACCACTCAGGGCCAGAGTGGACCTGGGAGCGATGGCAATGAAGGGGTACTCTGCATTCCCCAAAGCTCCAGCATTGCTGGAACCTCACCATCAGATTGTTTAGTGTCATATCCAGGGCACTTGTTGGGAGGTCTTACCCCTCTGCAGAGAAGCAGTCGGTGTATTCTACAGCCCCAGCCGACTGGGCAAGCAGGGAGTCTGTGAGGGATGATGAGAGGTGTGGGAGGAGTAAGAAAGTCAATACACCACAGTTGATTGGCCAAACGTTTAGGGTTAGGGTTACTATGTTGAGGTTTTAAGGAGTTCAGGAAGAGATTCCTTGGGAAGAGAGCACACTTCAAATCAGGTCAGTGGCATTTCTACCAGGACAATGCACCAGTCCACAACTCCATCCTTGTCACAGAGTATTTGAGCAAGATGGGCATCAAGACAGTTCCTCAGCCTCCCTATAGTCCAGATCTTGCTCCCTCTGACTTCTGGTTATTCCCTCTACTCAGAGGCTGTCATTATGAGATAATTGAGGAGATGAAAGAGTCTGCGACGAAGGTCATTGACACGCTCACACAAGAGGACTTCCATGGGGCCTTCCAGAAGTTGTAGGAATAGTACAACAAAAGCATTGCAGCTGAAGGAGATTACTTCAAAGGGGACAAGAGTTTCATGTGTGTACTATCAATAAAAGTGCCCATACAAAAAAAGTCTGGAAACTTATTTGATGATACTCATACAAGTAACCCTTCAATATTACAAATCACTATGAACGTCTCTAGAAGGGAATATATCACAAATCAAGAACTAAATGTAATCCTCTCAAAGTATCAATAAAGTTTAAAGAAAGACATGATATTTGGACACCAGAGACGCTAGCAGGAGAAAGAGGTTTCTGAATTAGTGCTGTGGTAATCTACCCAAGAGAAAGGAAAAGGTAACATATCACTTGGGTAAATTGCCTCAGAGAAGACATAGGACTGCATTCTGTGGTAGAAATAGTCTTGTATTGTTGGAGTCTTGAAGGAGCCAAAAGGGAAGAAGAACGGTTGTTGCTTGTTCTTCGTATCAGGAACAGAAGACAGACACGTTTTTTACACACACACACACACACACACACACACACACACACACACACACACACACACACACACACACACACAAAACAAAACAAAACAAAACAAAACAAAACAAAACAAAAAACTGACAATGTAAATGATCAAGATGATATTACGAACCGCGATAGATATCTCTTGAAAGGATCATATCACAAATCAAGAATTATACTGAAGCATCTCCTAAAAGTATCAACAAAAGTTCCAGAAAGATGCATGAGATATGCAGGACCCTGCATATGCAACCAGGAAAAAGAGACTTCTAAATTTGTGACATGGTGACCAGTCTGAGAGTAAGTCAACAGTGTTTTGATGTCATGAGTCCAGTAACTGATTTTGCAAACATAAACTGATGAGATAAAGGGCCAAAATTTTATAAAATAATTAGAATATTATGAAAGAGGAACTTCTCTCAGAAATACCATTGGATCAATGATTGATTGATGGATTGATTTTAATGGCATGTCAACCCCTCATGGGTTATTTTATGCCTAAAGTTTAGGAAGTCACGTTCACAGTATATTCATATTTACATTTTTGTGTAGTTGTCTTTAAGATTTTTTTGGGGTGGGGTATACACGGTCTTATCAAATATGAATAATTCTAAACATCTATTTTACACATAGATGGGACCCTAACAGGTACTACCACTCCAGGTCAGAGTGAACCTGAGAGTAATGACAATAAAGGGTTACTCTACACTTCTCAGATTTCCAGAACTGGAGCTGGACCATCAGATGCAGTTAAGTATCATATGCAGTATATGCCTTTGCAGTGGTGGGGGTGGGGGCTCTTACCACCCTCTACAGTGGATTCAGTTTACATATTCTAATTAGTTTGGTTTGGTTTGGTTTGGTTTACGGCATATTTTATCTTTTTTGGTCATCTAATATTGAATCAAGTAAATTTGATTAAAAGTTTATTTTAAGTTTTTTTTTATCTTTGAATACTTATTCATGGTCAATATTTCGTTGCATTTCATTTAATTTGATAGTTTTTAGAATTGTCAGATTTTAAAATTTTCCCGTATAAACCCACTGCTTTTAGAAAGGATGTTATAGCATCTACTTTAGCTTCTTTTTTTAAAACAGTTTTTTCATATTGCTCGTGTAATAAAATATTTCTCTTGTAGGTGCCAGATCAATCAAGAGTAACTGCAATTGGGTTGAATGACAAGCAAACGTTGACCCTTCACTTAACCGGTATTGCTTATAAGTCAGGCAAGTGTACAAATTGAAACTGTTGTCCACCGATTCAACTTTCTTTACCTAACACGGAACCGACACCCAAATTATAAGACTAACATAGTCTCTGTTCTACTGACAATAAGCTATGAAGAGCTATACACAGGCTTCCAAAAATAAGTGTTGTGGTGACTAACTCAATATAAAATCAACAATGTTTGGTGTCATGTGTCCAGTAACTGATTTTGTAAACATATTATAGAGATGAATGCCAACACCTTTTAGAAGAATCATATGACTAATGAAGAATTATATAGATGCCTTCCAAAAGTGTCAGAAAAGGTTAAAGAAAGATGAATAAAACTTACTGGACACTGCATATGGCACCTGAAGGAAGAGCTTCTTAATTAGTGGGAAGCAATGAAAAGTCCATTTGTTAAAGTATGTATGTAGATGTTACAAATAGTAATGAACGTCTCTCAGAGGGAACATATGACCAATTTGAAACGAAATTAAACCCTTTCAAAACTATCAGTAAAAGTTCAAGAAAGACACATCATATTTTCTGGCAACTACATGCACTACCAGTAGGAAGTGGTTTCTAAATGAATGTTATAGTAACCAATACGAGAGAAAGTCAGAAGAGGAGGGCAGTAGATAACATGTATAGATTGCCCCTGAGAAGACACCGGACTGTATTTAGTTGGTGAATAAATAAGATCTGCAATACAAGATAATGAAACTCGGAGAGAATCTGTCAACTCATATTGGTCTCCAGCCAAGATAGATAGACAGATCATATTAAAATTGATTATGCGATTACTGAAACTAATATATTATATTTAAATTGGAACAACATCACTGAGACAGTTTTGATTTACAGCATAAAATAATGTAAATGTAAATAAATTTAGGCTGTACATGAGATATTGTATGTATTTACCCAACCCCTCCACTACAAGTAAGATGTGACACAAGGTCAGTTTTTAAGCGGTGTACAACTGGTTTAAATTCAGAGCTTTCCTTCTCCAAGACCGGTTGTCATACCAAGGTTAAAGAGCGGAGTCTGCCCTACTATTTACCAACAGCTGTGGGGAGAATAGTAAGATTCATACCTTTCCCAAGTTTATTAGCATGCTATTAAATGCAAACAACCTTGTCTATTTCCAATGGCAATTACTGGTGTGCTAAGAGCACTTCCTATATATGATATTGTAATTTGAAAGCATTATTTTGATTTAGCTAATTACTTTTTTAAAATATTTCACTACCTCGTATTCAACAAAAGTGCATTCTTGTGGATGCATATAAAAATTACTCAGTATCAAACATGTCAAGCTACTCCAACCTTCCGTTTCATACAACAGGGAGATGAACCCAGAGATTTGGAATCTCCAGTACCAAGTTCACCTTTTTTTTTGTCATGTTCTGTTTGAAGGCAGGGACATGAGTCACAGAGAAGATCAGATACCTCACTCTAATCATTCCATTACCATCATATCTTTAACACACAAGAATTTTAGTTTACAAGATATGAAAAAAATATATGGTTTGGTATGGCTGGAGGTTCATAGATATGACACCAGGAATTACCAAAAAGAGTGACAAGTTTGAAGCTGTATTTATCAACTTAAAAATTAACAATGAACAAAGCATAAATATTCTTTAACGTCCATATTTACCCCCAATCCACATATGCAGGATTTGGCACTAGTTCAATTCTAAGTGGTATTTAACAGTGTTGAATTCAGGGTTTTCTTTCTCCTTGACCAGTTGTGATGCCATGAAAAAGTGCCCAGACTGCTCTGATACTTATCCATATCTGAAGGGAGAGTAGTTGAATTCATTCCTTTCATAAAGATTTTAGCCCTATGTGAAATGCAGGATTTGAACTCATGTTATATTTTGACCTTCGACCCGGCCCAAAAATATTATTCCAAGGTGAAACACCAGAAGGAAGTGATACATTCCAATGGTCAGTAATCGAAAGAGATCGCGTGGGCGGATTAAGGCTTATGATATGGGACAAGGTGAAGGTCCCATTGTGCCACTACAGTGATGCACCGGAAGAGAGTAACCTCTGAACTGCATGACAGTTATTTCCGCTTGATGACAATTAAACATCCGATTTCAAAGATCCAGTAGGTGATCGTGTGGGCGTTGAATTATTATTTAACTCAGTTGAGTTTGGGGTGCCAAAGTAGTTGCCAGTAGACATCCAGACAGTAGAGACCAGATGTGGTAGGGAAGGCCACACCCGACTGAGGGGGCCCTCGGAAACCCCCGATGGAGTTGACCCCAACATCAGGAGAACAAGAAAGACACAACGTGGCGGTCATAACAGTGGGGTCAAAATATCAAGTTTATGTTCGGTCTCCAGCATCCTCTCACATGCAAACCCTTGAACAACCCTTTCGAACCCTTGCAATAAAGTGAAGTCTTCTTGCGTTTTCCCTCTTGCGTCTTTATCGTTGTGTCACTGTGAATTATTCTACATATATATGTGCATGTATGTAGATGTGAATCTACATATGTGACTATATAACACTCAGGTCACCAGATCCATTTCTTACAATGGTAACCATTACACCACAAGCACCTCCAAATTTTCTTTAATATAATCCCCATAACATTCAACATATTTATTCCAGTGTGTTTTTCACTGGTCAAAGCACCATTGAAACTTTTTTTGATATGGCATTAAGCTTTGCTATCATATTTCTATAATGTTCTACACATCCTGAAATCTTTCCCTAGAGATGAATTTTCAACTGAAAAAAAAAAAAAGACAGTCACATGGAGTTAGTTCTGGAGAGTATGGTGAGTACTACACGTACACAATCTAGTGTTTCACCAAAAACTTCTTATCAAAATGGATTGAGACTTATGATAGAATGTCAAGAGAATTGTCTATACAAAGTCTAAATCCTTTGTTATATTGTTCCTCAACAGAAACTAGAAGGGACCATATGACAAATTAAGAACTAAATGTAATCTTCTCAAAAGTATCAATAAAGCTTAGAGATAGACATATGATATTCTCTGGGCATCATGTTGACAAGCAAGAGGAAGAGGATTTTAAATTATTGTTATGGTAACCTACTCAAGAGAAAGTCAAAAGAAAGGAATGCCAGATTCCCAGTATAAATCACCTCAGAGATGACACTGGACAGCATTGGCCATGTTTACAGTTTAATTTTTAATTCTAAATTTCAAAATGTCAAAAATTAGAAGATTTAGTTTTGATTGCTTTTTTATCAAATTGTTTCCTTAAGAGAAGAAAAAAAACATTTCTTAGATTTAATTAAATGCAAATTTAAATGATTTTACTCAACAAAGAACATGACAGCAATTGAGATTCCAGCACCAGAATTATACAACATGTAACATTTGATTGAAATGAAACTCAAATAGAGTTATTTATTAAGCTTAGCTTAGTTGTGGCACAAGGCCAAAAATATGGGGCACCCAGTGAGAATTGGATTCATTAAGAATAGTCTGCTAATCTATCTTGCTGACCATTACACCATGTGAGGTACCCAGAGTACATACATAACTTTTGTTGGTGCCCAGAACATATACATAACTTTTGTAGGTGTCGATGGTGTAATGGCTATTGTCATTAGAAATAGACCTGGACAAGGCTGTTTGTATTTCACATTATGCTAATACTCTTTGGAAAGGTATGAATCCAACTATTCTCCCTCCAGTAGAGCAAACTGGGCTCTTTAACCTTGGTAGATCAGCCAATCAAAATGAAGGAAAACTTTGAATTCAAACCTGTTAAACTCTGCTTAAAAAATTGACTATGTGTTGTATATAGGTAAATATATAGATAACTTTTGTAGTTGTGAATATAGCTAGAATAATAGATTTTTTTGTTGCTCCAGAACTTTTGTGACACTTGGAGCTCGACATCTTGATAATATCAGATCTGCCCCAAAACAGAATATTGCTTGCATATTTGAGCAGACTTCCCCTAGTATATGTTACCAATCCTTGAAAGAATACAGAATCTGATTTGACAGTGAGGAACTTTTATCTCTTCAACCATTTTCACATCAGCATAATGTTTCTAGTCTGTCATTTTTTTTTTCATTTTTTCCATAAAGGAGGCTCAACCAAGCTCCTAGTCCTTATACCATCAATCTGAAAACATCCAGTCAAAACTAGGTTCACCAAGCTTTCTTGAAATCACTTTTTATTGATGTAAATTCTAGAACAGCAGAAATGTAAAAGAAACTACTTCCTGCAGATCTTCCAACAACATATGGCCTTAAATTCTTAAAGTTCAAGGTCAATAAATATCTTATTGATCCTTAGAAGCCTTTCAATCCATAAATTCATATTCCAATCTTCACTCGTCTCAAATTTTCCAATCATTCTTCGTATTTATTTACCATATATCATCACCATATCATCATAACCCTTTGCTGATTTGTTTATTGATTGATTTAATGGCATGTCAACCTGTCTGGCATTATTTCATGTCTAGAGGCTCAGGAATCATGTTCATTATATGTTCATATCTACATTTTTTTTGTGTAGTTGTTTCTTAAGAGTTTTTTAAATATAGTTGTATGGTTCCAAATATTCCTATGTAATACCAATGATTACATGGTTTCAAGTAAATTTTTCTCGGGCATTACCACTTGAGGTTAGAGTCGAGCAGGTAGTAATGGCAATGAAGGCATTCTTCATACTCAGCTGATCTCCAGAAGTGGAGCCTCACTATCAGATCCATTTTCATATCATACCCAGGAGTGTGGTCTTGCCCACCTGCAGGGGATACAGTTAACACTTTGTCATTGTCATCGTCATCGTCAGAGTTCCCTTTGCTGTGTTGTGGCCAATTTAGCCTTGTTAAGGCTTAATCTTAATAAAGAAAGAAATATTACATTAATAAATTCCTTTTTGTAGATTCAGTTGAAATTAATGTCCATGAGTCTATGAAGTTGGTTTTGATTGCATTGAAAGATTTGAATAAATTAGAGATACTGTAATAACCAACATTTGAATGATTTATTTCCAAAAATCTGAGTATTATCAATCTCTGTCTTAGAACCTAACATCCAATAACCTTCTAATCTAAGTTCCCTTTACAAACAATCACAATTCAAGTAGACATCCATTAGTTAAAGGCATCAGTTTCCATTCTTCTGCTCTGGATTCTTGGTCTCTCTCTCTCTCTCTCTCTCTCTCTCTCTCTCTCTCTCTCTCTCTCTCTCTCTCACTCCTCTGGCAATGATCTCAGGTTTACTTTTCTGGAACTATTTCATTTCTAGCAGCTGATCAAATTCAGCCTGGACAGACTAAATGGGTCATTTGAACACATCTCGTCTTTCAAAGTATAAGAAGATGATACTCAAAATTTCAGTCACAGGGAGGAATTGAAAAGTTCTAGGAATTATTATGACTATTCTCAAAGGCCAAGGAATAGTTCAGAAAGCAAATAAAATCGATATCTGCCGGAGGGCCCACCCACCACACTCCTATGTTGACTGGGACATCTTCTAAGAAAATTAATAAGACAGGATTCAAGAAAATAAATAGAATAAATTTTTGTTTGATAAATTTTTAAGCAGAGTAAAGCTGGTTTGAATTCAAAATTTTCCTTCTCTTAATCTGGTTACTTAAACAAGGTAAAAAAAACAGTCTGCCCTACTATTTACCCATAGCTAGTGAATGGGAGAACACATGCTTTTCCCAAGGGTATTAGAGTGAAATGAAATGCAAATAACCTCATTCAGGATTTGAACTTAGGTCAACAATTCTATTTCCTAAGCTGATGACAATTGCACAAAATACACTACCAATATATATACATTTATTTAAGCAATTTTTATAAAAGACGATAGAACACTGTTTGTTTATTATTTTTGATTAACTTTTCATGTCTCCTTGTTATTATTCTTGTGTCGAGTGGTAAAGGAATTGTCCCATACCTTCTGCCCAAGCACTTTCAACCATAGTTTTGGTCATCATCAGAGGTAGTGTAGTCGAGTTGATAGCTTGAGTTTTTATTGTTTTTAATTATTTGTAGTGTTTTGTTGTCAGTTGGAACATTTTCTGTGTTTTGTTTTAAAAAGTCTGGTTGGAAAAAAGATTTACTAATAGAGTTAGAGATGTTAGTTATTAGAAATATTTAACATGTTGGTGCCTATGTTAAATGCTATTTTATTTATGTTTGTTTGTTTTTTTATTTTTCATGCTTTGCTTCTACGATTTGTAATCATTTTTATATATAATCATTGTATTATCTATGAGAATCTTCCTTACATCGGAAGATGAAAGTTGGTGAGTGCTATTGTTGCATTTTATAGTTAAATGTTGTTATATGGCACTATTTTCAGAATATTTCAGAATATGTATTTTACAGACCTCGCCAAATGGGTTGGAATTTGAAAAAGAAAAATTTAAGCTATAGCTAAATGATCATAAAAACGTGAAACAGATAATTGCAGCAAACAGAATTATATTTTAATGTTTAGTATTGAATTAACACTATCTTGAATATTGAGAATTGTTACAGAGAAGAGTAGCACATTTAGTTAGGTTTCAGAATATGCCTACTATATCTCTGCTTAGGGGTTAGACACTCCCTTCCCACTACCAACGAGTGTCCTGGATATGACACTAAAGTACATCTGATGATAAGGCTCCAGTCTTGAAGTTTTGGGGAATGTAAAGTATCCCTTCATTTCCATTACTCCCAGGTCCACTCTGTACTAGAGTAGTAGTACCTGTTAGGGTCCCATCTATGGGTCAAATAGAACTATCTAATCATTTACCATACTTGAAACCATTCAACTCTGTACAAATAAATGATCAATACTAAAGAGAATTATTCCTGTTTGATAAGAATACTTGAAACCATTTACCTGTTTGCAAGCAAATGAGTTCTAGCTTTTTAAAAATGTTATGTAAAAACTATTCATTTACAAATTATATATATATATATATATATATATACTTATATATATATATATATGTAAAAGAATTTCTTAGTTTGACTAACAAACCTACACGCGTGAGTTCGAGTCTCATTGAGTGCCCCATTCATATGATCTTGTGCCACATCTAAACAAAAAAAACTTGTAAATTACTAAATTTTCTCTGACAAAAGCAATAAGTTGGAAACATACACATATATAAGAACGAAATAAATAATTCTCAAACAAATATAAATCTCTTTGTGGAGGTGTTCATTTTGAAATATATATATATATAAACAGAATCTAACATTAAATAACCTGAAAGATTTGATAAGCAATAAAACACAACCAACCAAGAAATAACAAACCAGAAAAATCTGTAAGTTGTCTTTTGATGTTTTCCAATATTATACATATATATATATACCTGACCAATAAAATGAAACGCAGTTTCTTCCAGGCAGTGATTGTATCGATACAGCTATATGGATGCACTACATGGACGCTAACTAAACGACTGAAGAAGAAACTAGACGGCAATTACACAAGAATGTTGAGAGCAATACTGAACAAGTCCTGGTGGCAACACGCCACGAGACACCAACTATACGGCCACCTGCCTCCCATTACGAAAACTATACAAGTTAGATGAACCAGACACGCAGGACACTGCTAGAGAAGCAAGGACAAGCTCATAAGTGATGTACTCCTATGGACCCCCACATATGGCCAAGCAAAAGCAGGATGACCAGTTCGAACTTACATACAGCAGCTATGTGAGAACACAGGATGTAACCCTGAAGACCTGCCAGAGGCGATGAATGATAGGGAGAATTGGCGAGAGAGGGTCAGGGATATCCGTGCTGGCGGCACGACATGATGATGATATACATACATACATATATATATATATATATATATATATATATATATATATATATATAAATCCTACATAAGTTATTCTGTTCTTCTGTGTTTCATATGTAATCCTGATCATCTGACAGAAATTCCATCAGATGATTGTGGGGACATATGAAACTTAAAATAACAGAAAGAGTAATATGGAATTATAATATATAATAATGGGAGTGATATGGGATTATAATTTAAAAGCTGTACCCTACAAAATAGCAGCTGTATGTCTAACACAATGGACCATGTTGAATATTTAAAATTCAAAAATAACAAGCGACTACATTATTCAGAATACAAAAAAATCTTTATTCAGAGTGTTAACACTTTCATTGCAGTCCAAAACAAATACAAGAAGAAAGGAAGACTTTGTAGGGGTTTATCAATGTATCTTCTTTGCAGCCATCCCATTACACTGTCTCTCAACAACATCTAACCATATTTACCAACCCCTCCGCTCGGGTAGGATATGACACAAGGTCAATTTTTAAGCAGAGTTTAACAGGTTTGAATTCAGAGTTTTCCTTCTCCTAGACTAGTTGCCTCAAGAACCTAGTCTGTCCTACTATTTACCCATAGCTGGAGGGAGGGAGAATAATTGGATTCATACCTTTCCCAAGGGTATTAGCGTTATGTGAAATGCAATTAGCCTGGTCCAAGATTTGAACTTGTGTCGCCGTGTCCATTTCTTAAGATGATATCCATTACACCATGGACACCTCCAACACCTCACTAACATCTAACCCCAACTTCACTCTTTGGATTTCAAAAATCAACTTCCTAATTTTTAAATCATCTAAGTTTTATATATGATCTATTTTAATCGCTTATAGCATCATACTTTCAAGAACCATCACATATGTCACAGGGCATTATTTTCCCATGCTGGTCAACAAACCTTGATTTGTTTATTATCCATATCCTCTCTGCCCCAATGTTATGAAGTGTTAAACCTTGTCGCCACCTGTACACATGTTTGACCTTTGTGAGGAACTAAACTTACATTCAAAGTCCTTAGCTAACTTACAATTTTACCAAATGAATAAAATAATTGATATAATTAATTAATCACCTAACAAAGTACCAGCTGTATGGCCACTTACGTCCTATCTCACAAGCCATCAAGTAAAATGAGTGAGATATTGAGAAGTAAGGATGAACGTATAAGTAACATTCTCCAATGGACTACCACACATGGACACACCATTGTTGACTGATCAGTAAAAACTTACATTTTTCAACTGGTACTGGATGCCATCTTGAGGACTTACCAAGAGCAGTGGCTGATAGGTACGGCTGGTGAGAGCGAGTCAAGGTAATCAGTCTTATCAGCTCACTTGGATAATGATGATGACTATATATATATATATATATGAATGTATATATATTGTGTTGTATACAAATACATATTTATTTCATTTTACTCTCAGAATTTAATACATCATTAGTTTTTTTTTTTCTATATTCATATTTTTTCAAGCATATTCCTTTCTACCTTCTTTAATTTCTTCCTTCCTTCCTCTTTTTCTACTCTCCATTTTTCATCCCTAGTGTCTGTCACATGTTTCTTTATTGCAGGTTTCTTGCTTCCTTCTTACATAGTTTTCTTTCCAGAAAGCAGACAATCTGTACATGAAATTAAATGCAAGAGTCTCTGGCTTCTTTTGTCTAATTGGTGTTAATCAACAAAGCAAGAAACTGCTGGAATCTATTATCAATTTCATTGTAATCATTACTCGATTTTTCTTGAGTGTGCGTGTGTGTGGGGGGGGGGGGCTACCTCTCACTATATTGTCTTACATCTTTCTCTCTTTTCTACATCTTTCTCTCTTTTCTACCACATCCCTCTATGTCTTTTTATTTGTTGTGCTTATAATGAACATTCACTAGACTTTGTTATCTACTGACACACAACTCAGAATGGTGCAAATTAATGGAATGGTTTGAAGCATAGAAACAAATTGAAGTATCTCTCTCTCTCTCTCTCTCTCTCTCTCTATATATATATATATATATATATATATATATATATATATATATATGTGGTTCATTCATAAGTTTCCAGACTTTTTTGTACAGGCATTTAAAATTGTCATAGACTCTTGCAAACTCAGAATCTTATTGCTATACATCTTATGAGATGACTGACCAATTCTTATGATTTCAGCTTCAAATGAACACCAACAGCAGCAATTGGAATACACCCTGATTGTTACTGCTGGAGAATTTCAAAAATGCAATCTGGATGTGAGGACACTTTAGAAGAACGATATGCAATAGAATTCTGTTTTAAACTTGGAAAGAAATGCCACAGAAACGTATGGAATGCTTCAGACTTCTTTTCGATCATCTTGCATGAATCGCGCATCAGTTTTTGAGTGGCATAAGAGATTCAAGTAAGGCAGGGAGTCCGTGAGGGATGATGAGAGGTGTGGGAGGAGTAAGGAAGTCAATACACCAGAGTTGATTGGCCAAAGGGCTAGGGTTAGGGTTAGGGTTACTATGTTGAGATTTTAAGGGAGTTCAGGAAGAGATTCCTTGGGAAGAGGCCAGCACTCTTCAAATTGGGTCAGTGGCATTTTCACCAGGACAATGCACTAGTCTACAACTCCATCCTTGTCACAGACTATTTGAGCAAGATGGGCATCAAGACAGTTCCTCAGCCTCCCTATAGTCCAGACCTTGCTCCCAGTAACTTTTGGTTATTCCCTCAGCTCAGAGGCTGTCATTATGAGATAATTGAGGAGATGAAAGAGTCTGCGACGAAGGTCATTGAGGTACTCACACAAGAGGACATCTATGGGACCTTCCAAAAGTTATTGGAATGGTACAACAAGTGCATTGCAGCTGGAGGAGATTACTTTGAAAGGGGACTAGAGTTTTATGTGTGTACTATCAATAAAAGTGCCCATACGAAAAAAGTCTGGAAACTTATTTAATGATCCTCGTACATTTGCCAGAAATATATATATATATACATATTAGAATTATCATGACTAGAAAATCCGGCAAACACCTACACATGACATACGGAACACTGAACATATATATATACATAAATTGTCAGTACATATGTATATATATATACATTTGCCAGAAATATATATATATATATATATATATATAAATTGTTAGTATATATATATATATATATATATACACACATTTGCCAAAAATTTCTGGCAAATACACCTTCCCAATCTGAATCCTTGTTGCATAGTTTTGAGTAAGCAGCAGGTGGCATTGGCCTCCATGTGAATACAGACAAAACAGGGTACATGTATTTCAATCAAAAAGGAGACATCTCCACTCTAAATAGTGGTTCTCTAAAACTAGTGAACAAGTTCACATACCTTGAAAGCAGGATCTCATGTACTGAAAATGACATCAATATATGTGACAGGTGTAGTTGCAATCACAAGCTATTTCATAATCCACTTGTGTTCTCTTTTCGTGACTATATGAATGGGTTTTCATTCAAGCTCTCTCTCTCTCTCTCTCTCTCTCTCTCTCTCTCTCTTATTTCTATGCATTTTAGTCAGCATCCATTTTTAGTCCTTCCACTGACTTGCATTCTCTTCCAAAGGTGTTACAGGTGTAGTTGCAATCACAAGCTATTTCATAATCCACTGGTGTTCTCTTTTCATGACTATATGAATGGATTCTATAGACATAGCAAGTTAATCCTTGGCAGATATGTTAATATACATGCATATATATACATATATATATAGCTACATTAATAAGTTAATAGTCTCATATAATTTTTTTTATTGTCAATGCACTTAACCTTACACATTTCCATTAATAATATATATTAACCATCATATAGCAAAAATTGCATTAAACATCGGTTAAAAATTATACAGGGAAAATTTCAGATCAAAATTCAGTAATTAACTATGTGTCAGATACTGCGTTACTTAATAGAAAAAACCCAAAAAGAAGCTCTTTGCTGCTACAGTATCAATATGTAAGAGACCATTCAGAAAGATATTAATCCTTAAAAATAGCATATTAAGTTCAAATTTCAGCTAGGGCCGTTTTCGTCCACTTCACACCAGTGCATTTGGGCAAAGTATGAATTCATTTCTACTGGCCCATTATGCTAATTATCCGGGCAAAAAATATCAAGTCATTGGTATGCCATAATATTTGATCTTTAACAGAGAATAGAGTGGATGAATGAACATTCTCCTAAACCCCTCATTCATAATTACATCCTTACACAGACAGTGAAAGTAAAAATCTGTTACCTCAATGATCAATCTTAACATTAGCTACCAAATTTCTTCTTATAGTGATTCCTGAAAGGTAGACTCTTGAGGATACTGGATGTGAATTTGTGTCTCACTGGGGGTATATTCTTTATTTCCAATATACATTGCTGACTTATGAGAATAGAATGATCATCTTAGAATTTCAATTTGAAAGAACAAAAATAGGATGAAACAAATTCTTGTAAAATATGAATAATAATTAAATAGAATATGAATAATAATTGCCAATGCTTCAGCAAAGAAATCCAAATGGTATTATAATTACAAATACATTCAATAAGGAAAAATCAAATAGCTACAAAGTGAAAATGTATTTCAATTTACTTAAGATTAAACTTACAAATAATATTGCTGGATTCTGATAAACAATCACTTATACAAATCAGTATCTGTATTTATCAAAACCAACCACATGAGGGGGTGTCCTCATGGTGTAATGGTAAAAGCAATAGACTGCGGAATCGTAGTACACGAGTTCGTACTCTAGTCGCACTATTACGTTCACTTTCAGGCAAATACCCTAAGGAAAGGTATGAACCCCCTTATCCTCCCAGTTATGGGTTAAATAGTACCACTATTGTTATTCTAGGAGAATAGCTTTGGCATTAAATAACCTACAAAGGTTGATATGCCAATAAACAAAGAAACCAAACCAAACCAACCACATGAATACAGTCCAATCAGCGTTGAGTATAGATTACACCGACTACATCTCTGCAGAGGGGTAAGACTTCCCCAATGAGTGTCCTGGATATGACACAAAATAATCACTCCCAGGTCAACTCTGGCCTGGAGTGCTAGTACCTGAGAGGATCCTCTCTATGGGTAAAATAGAACTGTTTGAATTAGGTAGCAATACTTGAAGCAGTTCAACTGTGTGTAAAAAAATGAGCTCAAGCTCATTTAAAAATACTATCATGAAAATGTGTTTACAAATCATATATATTTAATATATATGTATAAATAGGATTTGGCTTTAATCAATCTTTCTCTCTCTAAATAAATATTTGGCTAACAAGTTAAAAACACAATGGCGGTAACCAAAAATAATGTTAATTTTACCAGTCATTTAGGCCCTATCAACAGTACTTAGAATAAATTGACAGCCTCCTCTGCAGAGGGTTATTTGTTTAATGGCATATCAACCCTTGTGGACCATTTAATACTAAATCTTGTTTTATTGTATACATATTATTTGTGTTGTATACAATAACACACATATGCAAATACAGGCGGACCCTATTGTTTCAGATACAAACAGGTTTATTAATTTCTGGCTTCGGTCCATGGTGACACGAGGTGAGAGATACAATTCTTAAAAGTCTATGCTAACCATACTATGCTGACCCCGCCCCAACATGCGGCACATCTTGTGATGTTTAAGATCTCAATTCAGCTCTGCCAGTCGAGATCTGAAAAACTCAACCGCATGCCTCAACAGTAGAAAACCCAACTGCCATCTTTTCAAAATCCTTAAATTCTCAGAACCATCTCTTCTGGACATGACGTCATCCACACTCCAGCCTAATTTCCTGCCTGGGGGTTTATTATGACAAATGGTGATTGTCATATCCTTTGCGCGTAAGCATAAAACTGCACCAATTGACTATGCACCTGGACTAAGAGACCCAAATAGTTCAAAGCCCCACCAAACTGAATGATAAAATATAATTAACAAAAAATGATTAATATAAAAAAATCGTTCCTTAATTATTTAACATTTATAAATGAATAGTTTGTTGGTAGATATTTTGTTTTTTAATGAATTGTTAGAATACAAGATAGAAGTTACGAGACAAGTTTGTTTTACAATTCTATAGATGGTCTTGCTGTGTGGACGTATCTTATACTTATTTTTTAATACATTTTGTATAATTTTATTTCTCTCAAGAAGGATAAAATGCTATCCATGCTGACATTTTCAAATAAATTTATCATATTATTTGCATTGAAAAAGTATTTTCGGATAAGAGTGAAAGCTCTACATTCTATGAGGAAGTGTTTAACAGTGCAGAGTGTTACACATGTTATGCACCATGGTTATTCTTGCTTTGAGAACTTTAGGGAAGCCTGATTAAACATATTCACTGATCTTATGAATGAGAGTTGGTTGGTTGGTTGGTTTTTTATGGCATATCAACCATTGTTGGTTATTTAACACCAAATCCATTTTTATGCAAATAATTAGTTCTATTTCAAACAATTCAGTTTAGCATGAGTACACAGTTTAATTATCAAAAACATTTCTATTTCAGACTATTCAGTTTATTCAAACAGTTCTAATTCAGCTAATTCAGTTTAGTATACATACAGATTTTTTTTACACACAGTTAATTGTCAAAACAGTTCTATATATAACAATACAGTTTAGTGTAAGTACAGTTTCAATGTCAAAAAGAGTTCCATTTCAAACAATTCAGTTTAGCATAAGCACTCAGTTTAAATGTAAGTACCGTTTTATTGTCAAAACCATTTCTATTTCAAGCTATTCAGTTTAGTCAAACAGTTCTAATTCAAACAATTCAGTTTAGCATAAATATGCAATTTAGTTCTATTTAACCCATAGATAGGGCCCTATCAGGTGTTACCATTTCAGGCCAGAGAGGACCTGGGAGCAATGGCAATGAAGGGGTGCTCTGCATTCCCCAAAGCTCCAACATCACTGGAACCTCACCATCAGACTATTTAGTGTCATATCCAGGACACTCGTTGGGTGGGGGGTCTTACCCCTCTGCAGACGTGCAGTCGGTATATTCTACAGCCCCAGCCGACTGGGCAATATAAATGAGAGAAATCTACAGATAGGCAGAATATCAAATCTAAACTTTAAAGCTATTCTTGATTCTTTCTTAATCTTCTAAAACTTCAAACTTTAGATCGCTCTGTCAGCAGGGCTTAGAATATACTGACTGAATCCCTTGCAGAGGGGTAAGTCCACCCGAAAAGGAGGTATGACACTAAACTGCATCAAATGAGGAGTGATAGTACCTGTTAGAATTTCACCTGCATCTGATGGTGAGCCTACAGTCCTGGAGATCTGAGTAGTAAAGAGTACCAATTTATTGTCATTACACCCAGATCCACTCTGACCTGAAGTGATAGTACCCGTTTGGGTCCCACCAACGGGTCAAATAGATCTGTTTTAAAATTATTCATAATCAATTGGAGCATGTGCAAAAAAAAAACACCAGTAAGTGCCAGACTTAGTAATAAATGATCCACAAGGGTTATGAAAATGTAAATTTGAATGTACAATAAATGCAATTCCCTAACCTCTATGCATAAAATAACCCTAAATAGTTGACATGCCTTTAAAATCAATCAATCAAGCCTTAGAGTTATTTATAATGGTAAACCCCAGAAAATATGAAATAAAAAAATTAAAAATCAATAGCATAAAAAATATTCCAACCCCACAAAAATTATTGAATAAAAAAGTAGAATAAAACTAATATGATATATTGGCATGGACCCATGATACAGGGGATAAACGCGTTGGTTAGATCCAGTGAAATACCCAAAGAGTGTGAGTTCAATACCTAGTGAAGGCAGTGGAGAACTTTCAGAGGGGAAAGTAACAGGAGATAACTGATAACTGACATTCATTAAACATGGTTCATGGAACTAGAACAGTTTACCCTGGTAAGCGAAATAAAGGGTTAAGTTTGACATTCCAACCACCTGAAGAAGGCTGGAGCATACAACGGCTGAAACGTGATAAACATGGAGACAAAGATGAGGACAATAGTCTGAATAATCTACATTATACCTGAGTTGGACACATTCATAGAAAACAGGTGGATCTGTGAAGTTGTTGAATGGTATCAGAGAGACTGTAAACTACCACTCAGAAGACTTCCCCAATAATGGGACGGTGAAATTTTCCAGCTATTTTGACTAATAAGGAGAATGATAAGATCAAGAATGAAATGGCAGCAATATGAAAAACAATTGACAAACTGGTCAATAAAGGGGATGTAATATATGAGTTGTTTTTCTTATTAGGGTATTGTATCTCAAATGAAAAAAATGGTTTCATATTTAAAAAGTGGAAAGAAGAAAAGACAATATTCTGCTGAAATTATGATGATCTAGCACCTCTTGCTTATACACCTGATTAAGCAGAATCTCTGCTGCATCACCTGGAGCAGACAGCAAGTAGTATTGGTCTCCTCATGAACTTGGATAAAACAGAGTTCAGGTGTTTTAATTAAGATGGTGTCATCTCATTAAATGAAAAGGTTAATCACTATATGGAAATCCAACCTCCCTGATAAAATAAAATGGGAATTCTTCTAAGCTTTAGACGTGTCAGTACTCCCAAAACACTTGGAGGAGAAAAAGCTAGATAAGAACTACACAAGAATGCTGTGAGATGTTTAGAACAAATCCCGGAAGCAGCACCCAACAAAAAAGCAGCTGTACAGCCACTTACTTCCCATCTCACAAACCATCCAAGAGGAGCAAGACATGCTGAGTACTGCTGGAGAATCAGGGACATACTCATAACCAACGTTATCCAATGGACTCCTATACATGGACAAACCAATGTTGGCCAACCAGTAAAAACTTACATTCGTCAGCTCTATGCGGATACTGGATGCCGTCTAGAGCTATGGCTACTACATTTGGTAATTGATTGAGACCCAGTTGTGGGATATTTCATATTGTTTTGTATTATATTACCACTTATACTGCGTCTCAAGATGACAACTTAACATGCTCTGAAATCACCATCAACTTTTGAGAACGAAGACTGCTTTGTAGAAAGTAAAAACGATTTAACAATATGGCAGATGTACACGGACTTACATAAATCCAAGCAGAGTCTAGCACTTTTTCGTACTTTAAAGGATCTATAATCTCAGGAAAACGGGATCCAGAAAATAAGACAATCTGGACACATCATTTTTAAAAGCTGAGAACACCCGGGTTTATTTAACTTTAGCGAGGAAAATTGTTACGTTACCTCCTTGCTATATTGTTGGAAATAAAGGGAGAAGAACAAAGATGCCGTTAGGTTTTCAATTTTAGTAGTTTAATAAAACTTGATTTGAAAGGAAGCCTTTTGTGCTGGTTGTCGTAGTGAGAAGGAAAACAGGTATAAAAGGGTTGAGCAGTCATTTGGTGTGTTGCCAGTACTTGGTAATCCTGTAGATTTTGGAGTGAGGAATAAAGGTCTCCAAAATAGATTAGCAGAATTGAAGTGGCTGGTTGTCTGAGCATGATGCGCTTCGCGGTAGACGTAGCAAAAGTCGTGTTTGCAGTTTAAGGACAGGAATGATGTAGTTACCCATAAATGTGTGGTCCTGGTGGCTGTAGGAGAGAGGCATGAAGGTCTCCCGAAAGGGTTGTCCAGGAATGAAGTTGGTGGATGTCTGAACGAAATTACGCGTCGCTGTAGACATAGCAAAAATTAGAGGCGACATAAAAGTGTTCCTGTAAGTGGCGGATTAAATGCATCTAATTCATGTTCAACTGGGAATCCTTGGTCTAAGAGGGTAGACTCAAAAAGTCCATAAATTAGACGGCTTTCCTCATGGTGGGATTCTGCTGCTATGAAGGGAGCGGACACAAAGTACTCCGTCCTGCTCGAAAAGTTCTGAGGAAGAGATAGTTTGGCGGGCTTTCACTATTTTTATGTTGTCCGGGAAAATGGTCCGGGCTGAATAGGATAAGTCATCCTCATTGGGTGAAAATATGCGATGACCATAACGGTCAAATTAATTTACGCGCCAAACAAAAATACGAAGTTCTTTCTGCTACATAACCTTTAAGGAATTTTATGACTACAGACCTACTTCCAGTAAAAGTATCATTGACTTTTTTATACAATTCAGATACCTCTATCATAAACTGGGTAAATTTACAGTCGAATTACCAGATACACGTGCTTTTTTTTCTATTAACTACCACAATTGTGTCTGGCGAAAATGATCGACTGGCCAGTGCTACGAGTGGTACGATATAAGAGAGGATCCTGTCGTAACCAATGGTCTGATGGAAGAACCATGTGACAAATCTGAATTCGTTTTTGTCACCGAAAATGAGAATACATTTTTTAAAAAAAGGTTGGCGAGGACGAGTAAATTATAAAGGTGGCCGGAAATATTCCAGCAAAATTTATGTATCCAATCGGTAAGGATGAGAAAATTATAAAAATGACTTCATTTTGACTCTACAAAATACTTCTCAATAGATTGTGGACATTATCAAGAAAATAAAAAAATACATATACTAGAGATCCCCATAAACCTATTTAACGCAGAATCTCATGCTTCCAGCTTGGTTAAAGAAACTTTTAAAATGGACATATTGAATTGTGCATGTACAAAACTGTCATTGGTAAAACACAGCTGGACGTTTTTACAGATGCTTTGACTGGTCAAGACAAATATTTAGGTGAATATTTTTCCACTGAGACAACATTCAAGTTTGTAGATGAAACTGACGTTACTGCATCTAGGAAAGTGAAATTTCCAACAATTATTGTCAGAAAAAATATAATGATTGAGTCCTGTATAGTGAATAATGAAATTCCATTGCTATTGAGTAAAACCACTATGACGTAAGGTGGAATTATTTTAAATTTTGTGAATGATTCAGGAAAAGTTCTAGATGATACGAAAGATTTGGTTTGCACCCCATCAGGCCACTATTGTATTCCACTTACAAATTTATCATTTGACAAGTAGAGTGAGTTAAGAGTGTCGTTTATGGTATTGCAGATCACTTCTGTAAAAACCTTAATACAGGAAAGAAAAGTAAAAAAAGGCAATAAAGTTACTCAGACAATTTTCATAGACCACAAAAGTTGTGGAAACTTTTGACAGGGAGTAAGGATTTTAGTGACGCTGAATTCCTTAAGATAAGTAAATTCTCGTGAAGTAGGCATGAAATATAAACGCATACCTTTACGTCCAGTTGTAGATAGACCCATGGCTGATAAATTTGTGCGTATGGACTTAAAGGAACAAATTCATATCAAAACCTGAACCTTGCATAGGATTGATTTTGCAACAAAATTAGTATTTTAGTATTTTGTAGTAGTTGTTGGCAACCATAGTCGAGGGCGACCTGAAGGCTCCTTTTTCAATAGCTTCTACACCAAGGTGTAGTGGGGCGCTACTCCTTTCCCGGGATTGCTCCACTTTACCGTTGATACTTAGCTTATATTACTGCGCGTTAAGTGAGGAGGTATCAAGTACAGTTTTTAAAGTCTTTGGTATGACACGACCTGGGATTAAATCCAGGTCTCCCAGACCATTAGCGAACACTCTACCCACTGGGCCAATAAACCAGTAGTTGCATATAAATTGAGCAGTTTTTTTTTGGGGGGGTCTCCATATAATTTCATCACAGATCACCACTATTACTGAAAACTGTCACAATAGTTGATGAGAATGCAGTTTGTTTGGTTTCTTTGTTTTAATGGCATATCAACCTTTATGGTTATTTAATGCCAAAATCATCCTTGTATGACAGTACTGGTACTATTTAACCCATAGCTGGAGAGTATAAGGGGTTCATACCTTTTCAATGGTTTGGTTTGGTTTGGTTTTATGGCATATCCACCAATGTAGGTTATTTAATGCCAAATCCATTTTTATACATATAAACAGTTCTATTTCCAACTATTCAGTTTAGCATAGGTACACTGTTTAGTTCTATTTGATCCATAAATAGGACCCTATTAGGTGCTACCATTTCCAGCCAGAATGGACCAAGGAGCGATGGCAATAAAAGGATACTCCGCATTCCCAGTTACTGGAATCTCACCATTAGATTGTTTAGTGTCTTATCCAGGATACTCATTGGGGGAGTCGTACCCTTTTCAAAGATGCAGTTGGTGTATTCTACAGCCCCAGCCGACTGAACAACCTTTTCAAAGGGTAATAGTCTGAAAGTGAATGCTGGAGTTTAATCTGTCTTAATGTGACAGTCCAGCATGTTAGACGCTATGCCATGGAGATTCTTCCCCTTCTCAATCAAGTCAGGGATTCTCTCCTGGCATTGGTACCTTATAAAACATTTTTTTAGTATATTCTAAACGACAAGATGAAATTGTACAAAACATTTACCAAATGTGGATATCTTATTTTGGTGTACCAAGAAATTTCTTGAGTGATTACGGGACGGGGGGGATTTTCAAATGAAAAATACAGGGAAATGAATGAAGAACTAAATATAGAAACTGCAACAACACCATATAAATCACTATTTAGCTTTGGGATTGTGGAACGGTATAATCAGATATTGGCTGAATCATTTTACAACATTATTGCAAAATTGAAATGGGAACCAAAAATTATACTTGCAAGGGCAATAAGTGCTAAGAACATATTACAAAATGATGGTGTTTTTCGTTCAAACCAATTAGAATTTGGAGTTAACGCTAACTTTCTGTTGGGACAGTAAAATATGTTGTTTTTTTTTTCCTGTGAGTGTGGTTAAGTTATGGAGTCTTTCGGCGATTGGATAAAACAATCACGTGAATAGTCCAGAAGTTTTGGCGCAATATACCAAAAAAGCAGCAGATAGATTCCGGACCAGCGAATCAGAAATTCTCAAGAAATCACTGTCAGAAGATACCAGCTATCCTCTTCATCACACCGGTAAGTCCCTCAAACTTGACTCGATAAGCATGAAAGGGCTCTATATTTTTGGTCATTGTTTAGTTTTTTTTAATAAATTGTTAGAATTGAACTAAGTTTTAATTCATCTATTTGTTGTTGTCAGTCGTAAATATAAATGTTATAGTCGTCTATATAGTCGACTTTAGTCGAGGGTGTCTCGAAGGCTCCCTTTTCGATAGCTACTACACCGAGGTGTAGGGGAGGGCTCTACTCATTTCCCAGATTCCTCCACTTTACCCTTGATCCTTACTTTATAATGCTGAGTGTTAAGCAAGGCGGCATCAAGTACCATTTTTTGAGTCTTTGGTATGACTCAACCAGGGATTGAACCTCAGTCTCCCAGACCATTGGCGAACACTCTACTCATTAGGCCAATGGTACTAACTCCAATATTTCCATTAATCTAAGAAGATGAAATTCCATTTATGTAGAGTTCATCTAGTGATATTATGTCAGAATATGAAAGTGTAGCAGAAAGAAATAATTTCAAATTTATTGTTTAGCGCGGGAATTATTTTGGCCGTTGAAGTTTCGTTTTATATTTTCGTCCAATGAGGATGATTTAAGCCATTCTACTCGGATGACTTTCCCGGGTTGTATAAAATGTCGCGCAAACGCTCTCTCACTCCCTTCCTCATTCATTCTAGCAGCAGAACAGACCAACTTCAACATGAGGAGAGTGCATTCAATTTTTGGACCATTGTTTTCTCTAGATCATTCCTTTATCATTTACTCATTCCTTCAAGACCAACTCGCCCTCGAAGCTTCAAGTTGGATGTTTTATTCCTGCTCTAACATCCGCAACTGCTTTCTTCCCTTGGTACGACTCACAGAACAGGGTTTTTTCTCAAGCTGTCATTAAAGTTTTAGGGACTCACCAATATTCTCGTCCACTCATTTGTTTTACTCCTTTTCTTAACATTACAAGGCAAAAACCCCAACAATATCCTTCCTTTCCCTAAAAAAGGCGACCTCGGATTAGCCAAGAACTACCGAGGGATAACACTAACATCCATAGCAGCCAAAATCTACAATGCCCTACTACGAAACCGCATAGAACCCAAAATAGACAACATCCTTAGGAAAAACCAAAATGACTTCTGGAGAAACAGATCCACAACCTCACAAATATTGACCATCCGTAGAATCCTTGAAGGCGTTCGGGCAAAAAACTTACAGGCGACATTACTATTTGTCGACTTTACCAAGGCGTTCGATTCCATCCACAGAGGGAAAATGGAACTAATCCTACTAGCATACGGCCTACCAAAAGAAACCGTAGCAGCAATAATGATCCTCTACAGAAACACAAAAATGAAAGTACGTTCACTAGATGGAGACACGGAATACTTCGACATTGTCTCAAGAGTACTACAAGGAGACACGCTAGCCCCTTCCCTCTTTATCATCTGTCTAGATTACGTGCTTAGAACTTCGATCGACAAAATCAGAGAAAATGGCTTCGAGCTGACTAAGAAAAGAAGCAAAAAGTACCCCGCAAAAACAATCACAGACGCCGACTACGCTGATGACTTGGCGTTACTGGCGAATACGCCTAATCAAACAGAGACACTACTGCATAGTTTGGAACGAGCTGCAGCAGGCATTGGCCTCCATGTCAATGCGCACAAAACTGAATATATGTGTGACAACGAAACGGGCAACATTACCACTCTATACGGAGCCTCTCTGAGGCTAGTGGACAAATTCACCTACCTAGTAAGTAGCGTCTCATCAACCGAAAACGACATCGACACACGACTGACGAAAGCATGGACGGTTATAGATAGGCTCTCAATCATATGGAAATCAGACCTGACCGATAAAATGAAACGCAGTTTCTTCCAGGCAGCGGTTGTATCGATACTGCTATATGGATGCACTACATGGACGATAACTAAACGGCTGGTGAAGAAACTTGATGGCAACTACACAAGAATATTGAGAGCAATATTGAACAAGTCCTGGCGACAACACCCCACGAGACACCAACTATACGGCCACCTACCTCCCATCACGAAAACTATACAGGTTAGACGAGCCAGACACGCTGGACACTGCTGGAGAAGCAAGGACGAGCTCGTAAGTGATGTACTCCTATGGACCCCCACATATGGCCAAGCAAAAGCAGGACGACCAGCTCGAACTTACATACAGCAGCTATGTGAGGACACAGGATGTAACCCAGAAGACCTGCCGGAGGCGATGAATGATAGGGAGAATTGGCGAGAGATGGTCAGGGATATCCGTGCTGGCGGCACGACATGATGATGATGATGATGATAAAAGCTTTACACTGCACCAGACAAAACTACATTGCTGCGGAGCCAAGTGAAAGGATCGAGAAGACATCCAGATTTAAAGTATGCACTTATTAAAAAATTTTAAAGATTGGAAAGGTCCTGTAATAGTGCTTCGGAAAAAGGACAAACTGTATAGGTACGCCATGGAGGAACTTATTATCGGGCTCATCCATTCCAATTAATGAAAGTAAAGGATTGTAGTATTATGTACCAGACCAAAAAGAGATCAGAATATAAGACGGGAGATAAAGAACTGCCAAAGAATATTCTTGGTGTAGATGAGAAGGATGAGACTCATAAATATTCTACGACAGATGAAATTGATTCACAGAAAGAAGATATGTCCGATGATAGATACGGAAACTCACCTCTTAATGTAAGTAATAATGTAAAACCAATAGAAAATTATTTTATCAAGTAAAAGATGAGGGATGAAGAGTTGTAAAAACAAGTCAAAGTAATAAGCATAAAGTCTAAACAAACTGGAAAATATAAAGATTGGGTGAACGTTCATGTGAAGGGAGATGAAGAACCATAATGTGTTAATTGGGATCATACTGACGATTGGAAAGAACTACCTTATTCAGAAAATTCTGTACTGCTAATCGCAGATCAAGAAATACCCCAGGATTTTGAGGAGGAGGAGGAGGAGAGAGAGAGAGAGAGAGAGAGAGAGAGAGAGAGTTAAATACATTGATTGATAATAATACATTTGAATTAGTTCTTTTTGAAAAACAAGCTATAGCAACTTCTCACTGGATAATACTGAAAAAATTTAAAGGTATCGAAATGAAAACTAAAGCAAAATTAGTGGCTTGTAGTTTCAAAGAGGACACTTGCGATCTTAGAAAAGATTGTAGTATCACCTCCCTTACTAAGGTCAGTAAATGGGCAGTCAATACTACCTTAACAGAAATCTTGGTCCTTACTTCCACCTCGGCCAAGGAATGCTATCCCAGAATCCATCGCCTCTCACTCTTCTCTCTTCCCTTCTCTCTCCTTTTCTCTCTCGCTCTCCCTCTCCCTCTGGCCAATCAGCGGAGATAGTAGCAGTTGCCGAAGACGACCCAAGACAGAAGAGGAGGCAGTTGCTGAAGAGATTCCAAACACTAAACACACGTGTTGACTGCCGGACATTTTCGAGCCAACACGTGGCGTTGTATACGAAGAATAAAATTCCTCTTTTAAAGTTAATATTTGTACTTCTCATTTATTATCTCAAATAACATTACCCAAGTACATATATTACAATGGTGACCCCAACTAAAAGGATATAAGGTGCAACTTTTGAAAATTCCAGGATAAATTCAACCAATTTTTCAACTTCACGTCGCAAACGTTTCAAGAGAGAACCTTCGACGTAAGTAAATTAAAAAAAATTCTTTTCCTCTTTTCTTCGTCTACAACAACAACAAATATATATATATATACATATATAAAAATATATATACACACACAAAAAAAAAAAAAATAAATAAATAAATAAATAAATAAAAATGGAAGAAGCTTCTCTACAGCAAATTAACATGAAGACACCAGAATTCATGGAAACGGCAGTGAATGGCTGGTTTTCCATTCTGGAGGCACAATTCCACCTGCGCAATATAACGGCATCAACAACAAAATTCTACACGGTAATATCATCTCTGCCTGCAGAGGTGGTAGCTAAAATACCGATAACAATTTTAGAATAAAAAAAATACGAGAAAATAAAACAGTCATTAATTGAGGCCCACGAAAGGACAAAGCCGGAATTACTGGACAAATTAATGACAGCAACAACTATTACAGGCCGTCCTTCAACATACCTGCAAGAAATGCTATCGATAGCAAAACGGATTGGTATCGGAGAAGAAATAGTAATACACAAATTTCTTCAGGCCCTACCAGCGACAATTTCCCCCGTCATTGCTTCACAAAAGGAGTTAAGTCCAACTCAACTTGGAAAGCTAGCGGATGAGCTTATGCCTCTGCTTAACAATATCAACGCGACAGCGTTCACCGCTCAGCATAGGACACAAAAAACTGAGAAAAGCAAAGACAATATTATTTTACCGACAGGTATTAAACCTTTCTTCCTGGAACAAAAAGCCAAAATATGTAGAGCACACCTCTACTTTGCCGAGCAAGCAAGAACTTGCAAACCATGGTGTAGATGGCCGAAGAAGCAAAACACAAAAATACTACCAAGTTCGCGTCCACCTACACCAACTCCAACAGACTCGGAAAACTAACGGCGCGAACCATGTCTGTCCCCCTGAGTTCGCCGCTATTACAAATCAATACACGATTAGGGACAACTACATTAAAATTTATAGTGGATACTGGTGCAAGTATCTCAATAATACCAGCGTCTAGGTTAAACGGCGTCACGTTAAATCCAACACCGGTATCACTCACCACCGCTAATGGAGAGAAAATAAAATGCTACGGACAAGCAAACCTAGAGATTGGGATACCAAGTTTGAAAAGGTCATTTTCCTGGACATTTGTGGTCGCAGATATCACCAATCTACTCCTTGGATTTGATTTTTTAAATGAATTTGGTCTCATAATCGACTGCAAAAATAAAACAATTTACGACCCGTTAACAGCTACCAAAAAGGAATTAATACTAAACACATCTCCAGTAAACGTGGTCATTAACAAAGTAGAACAACCATCATTTATTCAAACCAGTCTGGATAAATACCCAGAAATCATTTCTCCTCATATAAACAAAAATAACAACTACTGCGGTGTTTATCACAGAATTGATACAGGTAGCCATTTACCGGTTTTTGCAAAATCCAGACAGCTATCAGCGGAAAAATTATCGGCGACTAAAGAAGAGTTTAAAAGACTCATATATAAAGGCGTGATAACTCCTTCAGACAGCGAATGGTCTAGCCCACTACATCTTGTACCTAAGCAAAGTGGACGATACCGCTGCTGCGGAGATTACCGTGCATTAAACAGCATCACTAAAAGTGATAGATACCCCATTCCCAATATAAATTCATTCACTACAAAACTCGCTAATAAACAGCGATTTACAAAAATTGATCTGATTTCAGCGTACCATCAAATTATAATGCACCCAGATGATATTCCTAAAACGGCAATTATCTGTCCGATGGGTCTTTTTCATTACGAATTTATGCCGTTTGGGTTAAAAAATTCGTCGGCAACATTTCAAAGGTACATGGACAGAATCTTTCGACAGATAGACTGTGTCTTTATATATTTAGATGACATCTTAATCTTCAGCGACGACGAGCCTTCCCACAAGAAAGATATAGACACAGTTTTTAAGATTTTACAAGAAAATAACCTGAAAATATCACTATCGAAATCTATTTTCAATGTAACATCGCTAGATTTCCTAGGTTTTAGAATTAATTCAAATGGAATCACACCAACTGCTAACAAAGTAAAAGAAATAGAATCTTTTCCGTGTCCTACAGATGCTAAAAGCTTACGCAGATTTCTTGGTATGGTAGGATTTTACAGGAAATTAATACCAGGATTTGCGAAGTTAGTCTTACCTTTATCCGAAAGAATGAGATTAACACCTAAAGGATTAATTACCTTGAATAATTTGGAAAAACAATCCTTTTCTAACATTATAAAAATACTTGGTGAGCTAACAGAATTATCTCATCCTCAACCAACTTGTACACAGTATCAACTAGTCACGGACAGCAGCAAATATGCAGTAGGTGCTGCCTTACATCAGGTCATAAATGGAAATCCAATACCAATAGGATTCTTCTCAAAGAAACTGACGACAACACAGACGAGATATTCCACTTTTGACCGTGAACTTTTAGCAGCATATTTGTCAGTGTTACATTTTCGCCACCTCATAGAAGGTCGTGAAGTATTACTTCTGACGGATCACAAACCAATATGCGGTGCATTCCACAGTCTAAAACTTGCCAAATCAGATTGACAACAAAGACAGCTAGCAATTATTACAGAATTAATTTCAGATATAGCCCATGTGAAGGGTAACCAAAATGTAGTTGCAGATTGTCAGTCTCGCCCAACATTTGCTGTACAAATAGATATATACGATCTGCCAGCACTTGCAGATGCACAAAAATCAGACACCGAAATACAGTCCTTTCCAGATTTAAAGAAATTCACATTATCTGGAAAAGATCAATTTGTGTTATGTGATACATCAATGTCATACCCCAGACCTTTTGTACCGTGCACACTACGAAAATCTATCTTTGACAGCTTGCATGCAATATCACACCCTGGAATAAAATCATCTATCAAAATGATTAAGGCTACATTTTACTGGCCACATATGGATAAAACCATCAAAGAACTATGTGCATCATGCACATCTTGTCAACAAGCAAAAATATACAGACATACCAAATCGCCTGTACAAACGTTGGAAATACCATCATCAAGATTCCATACTGTACACATTGATATAATTGGACCACTACCACCAGCGAAATGCTCCAACAATCCTTACATCAATTCATGTCAGTATGTTTTAACATGTATAGATCGAACCAGTCGATGGATAAAAGCACAACCTATATCGGATATTACAGCACAAACCGTAGCAGAAGCTTTTGTAAACACGTGGATTACGCGCTTTGGTGTTCCACTCCACGTCATATCAGACAAAGGCAAACAGTTTGAGAGCGAACTCTTCCTTGAACTATCAAAAATTATTGGATTCTATAGGCTACGTACAACATCCTATCATCCACAATGCAATGGACTTATAGAAAGAGCCCACAGAACCTTAAAAGCAGCTATTATGGCCCGAAAAGAATCTTGGATTTCAGCCCTACCAATAGTTCTCATGGGAATTCGAAGTATGCCCAACTGCTCCAAATTTTCCCCTTTTTATGTGGTCACAGGTGCACAAATGTTATTGCCACAACTAATGATAAATACGGAAAATACAGAAACTGTTACACAAAAATTTACAAGAGAACTGCACAAAACTATGGCAAAATTCGATCTGACAGACTTTTCAAACAGAGAAAAATCAACAAAAACATCATACGTGCCAGATCAACTTCAAACTTGTGATAAAGTTTGGATTAGGATAGACCGCGTTCGAAAACCGCTAGAAGCACCCTATTCAGGTCCTTACATGGTACTCGAACGAACACCAAAATATTTCCTAATAGAAACTAACTCAAATACGCATACACAAGTTTCAATAGACCGTTTAAAACCTTACATTGAAAACAAACAAAAATGTACACAAAATGCAACTACTAATACAAATAAAAAGTCTGAAAGTTTACCTCCTGAAAAAGTGCAGGAACATAAAATGGAAAAAAGAACTTCAGGTAGAACGGTTACATGGAAAAAGGATAACGAGTATATTTATTATTAAAACAAAACAAAAACAAAAACAAAAAAAACAAACAAAACCAAACAAAAACTCCGTTTACTGGTAGGGGAGTATTGTAGTATCACCTCCCTTACTAAGGTCAGTAAATGGGCAGTCAATACTACCTTAACAGAAATCTTGGTCCTTACTTCCACCTCGGCCAAGGAATGCTATCCCAGAATCCATCGCCTCTCACTCTTCTCTCTTCCCTTCTCTCTCCTTTTCTCTCTCGCTCTCCCTCTCCCTCTGGCCAATCAGCGGAGATAGTAGCAGTTGCCGAAGACGACCCAAGACAGAAGAGGAGGCAGTTGCTGAAGAGATTCCAAACACTAAACACACGTGTTGACTGCCGGACATTTTCGAGCCAACACGTGGCGTTGTATACGAAGAATAAAATTCCTCTTTTAAAGTTAATATTTGTACTTCTCATTTATTATCTCAAATAACATTACCCAAGTACATATATTACAAGATTATCGCACCTGCAGTAGAAAGCGTCTACACTTGGTATTTTTGCCAGCAGTTTTGAATTCCAAGAGGTTGCAATCTAGATATAACAGCGGCGTTTCTACAAGAGGATCCTTTGGCAAGAAAAGTATCTCTACATCCACCTCGTAAAAACAGTCCAAAAACTGAGGTCTAACATCTTAAAAAAGACATCTATGGATTGTACGATGCACCAAGATCTTGAAACAAAAGAGTAAAAGAAGGACTCTTATAATTGGGAAGTTTAGTGGAAGTTTTGTTGTTATTGTCAGCGAGGGAAAGTTTTGTTTTTAGCGAGGAAGATGGTGTAACGTAAGTGTGTGTGCTTACGTTGTTGTTGTTTCCTCGCTAAGTTTGTAAGGTCTTTCGCTAATTGTTGTTAGGTAAATAAAGGAGAAGGTTCAAGATGTCGAAGTCGAAATGTGTTTTTAGGAATAGTTTTTATTTGCAGCATGGAACATTGGATTTGCTTTTTGTGCTGTAAGTCTCGTAGGAAAGATTGTGAGTAAGGAGACTAAATGGAGATATGATAGAGTTGAGAAGGCAGCGCGTGTCGTGGGATGTACGAGGGATTGTGTTCGCTGTAGTTTAGCGAAAGTCTTGTTTGCCGTTGGAGGAAATAAACTTTGGAGTCGCCTTGAGTTTTGGGCGTCTGGCTGAGAGGCGTGCGTTGTCTCCATTAACGTGGCCCAGAGGTGAATTGAGAGCTAGGTGTCGAGAGCGGGATTAGGCATCACATCGACATAGCCAATTTTGGGGGTGACATAAAGTTGTTCCTGTGGTGGCTTATTGAATGTATCTAATTCATATTCAACTGGGGTTACTTGGTCTCAGTGATAGACGCAAGGAATCCATAAATTAGATAGGTTCCCTCATGTGTCCATGCTGCTGCTGCTATTGAAGAACTGCCAGTGGGACGTCTGCACTGGGCGGCGTTGTTCAGTCAAAGAGACTGTGTTTGGCAGCTTACTCAATTTCTGCAGCTGGGAAAAAAGATCCGGGATAAATAGGATAGGTCATCCTGATTGGGTGAAATTATGCTTCGAATTAAATTGCGCGCCAAACCAAAATACCTTCTGCTACATAAGTACGTCAATGTTTTGTTCAAGTGGTATAAATATGGATTATTAAAGGAATTTTGGTTAGATGAGAAACTTCAATTGGCGGATTCCTTAACAAAAAGAGGTGCTTCTACTCTGAAATCGTTAGAAGTACTTGATACATCTCAAATTTGAAAAAAAAAAAAAAAATGAAATACAATTAAAAAGTACTAAATGAAGGGATCTGAAGTGTGGGTTTATCTCCCTTGAACCATTTTTTAGGCATTCAACGTTTGGTTCACTAAGCAGAGAGTTCTTTAATCGCAAGAGGGAAGGAGTAGTGTTGACAATATATGAAAGATACGACATACGTTGAACATTTGAACTGGCGAAAAAGAGTCAAAAGAATCCATAAAATCATCACACCATGATGATGATGATGATGATCACGATGATGATGATCACGACAATGATGATGATCACGACGACGATGATGATGATCTCCGATGTTAATAATTAAAAAAAACAACCTTCTAACACATATACTAGTCAGACAACAAATTTACCGCTTCCCAGATAAAAGAACCATTAAAAAAAGCCCATTATTCAAAACAAAATGCAAGTCCATTTTATTCCTACTATTATTAGACCAATGATTGCAGATAAAGTAAATACCCCGTACAACATAGATTACAAAAAAAAGGTTTTAAATATAAGCAGTAATCATCATCATCATCATTGTCATCAAAGCATGCAAACAGCACAAATTCCTTTGACTCTTTCTCACCATCCTTCCCTATTGACCATCACTTTTGGTTGGTCCTCTAGACGCCATCCAGAGTCCAAATAAAGTTGATGAATATAAGTTTTTGCTGGCCAGCCAATACTGTTGGGTGTGCACATAAGTAGAAGTCCATAGGAGAATGTTACTAATGGATTTGTCCTTAATTCTATCACAGTCCCCAGCATGGATAGTTTACGAGATGGCTTGCCCAGTCAGCTATGGCTGTAGAATACACCAACTGCAGAGGAGTAAGACTCCTCCAACAAATGTCCTGGATATGACACTAACCAATCTGATAGTGAGGTTCCAGTAATGCTGGAGCTTTGGGGAATGGGGAGTACCCCTTTATTGCCATTGCTCACTGGTCCACTCTGGCCTGGAGTGGTAGCAGCTAATAGGGTCCTATCTATGGGTCAAATAGAACTAAACTGTGAATTTTTGCTAAACTAAATTGTTTGAAATAGAACTGTTTTTGACATTGAAACTGTGTACTTACAGTAAACTGAATTATTTGAAATAGAACTGTTTTAACATTTAATCATTTGTAACCCAAATCTATACTTATACTAAACTGAATTGTTTGAAATAGAACTGTTTTTGACATTGAAACTGTGTACTTACAGTAAACTGAATTATTTGAAATAGAACTGTTTTAACATTTAATCATTTGTAACCCAAATCTATACTTATACTAAACTGAATTGTTTGAAATAGAACTGTTTTTGACATTGAAACTGTGTACTTACAGTAAACTGAATTATTTGAAATAGAACTGTTTTAACATTTAATCATTTGTAACCCAAATCTATACTTATACTAAACTGAATTGACAGAAATTCAATTCAGCATTAAATGACCTGAAAAGGGTTGATACACAAAAACAAACAAAACAACCAACCAACCAACCAACCAACTTTGTAAGATGGAAGGTAAATGGCTTCACAAATTTCAAGTATTCCTATCGAACACCAGTAGCTTAAATCAAATCATACGTTTTCAAGTTACTAATAAAACTAATTTTGTGTGAATAATAATAGGTTTGAGCAAGTACACTTAATACAAATAATTTGCGGACAGTAATATGATATCAAGTATTCCTAATATGAACAATTTTTAACAAATCCATTCGACCAATTGATCAGACCTTAACAGATAGTACCACTCTGGTTCACACTAGACATGGGAGTTATAGTAATGAAGGGGTACTCCACACACCCCAGATCTCCAGAACAAGAACCGCACCATCAAATCCAGTCAAGTGTTATTCCATGAACAAAGTCACACACAGATATATATAGGCAATAAACTACAGAAATTAAAACTGCATATTGCAACTAAGAGTTTCACTCTTTCATGATCTTCAGGCAATGCTATATTCTGTTGAATTACAAGTATGCAGATCATTCAATAAAAAAGGTCAATTTTGCTTTAAGAGTTGCCAATAGAAAGTACTGTTTATTGTTGCACTTTTTCAATTAAATCAATAATGAGGGATCCTATCATATCTCAGAACACTGTTGGTATGACTTTCTTTACTGACTGCTGCACCCAGAACTTTTTCTTTACTGGAGAGTCAGTGAGTTTACACACTGTAGAGTGTCTTTTCAATTCAAGCTCATAGTGGCAAACTCATGTTTAGCCCATTTGTAAACATTTTTTGATTAAAACATGTTTCTCTGTACACATCACGTAATTCTTTTGCAAATTTTACATGGTTTGCACTTGTCAGCCAGCAAAAATTTGATGACAGATCTCTGTTCAAGCCAGGAGTACTCTATTTCATTTGCCACATTGTAAAATTAAAATAATTCTTGCTATAAAGCAATTCAAAGCAGTGAAAAGATTTATAAAAAAAAATTCTAACAAAAAAATATTCTGCTTCTCAAAAAAATTCTCCATATTTATTGAATAACCCTTGTATATAAAATAGGTCTCTCCTCAGTCAAAAAATCACCTATCTATTGAATCACCCTTGTATATAAAATAGGTCTCTCCTCGGTCAAAAAATCCCCATATTATTGAATGACCCTTGTATATAAAATAGATCTCTCCTCAGTCAAAAAAATCCTCCTATTTATTGAATGACCCTTGTATATAAAATAGATCTCTCCTCAGTCAAAAAAATCCTCCTATTTATTGAATGACCCTTGTATATAAAATAGATCTCTCCTTAGTCAAAAAAATCCTCCTATTTATTGAATGACCCTTGTATATAAAATAGGTGTTTTCTCAGTCGAAAAAAAATTCCCCTGATTTATTCAGTGACTCTTGTATATATTATTCTCTTCTCAATAAAAAAAATTACCTAATTAATTCAATGATCCTCATATTATGAGAGTGTGGTACATAGAAAGCACAGAATATAAAACTGAATGGATTCACATCACAGAAGATCTGATATATATATATATATATATATATATATATATATATATATATATATATATATATAAGATCTGTGATGTAAATCCATGTTTGCAGGAATAGGTATTTTGGTTCCACTATCATTTAATAGTCATAGGAGAGTGATTTTCACATGATTTCAACTACTTTTTTCTGAATAGTGGCATGAAACAGACAAAACCTTTTGTTAAGATATTTTTATCTCAAAGACATCTCTTTTTTCTTCTCTCCCTTTTTATCCCATAAACATTTTTCCCTCTCTTTATTTCTATTTCACAGACATATATCTTTTTGTCTCTCTTGCCTCATAGACATCCCTCTTTCCCTCTCTCCTTATCTCTATTTCAGAGATTCCTCTCAATTCCCTTGTCTTTTTATTTTTGGCCCCCTTCATATCCTCTATTATCATTAACTTACCAATTTCTATTGTTTCCATTTATTTCCTTTCATTCTTTAATAAACAGAATGAAATTGCCTTTTTTCAATTCAGAAATAAATTCATGAACAATTCTGCTTATTATTAAGCAATAGAAAAGCAATTTCTCTTTTCCTTATATTTTCATCATTTAGATTAAAAACGAAAATTTCTGAGTAAAGATAAAAAAAGAATTCATTCTCCCCAAAACATACAAAAACAAAGGAAATTTCATGTCATTACTTTTTATTTCATTGATAGCCACAAAACAACAAGTTTTATTTTTCTAAAGCTCAAGAAATTCAATGAACCCAAAAGATATTTCCTTTATTAAAAGAATAAATGACTACACAAATATTTTACAGATGTGGTAAGAATTCTGTCTCTCTTAGACAAGTAAAAATTATTTTTTTAACTCCAAAGTAAGGAAACTCAGAGAAATTTAGTCACTTTAGGCTTCAGATGTCAAGAACCTCACCATAAATATTTTAAAAAGTGTCATAGTTGTCCAGTATGTATTCAAGAGGCAAATGAATTGTTATTTATGAAGCTTTTGTTCTGATATGACACACAGACTTCAGGTTGCTGACAGTGCCTGCTGCTACTTAAGTGCTCATCCGTTTAACTATCAAACAAGCTTGTTGCTGCTTAAATTCATTGATCAAGTGAGAATTGGTGCTTTCAGTGTGACTCAACCATAAGTAGGCAAGTTAATTGTTAATATTTATTATGTAAATATAAATATCAGTACATAAATTTGACACAAGACATAATAAGAATGTAAGAAAAAAAGGCAAGTCATCACTATCATAACTTTAACTTAACTAGTTCCATTTACTGAACCAAAACTTACAATAGTGTTCATTTTATCAGAACAACACAATTATGCAGAAAATCTTTCATACGACAACTGCCAAAACAAACCATTCACTTCATCAGCATCTAACCTAACCCTCTATTTACACAAATCTGAAGGAGAGGAGGAAAAGATTGAAATTTTTTTATTCATTTAGTAGAAATCACCAATGAAACATAAATGAATAAAATAAATATATTTACAAATATAAAATAAAATGATTGTTAGTATTGGCCCTACCCTCTCTTTGAGTAACATGACAGAAAAACTCGTTCAACAGTCAAAAAAATGTTGTTATGAGACTCAAACTCACTTGTGAAGGTTTTCTAGTCAAGCATATTAACCATTACACCATCAAAGTTGACCAGCAAAAAAAATGTTGTAATTTACTAAGCTTTTTTGCACAAAGCCTTATCAATGGGGCCCCCAAGGAGACTTGAACTTGTAGGTTTACTAGTCTAGTTTGCTAACGATTAATTACATCACCTAATGTGCCAAAATCAAAAAATGTTTCTTTCTCAATGAACTGTGAGCAGCTTTTCTGGAAAAGGATGAGCCCACTTTTAATCAGCTGGGTGATTCACTAAGATTTGTTAACCAAGGATTGTGAGTTCAGTCCTTTAGAGGATCAGCATAAACAACCTCCACAAGTGTTGCATTCTGGTTAGTGAACACTTGTAATATTAAATAAAGGACAAACCACAATATGAGAGGAAATAGAGATATATTCTCAGGAAAAAGTATATACAATAGAGAGACTATTAGTAGACAAGAACATAGGATTAGTGAACGCTTGTAATATTAAATAAAGGACAAACCACAATATGAGAGGAAATAGAGATATATTCTCAGGAAAAAGTATATACAATAGAGAGACTATTAGTAGACAAAAACATAGGATTAGTGAATACAGAATAAAGATAGAGTCCAACGATAGTATTGGCTTCCGTTATTACGGTAGCAAGTAAGGTGATCTAGTGCAATCTCCAGTCTCCAACGCTCTAATACTATTCCTATAAGAAGCCGCTCTTCACCTTCTAGTTTGCCCTGATATTAGTAGCTACTGCTATATATGGCAGATGGACTTGTTCATTGTGTGGAAAAAGGTGGGGGATACCCAACAACAACTATCGTATGAAAAGTAGAAGAGCAGGGTTAATAGCAAGAACTCCAAATTCAAAATTGTGTCGAATAAAAAGCTCAGTTCTAAATATCTTTCACCAATAAAAGATGTGTTTACAAACAGGTATTTTTATGAAGACATTTGTATATATAAAGTGTGTTGTGTGTTTGTATGTGTGTGCGTGTTTGTATGTGTGTGTGTGTGTTTGTATGTGTGTCTGTCTGTGCATATCTTCACATGCATTGAAGTATATTTCAAAGCAATTGCATGTTTATGTGAGTGCATCTACACCTATGAATATCAGGATGCTATGTTAGATGTTATATATCTATATATGTCTCAGGGCAAACATGTTAAGTTTGCATTTGTGTGTGAGTATGTGTGCATAGATGTTTTTTTATCCACATAAATGTGTGGGCATGTGTATGTCAAAAAAGAAAATGTGTTACATATCATGTACATATTGTTTATACTCATGGTCTGTGTTATGTATATATATATGTGTGTGTGTGTGTGTGTGTGTGTGTGTGTGTGCACAACACAAGATCAATTTTTAAGCAGAGTACAGTTGGTTTGAATTTTGAGTTTTTCTTCTCCTATATTTGGTTGCTGTACTAAGGCTAAAAAGCACAGTCTGCCCAACTATAAGGATTACATTACAGATGTTAAATTATATATATATATATATATATATAATATATATATATATATATATATATTGTAAGTTGACTGACCATAGTCAAGAGCAGCCCAAAGGTTGCCTTTTCAATAACTACTACACTGAAGTGTAGTGGAGAGTGCAACTCTTTTCCCTGGGTTGCTCCACTTAGCCTTGATCCATACCTTACAATGCTTATCTATATATATTCATATATAATAATGGTAAATAAATATATATTAGATATATATATTTAATTCATGAAAAATAGACTGCGACCCTGGGTTTCATGGAGTTTTTTGCAGAACAACAATCATCAGGCAGTTAAAAAAATGGAAATGAAATAAAACCCAGGGTTGCAGTCTATTTTCCATGAATTAAATATATATATCTAATATGTATTCATTTATTATTATTAAATGATAGCTCTATGCTTGATATTGAGCACTCTCCATGTTATATTGCACTTGGTTCGACACATACCCGCAACATGATTTAGTTACAACCATATATATTAAGGCCAGTTTGTATAATGGTTAGAGAGTTCACCAATGGTCCAGGAGACTGAGATTCTAATGCATACATCCATATATATATATATATATATATATATATATATATATTAGTGCAAAAGCTATTGATCATATGGAAATCAGACCTGACCGATAAAATGAAACGCAGTTTATTCCAGGCAGTGGTCGTGTCAATACTGCTGTATGGATGCATCATCATATATATCTTTAATGTATGCATGTTTATACTGTGGGTGGGTGTATGTGAGAGAAAACAAAATGGCTCGAGAAGAAGCTAGACGGCAACTACACAAGAATGTTGCGAGTAATATTGAACAAGTCTTGGCGGCAACATCCCACAAGACACCAACTATACGGCCATCTGCCTCCCATCATGAAAACTATCCAAGTTAGACAAACCAGACATGTAGGACACTGCTGGAGAAGCAGAGACGAGCTCATAAGTCATGTACTCCTATGGACCCCCACATATGGCCGAGCAAAAGCAGGACGACCAGCTCAAACATACATACAGCAGCTCAGTGAGGATACGGGATGTAGTTCTGAAGACCTGCCGGAGGCGGTGAATGATAGGGAGAAGTGGCGAGAGAGGGTCAGGGATATCCGTGCAAGTGGCACGACATGATGATGATGACAAATGTATATGTTTACCTCTTTTTGTAAGTCTGTGGGAAACAATGAAAAAAGCCTTGCCAATACATATGAGTTCAAATATAGATAGTACTAAAATCTGAATTTTTATTAGTGTTTTAGATTTAGTATTTTTCTTCTTATATTAATGAGTTTATGTGCACACATATTTACAAATGAGTACTTTTTCTGTATTAGCATTTTTGGAAGATTTTGAATTAATATATGCATATATTTGTCGGTAAATAAGTTTATATATGTGCATATCTCTTGCATTCAGCATTTATATGAGTATGTACATGCTATGTATATCAGTATTCATGTTTGTGTATATGCAAATTGATAAAATGTCTTTACTGATTATATGTTTGTTGATTTACATATATATCTTTAATGTATGCATGTTTATACTGTGGGTGGGTGTATGTGAGAGAAAATATGCGTTGTATGTGAGAGAGAATAAATAGATTGAATAATAAAGTAAAAACAAAAGCAAAAAAATAACACAATAAGTAAAAATTTCAATTAAAAAAAAGAAGAAAGTAAGGATAATAAGAGAGGGGGTTCCAAGAAAGAAGAAAGTCTGTAGGTGGGAAGAATGAAAAAAAATAAATGAATAAAAGGGAGAAAAGAAGAATTAAAGAATTAAGAAAAAAAGACAAGAGAAAAAAAGAGACAAAAAACTGGGAAAAGAAGAAAAAAGAAAAAAGTTATAAAAGGACAGGAAATAAAGATATACAACAAAAAATGAAAAAGCGAGGAGGATGCAATGGAAGATAAAAGTAAGAAGAAGAAGAAAGAATTTAAGAGAAAGGAAAAAATGGAGAATGTAAATGAAAAAGTCAATGAAAGAAAATAAAGATGAAAGGAAAATTGAAAGTATAAATAAAAAGTGAAAACGAAAGGAAAAAAAGAGTAAAAAGAAGCCAAAAATAATCATAAAACAAATACTAAAAATGAGAAATGTAAATAAAAAAAGAGAAAAATGAAAGAAAGTAAAGATGAAAGAAAAAATTGAAATTATAAATCAACATTAGGAAAATGAAAAATGCAGAATAGAAAAAAGAAGGAGAAAAATTGAAATTAAAAATAACAAATGCACAAAAGAAGTTTAGAAAAGTGAGAGAAAAAATGGAAAATGAATTTTAAAAAGAGGAAAATGAAAGAAAAGAAAAATGAAAGAAAAAAATTGCAAGTACAAATAAAAAAAGGCAAATGAAAAGAAAAAATAAAGAGTATAAAGAAGAGAAAAATGATTTTAAAACAAATTATGAATATTGGAAAGAAAGGAACTTTTCTGTTAATTAAATGAAAAATCTACTGAGAATATTAAAGAAAAAAAAAAGAAGGTCTTTACAATATTGAGTTTATGAAAAGATTTAGTTTCATGAGACTAATGCAAGCATTTGACCAGTCTAAGCAGACAAAGAATTACCAAAAAGAAAAAAAAGGTTGAAGAATGGAATCAACATCATGTCACGACATCAAGATATTTCCTATTTCTTTATTTTTACCATTCTTCTTTTCATAACCAAACTGAACAATTTAGAATCACCTCAGTTAAGATGTTGTCGCCACTATTACCAACATCACAGCTATTCTAACCATTACTAATACTGTTATTGTTACCACAATAAACACTTGTAAGATTACTAACACCAATAAAGTATGATCATTTCCACTTTTTTTTCTACCATTAATGAATCTATAACATATTTCCTCTTTCCAAAATGATATCAACATCATCAATATTACTATCCTTCCCTATTCATACAATTTGAGATATCATGGGTTGTATTTATTGAAAGAAGTCAATTGATGGTATTTCAACATTGGGAAAATACTTTTGACATTGTAGATAATATCCGGTTATGTCAATTTTGGTCATCCATACTCCTGTTGTCTCCTAAGATACTCATAAATTAAAATCCACTTTCATCATATGTGAGTAAGAAAAGCTAACTCCATACCCACTCAACGTTTGAACTGAGTTAACAGACAACTAAGAAATATTTGTAAAAAAGTTATTTATTTTTGATGATATATTTTTAGTCTTTGGAGAAGTTAGTTTTCAGGTAGCTTAGTAAGAATACATACATACATACATACATATATATATATATATATATATATATATATATATATATATATACACTCAGCTAAGTCCAATTCTTGGTTGTGAGGCATAAGATTAAAAGCATTTTATTTGAGTGGTTGTGCACCGCTGGGTGACTTTTAAGTCTAGAAAGACATTTAAAAGCATTGTTGCAAATTGAGCTAGAAAACTTGCTGAGAAGAAGATGCTGATTGTTACAATGTACCTTTCTGTGGAGTTTTAGATCTCCAACCATTCTACCAGCTGTATTGCATTTGAGGCATTTTGCCTCATTCACAAGATGGTAAGTTATGGCTTGGGTAGATTTATATGATCTCAGATGTTTAACTAGTCCTGACTTTAAAAAAAGACAGACTCTCCCACATGTTTAACTGATACGATCTGATTTATTTACTTGGTCAATATTTTCACCTTTACAAGCTATAAATGTCAGTTTTTGGTGTTCTGTTCAATTCATTTCAAGCTGTTTGATAGATTTAGATGAAATAAAAAAAAAAGTCTACAATGGGCTTGTTCTTTCCATTCGTGAGGCTTTCCTTAAAGGAAACAATCCTTGTAACAGATTTTTCATTCATGTCACAACTTTCATTTTTTCTACGTAGGGAAAGTGTGATTGTCAGTAGAAAACAGAATCAGCTACCCAAGTTCAAACCCTGGATGAGGTTGTTTGTATTTCACTTTATGCTAATGTCAGTGCAAAAGGCATGAATCTATTTATTCTCCTCCCAACTATGAGTTAATAGGACAGACTGGATTTTTTTTTACCATGGTTAGGAAACAAATAAAGAAACAAAACACAGAATTCAAACCAGCTTTACTCCACATGAAAAATAACTTTGTCACATCCTACTCATGGTTGAGAGGTTCAGTAAATGCAAACATATATAACAGAGCAATGAATTCTGATGGCAAGGGAAAAAATGAAACAAAATCACCATCACTATTTGAATTTAAACTTTTATATATAGGCAAGGCTTTTCTCATTGTTGCCCACAGACTTTATCAATACTCCTCTTTTCTGTTTAGTACTTATTATTTTTTCCATATTCATGAAGTAAATATTTCTGATAAAAAACTAGGAAATAAATTTGATAAACATATGTCAAAGTTTTCAATTTTTTACCTAAAATTTATGTGTCTATTTATTTTATTTTTTGCTAAGAAAATTAGAAAAAATGAGATTATCAGTGGTCAGGAATTAATGCAAGTTTTACTCACAGGTGAACACTATTGTGTCTGTATGTCTGTGTGAGTGAGAGGGAATTCACCCTAGCTGGCTTCCATGTATTCATGTGACATTTCTTGGGGATTATTCTTTAAAGGTAGTACCAAACTACATTCATATAAAAGGTTTTAATTCAGAGTTTTCTTTCTCCTAAACTGGTTACTATACCAATTTTTAAGAGACCAGTCTGTCTGACTAATAGCTAGATGGAGAAACTGTTCCCCACCATTAGAATAGGCTACACTTTGTTAAAGAAAAGATCCTTCTTTGATTGACTTAAAAATACCACTTCACATTTTCTTGTTTTTGAGAACAGTCCAATAAAATGAGAGTGATTTTTCTGTAAGCACATGTCTGACTTCCTTTCCTGATATCACATTTATTGCATTCTCTTCATCTTGTCTTTGTCTCTTCATCTTCAGCCATCTTTCTGGCCCAGTCAGCCGGGTCTGTAGAATACACCAACTGAATCTCTGCAGAGGGTAAGACTCACCCAACAAATGTCCTGGATATGACACCAAACAATCTGATAGTGAGGCTTCAGTAATGCTGGAGCTTTGGGAAATGGTCCACTCTGTCTCAGGATGGTAGTAACTGAAAGGGACCTATTTATGAGTCAAATAGTACTTATACTAAACTGAATTATTTGAAATAAAACTGTTTTTATATCTAACTCTGTGTATTGCCCAGTTGGCTGGGGCTATAGAACATACCAACAGCACTTCTGCCGAGGGGTAAGACTCCCTGCAAATAAACGTCCTGTATATGACACTAAACAATCTGATAGTGAGATTACAGCAATGCTGGAGCTTTGGGGAATGCAGAGCACCCATTCATTGCCATTGCTTCCAGGTCCTCTCTGGTCTTGAGTGGTTGCACCTGATAGGGTCTTATCTATGGGATAAATAGAACTTAAAAGTGTACTTATGCTTAACTGAATTGTTTGAAATAGAACTGTTAATATGTATAAAAATGAATTTGGCATTAAATAACCTACAATGGTTGATATGCCATAAAACCAAACCAAACCAAACCAAAATTCTGCCATCTTTCTTCAAGACACCTGAAATGCAACAGTTGTTCCAATCATTTATTTTCAGCAGAATTACATTTCAGTTCATGAAAAATATTTCAACTCAAGTACAAGTTATTGCCCTCACACATCACACCAACACTTAGAATGTAAGCAACTCTTGACCCATGCAAATGCTGTTTGATCAACAAGCTGAAATACCTAACTATGCTGGGTAGATCAAGATTTTGATTACAGCAGATCATCATGACAATAAAATAGTTTGTAAGGACGCTCGGTGTAGATGACCCATTTCAACAACAGATTAATGATTGACATGTTTTGGTAATTGTGGTAGGTGTCACCTTAGCAATAATATGGGAACCAAAACTAAAACAAAGATTTAATGAAAATATGAATTTTATTTAGTTAACACAAACACATGAGCAAAGACAGATGACTAGAATTGAGTTAAGGAGTTTCAGCTGAAATACAAAAATAAACATAATTTGAGAAGCTTGGGGCTTTAGCTCTTTTTTAGTCATTTTGGGCTACCATACAAAAGATGCCTTGAGAACCATTCTTCTCTTCCAACCTCAAATAGATAACATGAAGGAACAAAAGAGGAAGATGAAAAAATACTAATCCACATTTGTCTAAGTATTTTTGTCTCCAGAACAACAATCAATGGTTTTTAAATTTGGTTCAGGAGCAAGTACCAGCAAGACCCTTTTTCAATGTAACAATAACTATGAAATGATTTGTTAATCAAATTTTGGCAGTCAGGTAGACATGTTTAAAGTAATCAATAATAAATCGAAAAATGTGTGGGTTCTTAGGTTTGGTTTGGTTTGGTTTCTTTGTTTAATGGTATATCAACCTTTGTAGGTTATTTAATGTTAAATCCATCCTTTAAGAAGAACAGAAGTGGTGCTATTTAACCCATAGCTGGGAGGATAAGGTGGTTCATACCTTTCCCAAGGGTATTAGTCCAAAAGTGACTGGAATTCAAACTCGCTTACTATGATTCTGGAGTCCATCACTTTAACCATTACACCATGAGGACACCCCCATGGGTTCTTAATAAAAAGATTCAATCTTTACTCTCAGCATAATAGAATAGGAGGCATTACTTTTGGAGCAACCGTCTTTTTAATGATCCAAGTTCTTGTTCACTGCAGGTAAAAATGCACAGCAAATGATGGAAAAATAGTGTTTTGTTGCTGAAATGGATCCTTATATTTGAGGGAGGTGTAAATATTTAATTGAAAACAAAGATTGTAAAACATTTTCTAAACATATAGAAAAACGTGTTTAGGAAAATGAAAGTGCACTCTGAAAATGTGTTTAGGAAAATGAAAGAAGTACAGTGTACTTCAAAAGTAATGCTTTAGTTTTATTTCTATGAAAAGTACAACAAATACAGGAAGTACAATTGGATAGAACTGGTTTTCAGTTAGAAAATATTATTTTTTCATCATCATCATTTACGCAATTTTTCCAGCAGTGAATAAGAACTTACTGGCTGCATTCCAAAAGAGTTCTATAGCTGAAAACTAGCTCTATCCAACATTGCCATTGTGTTTTCTGTATTTGCTTTAGTTTTCATAGAAATAAATTTGATGCATTAATATTGGAGCAACATTTTCATGAATGTGGCAAGCAAGTTTTTTAGCACTGTTGGCAACTATGCATAGCCAATGATGATAAAATTGTTTTATAGCTATTTTTAATAGTGCCATTGTGCTTCCAGTAGTAGTTTTCAAGGAAATAATTTTAAGCATTACTTTTGGAACAACCATCTAATGAATGCAGCCAGTAAGTTCTTATTCACTGCTGGAAAAATTGCATAAACAATGATAAAAAAATATTTTGTAACTGAAAACTAATTCAATCCCATTGTGCTTCCAGTATTTTTCATAAAAATAAATCAAAGGCATTACTTTTGGAGCACTCTCTACTTCTTTCATTTTTCTAAACACATTTTCAGAGTTCACTTTCATTTTCCTAAACACATTGTTTTCCATACGTTTAGAAAATGTGTTTTACAATCTTTGTCATCAATTAAATATTTACACCCTCTACAAATATAAGGATCCTTATTTTAGCAGTTACTAGCTAGTTGGCTGGCTGTTGAAGCAAATCATAGCAAGTAGATGAGACAGTGAGAGAGAGAGAGAGAAAGAGAAAGAGAGAGAGAGAGTCCAATAAAAGCTGAAAGAGCAGCACAGCAATTTTCTTAGCACTGTCATTTTAATCTCTTGGCTTGCAATAAAGTCTGTGTTGTAGATATGTATTGACCAGACTTCTTATCAGCTACTCAATAAAATGAAAGCAAAAATCAAAGCTTGCCAAACTGACTGTAACAAGAAGTCTAATCAGATTCTACTCTTTTCTGTCTTTCCTTACTGTGAAGCTTAAGCAGTTTAGATTCAAGTTACCAGCTAAGAGATACTGACTGGGGACAATCAACCAGCCAGATTATAACACAAGGCATAGAATACTTCATTCCAATGTTGGCTGGCTTAGATTTAGGTTTCCTCTTTGAGTAATATCTTTTTTAAATTTCCTACTGGAATCATTATCAATTATTATTCATTTTTGACTAGTATTCCTCTCATTTTATTTTTCTTGCTTTTACTCCCAGTAATAATAATAGTTTTAAACTGTTTGAATTTCTTAGATAAACCATTGTCAATTATTTGATCTTGACTTGCATTTCTCATTTTATTTTTCTTGCTTTTACTCCTAGAAATAATAATAATTTAAAATTGTCTGAATTTCTTGTCAATTATCATTCAATTTTGACTAGTAATTCTTTCATCTTATTTCTATTTTTTTTTTTTTTTACATTGATTAGAGAAATAGAAGGGAAAGTGTTATGTCCCTTCAGGACTTTATTATTATTTGTTTATAATGCCTCCTTGGACATCCCCGCATTTTCATGTCTTATTAAATCTACCTTTAAAAAAATCTTTGCACAGAATATATATATTATTAATACAATATCTACATACTGATCAAATTCTGTTTAATAATTTATTTGATAGTTTCCAAAAATGCCTTTTTAAATTCTTTTTCTTACCATTATTTTAAAAATCATCCAATGAAATCTGTAATTTTTTTATACTAATGCTGTTTTTGATCTGGTGGGTCGTTTTGTTCCACAACTATGTTACTTTATTAGCAAAAAAATTAATTTGGTTTATAGACTTAGTTTTCGAAATCTGTCTTCACTGTAAATTTCTAGTTTGAGGAAAAATATTTAGAAAATGACAACAAAAATGAAAAATTCCATTGATTATTTTGAAATTTTTAATTAAATCACCTCTTATTCTACTTTCTAATAAAATATTTTATTTCTCTAATCTTTCTCTGTAACTGTAATCTTTTCCCCCTTTTTTATTATTTTTGTCCCTCTTCTTTATATAGCTTCCAATCTCAGTATAACACTCTAGTTTCCATGTCTCAATACTGGAGCCCAGGCCTGAGAACAATATTCTATATGGGGTCTTAATATGGTTTTATATATTTTTAAAGCAACATTTACCCACCTTAAAATAAAATTCTAACTAACCAGCCAATCATTCCATTTACCCTCAATACAACAGAAAAATATTTGAACAATAAGTGGTACCTACAACCTCTTTTATCAGTAAACTTTGCATCACCATATCTTTTCTTGAAAGAGACAGGGGATTGATTTCCCTTCATCTACTCCACAATTTAAATTCAGGATAATAATTATTTTAGACAGTCAGTCCTGCAATTTTTTCTGGAAAGTGAAAAGGGTTATTTCTAGAGGAATTGGTGAACAATATTAGTTGATATGAGAGCTGAATGAGACATGTAGTTTCTTCATATAGAATAAATACAATAGCAATCACATCAGATTAACAATAATATATTTTATTACCTGAGCCAACAAAATAGCAAGGAGAATACAAAATAAAATGAGTAACAAAAAGAGTGAACAAATGAGTATATGTAGGAATGTTTTTATTTTATGAATGTGTATTTGAATTACATGAGAAATGAAAATTTTCATGGGAGACTTACATGTTTAAGGAATGAAGTATTTGTTATTTATTGATGAGGTATGCTTATTGTTGAAAGAACTGGAATTGGTGACCCATGTTCAAATCCTGGACAAAATTATTTGTGTTTCACTTTATACTAATGCCTTTAGGAAAGGCATAAACAAAATCTATTCAGCCCTCAGTTTTGGAGAAATAGAAAAGCAATCTGGGTTCTATAATTTTGTAAGGGCAACTGGTCAAGGAGAAGGCAAACTCTGAATTCAAACCAGCTTTACTCCACTAAAAACTGACCTTATGTAGCACCCTGCTCATAGCACAGGAGTCAGGTAAATACAAAACATTTTTAAGAAGTATTCCTTGTTAGGAATGAAATATGCCTTGGTGAAAGCAAAGAAGCTTACAACAATATTTGCTGAGTAATATTTTAAGGGGTCATATTCAGTTTAATAACTGGGGATGAAAATGCCCCTCAAATGGGTACTAGAACAAAACCTTACATTCAGGCCAATCTGTGAAGAAAAAGGCTGAGGTCTTCACGGTTCCTCCTTATTTACTACTTTGACAACATCATCTTGTAGCCATTTACAGAAATTCCTTAGCAGACAGAGATGGTCATTCCATAAGGAATGATTATTAATCCCCAAACCTAAAGTTAAGCATTATTATATCAATATTTGAATTGATATTATTTAAACTTCGATTTGATGTTAATTCTCTTCCTCTTTTCCATTAGCAACTACCTTAACAAAATGTCTTGTCACTTGCACACCTTCCATACCTCTGTAATACAAGCGAAAAGTTATAACCACTATATAACCAATTCTATTGAGAAGCAATCAAAATAGTGAGTGAATGAGACCACTGTCCCAGAACTATTTTACCTGCGTTGGAATTGCTTTTACCCACATCATTTTTTTTTATCCTTGTAGAGTGGGCAAATTATTTTTATAAAAATTTGTAAAACAGGTTATGATCAAATAAATCAACTAATCAGTTATAAAAAAACGAAATAAAACATGATAATTTTTTTCAGGAATTGTGTGTCATAGTACAATTGTATGAAAACAGTAAATACTCACTCTTGATTATGATATTATGCAAAACAACCTTCATACAATCATACACCAGAGTAGGGCCTTCAAACAATGTTTCCACATATTAACATTGAATTGATCAATAAGTAGTCAATAGGAAAATGCCTTACATTGAGCAACAAAAAGTGACAAAAATGTTCCTCCGCTTGTGTTCCATTTGCAATAAAAAATTTACTCTGCTTAAAAAAGGTTTGACACTGACATTGCCAACTTTGATAAAATCTACCATTCAAAATTACTTCCTATTAGTAATTTGTTGATTTAGCTTCTTCGTGAAAATTATTTTATCTTGAAATGTTCTTGGTGAAAATTATTTTATCTTGAAATGTTTTGTTTTGTTTATTCAATCTCAGAAATTTATGGACTGTTGATGTTTCCCCGGAAACACCTCCTTAACACTCTTAACAATTTCAGCAACGTTATCATATAGACAGTCTCAGCCCTTCTTCAAATTTTCATTTCCTTCAATCTTTTTTTTTCTCTTTGGGACAGTCATATTTTTCATCTTTGTAAATCTATTTTTACACAGGAAAACATATTCTTGACCTGCATGCATAAATTATATTTCAGGAAATTATGTATATATATATATATATATATATATATATATATATATATATATATATATAAATGAGGAATAAAAAAAGAATATGATTGATTGTTTTATAATGAAAAATAAAAGTGCTCAATATAAGAACAGAGTGTTTGCAATCAATGGCATTTTTTGTTTAACACTGAAAAAAAAACTTTATATATACATATATATATGTATTTTTAATACATTTTATACATTTTTATATGTATATTTAACACTGAAAAAAATACTTTATATATATATATGTATGCTGGGTGATTAAAAAAATGTCAACACTTGTATAAGGGTACCTTTGTGATATTATTTCAAACAATCTCCACTTGTCACCATCTAAGTCAATACATTCTTGGAATATTCCCCTAGTGGTTTCCATAATATCAGTTCTGCTTTTCTTATAAAGATACTCCAATATATGCAACTTTTTAAAATCATCTGTGGGAAATTTCAAAAATGTCTTTGGAGATGGCAAAGAACGGAAGACTGTTTAAAATCATATCATAAAGGTACTTCAATACAAATGTTAACATTTGGAATCACCCTGTAAACACACATACACACACACACACACACATATATATATATATATATATATATATATATATATATCATCATCAAGTCGTGCCACCAGCACGGATATCCCTGACCCTCTCTCGCCACTTCTCCCTATCGTTCTTCACTTCTGGCAGGTCCTCAGGGCTATATCCTGTATCCTCTCAGAGCTGCTGTATGTAGGTTTGCACTGGTTGCCCTGCTTCAGCTTGGCCATGTGCGGTGGCGGGTGGGGGGCACATATATATATATATATATATATACATGGAAAAAAAATCCTGGAAGAGACTGATTGCATTTCATATAGCACTAATACCCTTGGAAAAGGTATGAATCCTATTAGTCTCTCTCCAGCTATGGGTAAATAGTAGGGCAGACTAGGTTCTTCAGCCTTGGTGAGGTAACTAGTCTAGGAGAAGGAAAACTCTGAATTCAAACCTGTTTAACTCCACTTAAAAATTGACCTTGTGTCATATCCTGCCCGAGTGGAGAGGTTGGTGAATATGTATATGGGAAAAACTAGAAATAAATCAAACAATATAAAAATGCACAGAGAGGAAAAAGCACATGGTCTTCAAAGGATTATTTTTTTTTGTAGAAATATTTGCCAACGTTAAACGTTTTGGTTTTTAGACCTTCATCAGGACGTGTAAGCTATTAAATAAAATGAAAAGTTTAAAAACATTCTTTTTTTATTGGTAGCATTCTGTTTCAAATTTCTGTGATGTAAGTAGTGTGCGAAAATTTATTTATAAAAAACTCTATCACATTAGTTTATCTATCTATCTATCTATCTATCTATCTATCTAGTTTTGATTCTACCTATCCATCTATCTATCTATCTATCTATCTAGTTTTGATTCTACCTATCCATCTATCTATCTTTCTATCTATCTTACTAATTATATTATTTAGTTCATATTCATCTATTATAAGCATTCAATAACATATCTATTCATCTTTATCAGTATAAACTTTTCTATTTTCTGTCTGTTTAATTTCACTGTTTATCTATCTATTTTTCTAAATATGAATAAATAATGTAGCCAAATTATTTCAAATAAGGGATTTTGTAACTGTTCAACATCAAGCTGACCAAATAAGTTGACAAATTGAAAAACCCCAATCTCTCTTTGATAGTATTGTGGTTTGAAATGATACTAGATTCAACAATTTTCTGGCATCTTTTATTATGTATGCAAACTAATATCTTAAAACCTTTAAAATCAAAGTTGTCTTTAATTTCTAAATCATGTTTGACCAAACCACTATTTATGTTTGTTCTTTTTAAATCTCATTTATTCATTTATTCATCCTATCATTTTACCCAACAATTCAACCACAAACATCATAAAAAATCAAACAAAACAACCTTGGAATTGAAACAGTCACTGTCCCTTCAAAGACAATTAGGAACTTATTTAACATGGAATCCAGAGCAGGGGTTTATGAAATTCCATGTCTGGATATTAATAAAAAAATATGTGGATGAAACTTTCTGTATTATCAGAAAGAAGAAGGTTAACATTAAGAAAGATGGAATGATTATAATAGATAAATATGAACTAAATGATATAATTGGTAAGATAGATAGATAGATAGATAGATAGATAGATGAACTAAAATAGAGATAAAGAGGCAAAGATAGATAGATAGATAGATAGATAGATAGATAGATAGATAGATGTGATATGTTTTTCTTTTAATAAATAAATTTTGGAAAACTAATTATGTCACAGAAATTTGAAACAGAACACAACCAACAGAAATAGAATGTTTTAAAATTTTCTCATCTTTTTCATTTTATCTAATAACTTAAACACCTTGATGAATGTTGAAAAACAGAAACTTTTAATGTTGGCTGATATTTCTACAAATAAAATCATCCTCTGTAGGCCTTGTAGTTTTTTCATCTCAGTACATTTACATATATATATATATATATATATATATCAGAATGATGTAGACTTGAAATCAATGACACTTGGTAACTGTCAGTCTCTTACCTCTGTAATCATCAGAACCTTTGATACTATTCTTAGATCTGCATATGTTCCCTAACCAACATTGAGCACTCTTTTTAAAAATATAGCAAACTACATTACTAAAATACAAGTATATATATATATATATATATATATATATATATATATATATATATATATATATATATATATATCCTTACATTATCCAACACCAAGTAAACTGATGGTGAGAATGATTCTATTTTCTGATTTTCTTTCTACAATATCCATGTAATTCAAAATCCCCAAAAGAGCTCAATATAAAATAATGATAAATCAAATTACAGAGCAAATAATTTCATATAAAAGAAAAACCTTTAAAAATTACTCATAATTTTTGGTGATAATATTTATTTCAGCAGACCCAATATTTTTAAAAAGTTACATCTGCATCTTGAAAGAAATAATGAAAAGTTTCGAACAAATATTTAGAAAACCCCCCAAATTCCAACCACCCTATCTACCCAACCTAAATTTCATTTTTTTTTAAGTAAGGACCAAACCATTTATTTTTACTGTCTGGTTGACAAATGACATTCAATTTTTGTATCAAGATGTATCAATTTTTGACTTCTCTTTCCTTTCCACTTCTTTTTTATGTAATGGCAAACAAACTTTTCAACCCAAATGAAGCAGATAAGAAAAAATATAAAATAAAGGAGTAAATTGATTGTATATATATATATATATATATATATGAAAATACATATATACATAATGGTTCAAAGTTGGCCCCACTCTAAAAATGGCCTGCTTTATTTTTCAAAGTAATGGCAATTCTCAAAAAATATATTAAAATTTTTAAAGTTAAAGGCTGCAGACTTGTTCATGTGGGCTCTTGGCTCAAAATAGATACCATGTGCCATCTTCATGGGCATCCCATGTGTTTGGTATTAGGATTTTTGTTGCATCCACTTGGTCTCAAGAGGCCATTCCCCTAGGCAGTACCTGCTTTTTTGGGCTGAATTCATGGCTTGGCATCTGTGGTGCCCTTATAGAGAAATGCTGATGTGACCAAGCATTTTTTGGTCTACCCATGAATTTCAACTCATGCATAGCTCTTCACCTTAAAATGGCCTTGTGCCACATCTTGACTTGATGGCAAGTCAGTTAAATACCAGAGGCTGAATGCAACTGAGATAAACAGAAAAATATCTATAAAAATATTTGTTTCATTGACTATCTATTTCCTAAGAAAGTCTGTGTTCTACCAAGAATAGTCTTTTTGATAAAATAAAAAGAAGTGAGAATGAGAACTTAGAAAATAATTAAGCAGAAGTAGAATGAAAGAAACAGAAGGAAAAATTAGAAGAAAAAATTGTATAGAACTGTAAAAAACAAAAAAAAGTACAATAAAAATTTTAAAAAATAACCAGTTGGTAATTGAAAAAAATGTATATGTTATTTTCAAATAAAAATCAGGAAAGAAATTTAAAAAGCAAAGAATGTTAAAGTGTTCTTCATCATCATCATCATATCGTGCTGGCAGCACGGATATCCCTGACCCTCTCTCGCCACTCCTCCCTATCGTTCATCGCCCTCGGTAGGTCTTCAGGACAACAACCTGTATCCTCACATTGGTTGAGATCATTACATAATTTCCCAATTTTGACCGAGTTTGATGTGGAAAGGCCCACACTTAAAATCTTAGTAAATGTTGTTTTCATACTCTCAATTTTCAGTTTATTTTGCCTTGTGCCATACTTAGCTAATCTAAGTAGATATCCTGATTGATTCATTCTGTTATGAGGAATATATCAGTTCTATCCAATCTTTTTAACTCCATTTTTCATCATTTGGTTTTGCAGCATATTAACTTTTTGATTGCCATATGCGTCTGTCGTCAAATTCCTAAAGCTGTGCTTCATGCAACTACAGTTGAATTCTTAGAGCAACACCATATGCAAACAGTCAAATTTCTAGCTCTGTGCCAAATGCAAATATAGTCAAATTTCACACTATATTTCACAGACTGGTTCATATTTTCTACCCATCAGGGAATTTTGCAAAAATGTTTCGCATCTTTCTGGCACAAAATTTGACTATTTTTGCCATTTTTTTATTCAAATTGTTGCCATGGAAACTCATAGAGGCAGACAATATAAGTCTGTTTTACTGGATACCAAACAATCAAGCCAATTATAGAAAGAAAAAACAAACAAAAAAGAAACAATCAGAGAAAAGAAGAAAGTTGGGACTGTATTCTGATTTTCTTCTGAAAATGTTCTTTTTATTGTTCTATCACCAGTTCATAACATTTAAATTAATCACCATCTGATATTGGAGTGATTAAAAGGTTTTAAATTAATGTTTTTTAAACAGGTATTTTTTTTATTGTGGGAAAATAGGACACATGGTAGAGGTGGGGAATGACTGAAAAATGGAAAATGCAGCAGTGAATGTGATAAGGTTAAAAGATATTAAGTAGAAAGAAAAGTAGCTTGATATAGCAAGAAATGAAAAAGAAAAAAACAAAATTGTGAGGGTAAAAGTTAAGAAAGAAATGAAGGAATAAAGAGAGAGGGATCAAAGCAAAGAAAGAAATAGGAGAATAAAGAGAGAGAGGGAGTAAAGTCAAAGAAAGAAATGGAAGAATAAAGGGAGAGAGAGAGAGAGAGAGAGAGTAAAGACAAAGAAAGAAATAGGAGAATAAAGAGAGAGAGAGTAAAGTCAAAGAAAGAAAAAGGAGAATAAAGGGAGAGAAAGAGAGTAAAAACAAAGAAAGAAAGTGGAGAATAAAGAGAGAGAGAGAGAGAGAGAGTAAAGACAAAGAAAGAAATGGGAGAATAAAGAGAGAGAGAGAGAGGGTAAAGTCAAAGAAAGAAATAGGAGAATAAAGAGAGAGAGAGAGAGAGAGAGTAAAGTCAAAGAAAGAAATAGGAGAATAAAGGGAGAGAAAGAGAGTAAAGACAAAGAAAGAAAGTGGAGAATAAAGAGAGAGAGAGAGAGAGAGAGAGAGTAAAGACAAAGAAAGAAATGAGAGAATAAAGAGAGAGAGAGAGAGAGTAAAGTCAAAGAAAGAAATAGGAGAATAAAGAGAGAGAGAGAGAGAGTAAAGTCAAAGAAAGAAATAGGAGAATAAAGGGAGAGAAAGAGAGTAAAGACAAAGAAAGAAATAGAATAAAGAGAGAGAGAGAGAGTAAAGACAAAGAAAGAAATGAGAGAATGAAGTGTGACGGCAAATTCTTTAGAATCCCAAAACAGGACTTTATTTTCGCATGTGTGAAGATGAGGCAGACTGGCACTTGATCCCTTGTAGAATAAGTCCTTGTTCAGAGTTTTTTTCTCAGGCGTATACAAACTGGCATATTATGTAGGGGACCAATTTATGGCTAGACTGACCGCCGCTGGCAAGGGGTTCCAAATTCCACACTATACACACACCCACCAAGGCCACTAAACTTCCTCCCCTAGAACAATGGAAGATATGGACCTCTAGGTTTGGACGTAATAATATTAATTATAGTAGTCAGCAATTCCAGTTTCCCGTGTGATATTTTAAAGGAATTAATAGGACAATTTTAAGCAAGATAACATAAGGTGAATGAAGCTGGAAAAGAAACAGGAAAATAACAAACTCGTAGAGGACACTGCAAATAACAACTTCGACCACATGGGAACATTAAAATATATCAATCTTTTACTACACATAGATATACACCTTCAACATGTCAAATATATCATAAATGAACAGTCCATGAACATAAATGTCTTTCTTCTTTTCTTTTCTTTCGTTTTTCTTCAAATTTTGAGAGAGAGAGAGAGAGAGGGTATATAACATTGTGTATAAGGAGAAACGGTCACAAATTTTACTTATCTTTTTCTTTTCTCGACGGGGTTCCTGTGGAGAATATTTCCTCTTTTACGGGCTAATAGACTTTATGCTGTTTTTAATACTGGCTTAAAGAATTGGCTCCTTCGTGTCCGAGATTCTTTTCGTCTTCTTTTACCCGGAGTACTTGGCTTTTGGTTCCGTCCACCACGAACCCTGTCCAACAACTAAACTTTCTTATTGTCTATTTCCGCTGATTGGAAGGAGTCCCTACTTCTGTTTCAGGGTCTCAGCAAAATCGTTTGGCTTCTCTCTTCTTCCTTCCCATGTCAGGCGACCCGAGGGAGGTCACCAAGTACAAACATCTGTTCTTAACGGTCATTCTTTGACGGCTTGCTACTGTTAATTCGAACACGAGGATAGTAGAAATCATATTTCTATCTTCTCAGTGGGACACCATGTGACAGAAGAAAAAGAGAGAGTAAAGATAGAGAAATAAATGGGAGAATGAAGAAAGAGAGAGAGTAAAGACAAAGAAAGAAATGAGAGAATGAAGAAAGAGAGAGAGTAAAGACAAAGAAAGAAATGAGAGAATGAAGAAAGAGAGAGAGTAAAGATAAAGAAAGAAATGAGAGAATAAAGAGAGAGAGAGAGAGAGAGAGAGTAAAGACAAAGAAAGAAATGAGAGAATGAAGAAAGAGAGAGAGTAAAGATAAAGAAATAAATGAGAGAATAAAGAGAGAGAGAGAGAGAGAGAGAGTAAAGACAAAGAAAGAAATGGGAGAATGAAGAAAGAGAGAGAGTAAAGATGAAGAAATAAATGAGAGAATAAAGAGAGAGAGAGAGAGAGAGAGAGTAAAGACAAAGAAAGAAATGAAAGAATGAAGAAAGAGAGAGAGTAAAGATAAAGAAATAAATGAGAGAATAAAGAGAGAGAGAGAGAGAGAGAGAGTAAAGACAAAGAAAGAAATGAGAGAATGAAGAAAGAGAGAGAGTAAAGATAAAGAAATAAATGAGAGAATAAAGAGAGAGAGAGAGAGAGAGAGAGTAAAGACAAAGAAAGAAATGGGAGAATGAAGAAAGAGAGAGAGTAAAGATGAAGAAATAAATGAGAGAATAAAGAGAGAGAGAGAGAGTAAAGACAAAGAAAGAAATGAGAGAATGAAGAAAGAGAGAGAGTAAAGATAAAGAAATAAATGAGAGAATAAAGAGAGAGAGAGAGAGAGAGAGAGAGAGAGTAAAGACAAAGAAAGAAATGGGAGAATGAAGAAAGAGAGAGAGTAAAGATAAAGAAATAAATGAGAGAATAAAGAGAGAGAGAGAGAGTAAAGACAAAGAAAGAAATGGGAGAATGAAGAAAGAGAGAGAGTAAAGATAAAGAAAGAAATGAGAGAATGAAGAAAGAGAGAGATTAAACACAAAGAAATAAATGGAAGAATGAAGAGAGAGAGAGATTAAACACAAAGAAATAAATGGGAGAATGAAGAAAGAGAGAGATTAAACACAAAGAAATAAATGGGAGAATGAAGAGAGAGATAGAGAGAGAGTAAAGGCAAAGAAATAAATGGGAGAAGAGAGAGAGAGAGTAAAGACAAAGAAATAAATGGGGAAATGAAGAAAGAGAGAGAGGAGAGATAAAAGCAAAAAAAAAACCAATGTAGTAATAAAGAAGATAAATGTGAACGTGATTTTAAAATGAGACTTTGCTTTATCTACATATCTATAGATCATGTACTAGTAAGCCTCTGTCTACTTTCTTTCTGCCCAAACTTTGGCATTGAATAATAAGGTTTTACAAATCATAGATAAAGAGAATTCAGAATTGTCCTTTATTTAACTCTTACAAAAACTCGGCACAAAACATAAAGATTTGTACTTGCTCTTAAGCCTAAAAGATACAGGGAAAGAAATGATTTTAAAAAAAGAACATTTTGTGCTGGGTTGATGGTCAGGTGTTGTCTCAAGTTAATGTATATAAAACTAATCAATATGACATTCCATAAAAAGATATACATAGAGTTGGTTATTGTACTTATGGACTTTATTTACCTACTCATCAATAGTGCAATTACAGTTCAGTCAACTGAGGCTGTAGAATACACTGATTGCATATCTACAAAAGAGTAAAACCTCTTCAATGAGAGTCCTGGATATGACACTAGACAATCTGATGGTGACACTCCAGTCTGGGAGCTTTGGGGAATGTAGAGTACTCTTTCATTGCTATTGTCACCAGGTTCACTCTCACTTGGGGTAGTAGCACCTGATAGGGTCCTATCTATGGGTCAAATAGAACTGTTTGACATTTAAACCGACTACAAACAAATGACTGATGATTAATTGAATTGTTAGTGATACATAGCAATACTTGGAACAATTTAACCTTGTGCAAATGAAAGAATACTGTTGAATGAAGTAATTAGTGTTAAATAACAATAATTATAACTATTTAATTGAAGAAACAATAATACTGATTGTATGCAAACGAATTAGTTCTAACTCATTTAAAAATGAAATTGCTGACAAACTAATCTCTGTATATCAATTTAAATGTGTGCAAACAAATGACTGATGTTAATTTGTGATATGCCATGAATGCCAACCAAACCAAACCATATACATCTAATATATATGAATAAAGAGGATTTAACATTAAATAACCTACAATGGTTGATATGTCATAAAACCCAACCAAACCAAATCCTATATATTTAATATATATGTATAAAGAGGATTTGGCATTAAATAACCTACAATGGTTGATATGCCATAAAACCCAACCAAACCAAATCATATATATTTAATATCTATGTATAAAGAGGATTTGGCATTAAATAACCTACAATGGTTGATATGCCATAAAACCCAACCAAACCAAATCATATATATTTAATATATATGTATAAAGAGGATTTGGCATTAAATAACCTACAATGGTTGATATGCCATAAAACCCAACCAAACCAAATCCTATGTATTTAATATTTATGTATAAAGAGGATTTGGCATTAAATAATCTACAATGGTTGATATGCCATAAAACCCAACCAAACCAAATCATATATATTTAATATATATGTATAAAGAGGATTTGGCATTAAATAACCTACAATGGTTGATATGCCATAAAACCCAACCAAACCAAATCATATATATTTGATATCTATGTATAAAGAGGATTTGGCATTAAATAACCTACAATGGTTGATATGTCATAAAACCCAACTAACAAACAAAAAAATTGGTTATCATACTTATGGATTTTATTTACCTACTAATCAGTAGTGAAATTAATATTCAATGTAAGAAAAACTCAGAGATGCAAATTTTTCTTACTGTTACTCATTAGCATTACTACAATTATTTTCAGTCCTTTTGGCAGAACTTTGAATATGCTGACCGTATCCTCCCCTTTCCGAGGGGTAAGACCCTCCCCTTCAAAAGTCGTGTCCTAGGTATAACATTAAATTGCATCTGATACTGAGGTTCCATTTCTGGAGATCAGGGAGTGTAGAGTACCCCGTCATTGCTATCACTCCCAGGTTCACTCTACCCGATAGGATAATTCTTGTTAGGTCCTATCAATGGGTCAAATGGACCCCTTTAAAATAATTTGTATTTGTTAGGATTGCATGTAAAAAAAAACCCTCTTAAGAAACAACTTCACAAAACATGTAAATATAGATGTACAATGAATACAATTCACTAACCTCTAGGCATGGAATAACTCTATACAGGTTGATATACCATTAAAATCAATCAATCAATCATACTCTTATTTTGTAACCAATCTATCTTTTACCCTATTAATTGGGCCTAGAATATGCTGATATCATCTTTTGCAGAGAGATAAAGCCTTTATCCCTTCAAAAAATTATAGGCTTAAAAGGCTGGAGTTGTTCCAATATAAACAAGTTCACTTGCTCTGAACCATTTCAAGTGCTGTTCATCTTTTCAATTGGATTAATATACTTACATTTCTTATGTTATCTCTACACTTTTCGGTCATCTTGAAGATTTTTGATTTTTGAAAAGAAAGTTAGCTGAACAAATGAAGAACTATAATTATTTACTATTGTTATCTTGGTCTCTCTATATTGAAGGGGTGCCCAGTGAGGATCAAACTCACTGTACTGTCAAATGTCTTGAAATAATTAGCAACAAAGAGGTGACTCCACATGCCCCAGAACTTCAGAACTCATCACCAAATGTGGTTTTGTGTTATTCTTCATTTTAAGGAAAATAATGATAAAAATTCCGTAGTTTATTGAAAAGCTACCAAACTTTCAATATATTGGGAAAATATGCGTGGAGGGTGGGGGTGGGGGATTTAGTAGGTAATTTCAAGCAGTATGTTCTAAAGTTTTCTAGTTTGGATACTGATTAAAAAAAAATAATATAGACAACAAAATTTTTAGAAAAGAAATTTTATATAAGAGAAACAAAAGGAAAGAAAATATAGAAAGGATAAAGTGTGGGGGTAAGAGAGGGGGAGAGATAAGGAGAGGGAGGAGAAAGAAAGAGAGGGGGAGGGGATAGAAAGAGAGGGGGAGAGAGAGAGGGGAAAAAGAGAATATTCAGTAGATAAAGTTCTTTGAATTTTAGTGGTTTTTGTGATTTCATTGAATTTTTGGTTGATTTTTCAGGTTTCATATCGTTTTAGATGAGTTTTCTGTTAAGTTGACTTTTAGTCAAATTCTTAGATTTTGTTGTTCCGTAGAATTTCAGAGAATTTTCTGTTTCATAGACTTTTAGTTGAATTTTTCAGATGACTCCTTGTCAATTTAGTTACTTTTTAATGGTTAAAGGAGCGAATGACAAACACCTTTCAGCTAGTTTTATTTACTGGATACTCTCTCTCTCTCTGTCCCCCTCTCTCTCTCTCTGTCCCCCTCTCTCTCTCTCTGTCCCCCTCTCTCTCTCTCTGTCCCTCCCCCATCTCTCTCTCTATCCCACCCCTTCTCTCTTAGTCTCTCTCTGTCTCCACAAAATCCACTGTATATTTGTAACTGAATGTATGACATGCCCAAATTATTGATTGGTAGTTACAAGAATATTAGTACATAGATTGTCATTATTCTGCAGAGACCACAATCACCAAAAAAAAAAAAAAATACAAAACTTAACAAGTGAGAATAGTGCTATTAGTGAGAGAAAATATGTATTCTCTCTTTGAACTTTCTCTTTACATAACCTCTCCTTTTTCCTCCTTATCTTCACTTTCTCCATCCTGACATAACTAAGATCTCTCTCTCTCTCTCTCTCTCTCTCTCTCTCTCTCTCTCTCTCTCACACTGAAAAAAACCGTACTCACAAATGATTAATAGGTAGTTACAAACATATTAATATAAAGATTGTTGTTATTCAGCTGAGGCCAAAATCATAGAAAAAAATGCAAGTGAAAATGATGCTTTTCAGTGGGAGGAATTCTATTGGTCAGAATCAGTAAGAGAGTTAATGAAAAATATATTTCCCTCTTTGAAGTGTAAGAGGAACTTGTCTTTGCGAGAACTACAGAACTATCTTAGCTTTTTCATCTTTTTTATTTTCTGTTCTCTAGATCCAATATCATCAGATAATAATCCCATGTCATTTGCATCTTATTGGAGCTCGCAGCCACTGTCATTTAAGGATTGCCTTATGACAAAAACAAGGTTTCAGAAGATATTTTCATTACACTGTGTGGGATGAAAATGTAAAATGACAGTAGAAAAAGAAGAGCTAAAAATAGAATGAAAGATTGAGAATTCTAGCAAAGTCATAAGAATTTAATGTTAAAGAAACAGATATGGAAATAAAAGATATTATTAAAAAAAACTTAAATATGAAAATAGAAATTCTGTACAGAAAAGAGAAAAAGAAAAAAATATCTAAATGACAATCAGTGAGAGAAAAGAGATTGAAGAGAAAGAAAAATAAGAAAAGAGAAAAATAAAATCTAAATGATATTCAGAAAGAGGAAAAAAATTGAAAAGAAAAAAGAAAAATAATAAAGATGAAAAAAAATTCATAGAAAGAAAAAAAGACTGAAGGGAATAATCAGAAGTAATGAAAAATAAAGAGAAAAATGGAGAAAGAGAGTTATGAAGAAGAGAAGAAAGAAAGGAACAAACTAGAAGAAAATGTGCTGACATGTAGGAATAGAAAGGAAATATAGAAAGTTATTGTGTGTGACTGAGAGAAAAGAAAGAAAAAGACAAAAAAAAAATGACAAATTGAAGAAAAAGAAGCCGACAAAAAAATGAAGAGAGTTATAAGAAAGAAAAAAAAATGGAATTACAGAAAATAAAGAATTTTTTTAAAAATGGCATGAAAGAAAATACTTTGGTAGGCAGAGATTGTTGCTTTGAGAAAAGAGAATTTTTAAAAAAAAGGAGGACACAGAAAAAAAATATTTTTTTGAAATAGAATAAAATTCTTGAAAAAAAAGAAACATGAATAAAAAAAAATATCAAAAAAATATTTTAGCATTGTCTCTTTCATGGGTGATGTGTAGAATCTAAGGAAAATATTTTAGCATAGCTCTAGATTGAGACATAAATTCATTATATACTTTTGACTTTATTATTTTCCTCGAGTGGAAACAGAGAAATCTTGTCTATTTATATGACATTTTGGAAGAGTCCATTTTTAAAGACATCAATTTTAAGGGGGTGTCTTCCCTTGTGGAAGTTACATAACAAATAGGATCATTAGATTTGGTTTGGGTTCTTTTGTTTTAATGGCATATCAACTTTTGTAGGTTATTTAATGCCAAAGCTATTCTTCTTGAAGAACAGTAGTGGAACTAGTTAACCCATAGCTGGGAGGATAAGTGGGTTCCTACCTTTCCCAAGGGTATTTATCCAAAAGTGAACATAATAGTGCGACTGGAGTTCAAACTCACAATGATTCTGCAATCCATTGCTTTAACCATTACACCACGAGGATCATTAGAAATTTTTTTTTTCAACTCAACAGAATTTAATTGTAAAACACTACATAAATTTATAGCTATCTCTCTCTTCCTCTCTTTCTATTTCTCTCTCCCTGTCTTTCTTTCTCTCTTTCCCTCTCTTTCTTTCTTTCTCTCTTTCTTTCTCTCTTTCTTTCTTTCTCTCTCTCTCTCCCTCTCTTTCTTTCTATCTCTCCCTCTCCCTCTCTTTCTCTCTCTCTCTCTCTCTCTCTCTATATATATATATATATAAATCTGAACAATAACGAAAAGACAAATAGGAATATTACATTTATGTTATTTATTTTTTTATTGTTCTCAATTAATTTTGATCTTAAGAGAAAATGTTTTAAAAATAACTCTGTGAAAAATCCATATAAACAAACAAACTAGTCAAGTCACTATTAATTTGAAATGCACTCTTCCCACACCAAACGAGAAAACATAAAAGCAAGTGCTCTCATCACAGAGACACAGATACATACTTAAAAGACTAACCAAAGATACTTTGATCAAGCATTCTTCATATATATATGTATTCGGTAACACAAAATGTAAACAAATGAAAGCTAATACATAATGTGTTATAATTCCCAAGCTGACATATGTCGCCTGTTGAGTGAGTGCTAAGATACTAAGTCTAACATAAAGTTGAGCTGGTTTCAATCCCAGCTTGAAGCATTCTGCGTGTCTAGCCACACAGAAGGGTTGTGATACAACGAAACAGTTTGTCTGTGGATGACAATATATATATATTTATATAAATATAAATAATATATATAAGTATAGAGAGAGAGAGAGAGAGAGAGGTAGATAGATAGATACAAAAGATAGATAGATAGATAGATAGATAGAGAGAGAGAGAGAGAGAGAGAGAGAGAGAGAGAGAGAGAGAGAGAGAGAAACTGAGAAGAAAAAGAAAAAAATTTCCAGAAAAACGTTTCCCCTTATGATGATCTAAAATCAAAACTAGTTAAGACTAATCAAAAATTAAAAAGTAATTGCAAAGAAATATTCTTGTATTTCTTATTCCTTTTTTCATCCTATTCCATACATACATACATACATATATACATATATACATATTAATGTGTGCATGTGTGTGTATATATATATATATATAAACCGATGAGAACAAGCAATTGCTTAAAAAACATTAGATGAGTCAAATACTGAGCAAAATGAAGTATAAAAACTAAAAAACAATTTGAATCTCACCTCCACACACACACACACACATACAAACACACACACATAAATATATTCATATACCAAGAGCAAATTTTTTCTACCATGCCATATAACTGACATAGTGATCAACAAAGCGGACATAGTGATCATCAAAGCTGACATAGTGATCAACAAAACTGACATAGTGATCATAAAAGCTGACATACTGATCATCAAAGCTGACATAGCGATCATCAAAGCTGACATAGTGATCATCAAAGTTGACATAGCGATCATCAAAGCTGACATAGTGATCAACAAAGCCAGAGCATTGTTTATATTCAAAAATCCATATACTGAGTTTTAAAGATTTGTTTAACTATAAAAATCCTTTTATTTTTATTTTTTTGCATAGTATCACCAATCAACAAGTAACTCTGGCACTCTTCTCTACACTTTCCTTCAACCACATTTACAATACTGTCTCATGTAGCCCAGACTTCATAACATGTACCAGAATAAAAGGATCCCTGACAAAGAAATTTCTGGCTGGACATCTTACCAGTTGCTTCTAGACAAAGAACTCTCTCAAGAGAAATCTTGTCAATCATTCCCAAATGGTTAAACTGATGCAAGACTAAATAAGTTCCTGCCAAGAATATGTCTTCATTTATTTTCCCATTTCTGAATGGAATAATGGTTCATTACTGAATAGTGAATTTAACTCTTATTGGTTGATCCACATTTGTGGCCATGTGCCAGATTAGAATTAGTAAATACCTATGAATGAGTTGATAACAACAGAAAATCTAAGATTTTGAATGCTCATTTTCAAGGCTGGCAGGCTTTCCTTATTACGATTTGCTTAACATAATCTTCTGACTCCTATCAATCAGAGGGTCGGTTGGTTGTTTGGGTTTTATGGCATATCAACCTTTGTAGGCTATTTAATGTCTAATCCATTTTTATACAAATAATCAGTTCTGTTTCAAACAATTCAGTTTAGCATGAGTACACAGTTTAATTGTTAAAAACATTTCTATTTCAAGCTATTCAGTTTATTCAAATAGTTCTAATTCAAACAATTCAGTTTAGTTTAAGTATAGTTTCAATGTCAAAATCAATTCAGTTTAGCATAAATACGCAATTGGCATGTCAAAACAGTTCTGTTTCAAGCTGTGCAGTTTAGCATAAGCACATAGTTTAAATATCAAAACAGTTCTATTTCAAGTAATTCAGTTTAGCATAAGTACACTGTTTAGTTCTATTTGACCCATAGATAGGGCCCTATCAGGTGCAACCACTCAGGGCCAGAGTGGACCTGAGAGCAATGGCAATGAAGGGGTACTCCACATTCCCCAAAGCTCCAGCATTATTGGAACCTAACTATTAGATTGTTTAGTGTTATATCAGGACACTCGTTTGGCGGGGGTCTTACCCCTCTGAAGAGGTACAGTTGGTGTATTCTACAGCGTCAGCTGACTGGGCAACTATCAGAGGGGGTCTTTATGGTGCAGGGGTTAACATGCTAGACAGTGACATCATAGTAAGCAATTTGGAACTACAATCACACGTTTATGTTCATTTTGGGAAAAATAAGAACCCCCTTATCTCCAGCTATGGCTTAAATTGTAACGCTACAGTCCTTCTACAAGGATGGCTTTGGCATTAAATAATCCAAAAAGGTTTAAATGCCATTGAATACAAAGAAATAAAACAAAAAAAAAACTATTCCTCACCATCTTGCCTTGTGTTAGACTAAGCTAGGCACATAATATAATTGTGTATCTTGCAGTGGAGTTGTGATAAACAAGCTTGGCTCATAGATCATTACTGTTGAAGTGAGTTCAATTTCTCACAAGGAGACCTTGTGCTTTGTGATTTTAGATAGTGATTTTCTTGATAGGCAAACCCTCTCAAAATGACATCTACCTCCTCTCCTTGGCCTTGTGCATGACTAAGCTTTTCATGGTAAATATTTATACACAAATGAAGTTATCTGGCTGTGTTGGATTTCTGAATAGAATGATATCCAAATGAATAGGTCTTTGAAAGCCCCTGATATTTAAGTCTACTTGTTCTTTTATCAATTTAACAAAATCTAAGTACACATAGAAATGGCAGCTTATAACTGACAAAGAAGCTGTCAAAATGTTGTAATATATTTATATACATAAAGTGATTAGTGGGTATTCCCAGGGGGAAAAGAAGGAAGTGGGAACATTCACAATCAGGTCCTTTTTCTTTTTTTTCCCTTTAAGAATCTTGATCAGCTGCTTTACATGCATTCTAAGGCCAAAGCCGACATCAACTGACAATATGGACTTACTTGATCACATGACGTTCTTTTAATCCGGTAATTGTACAGAATGTAAGAGACATGTCCTTTGATCATACCAGTCATAGTTCTCTTTGGTTGAGCCATATTAGTGAATGTAGTTCAGTGTACAAGATTATTAACACTTATTAGAAAATGAATCAGTCATAGTTGGGAAGAAGTGGAACATCAGTGATCTTATATAATTTCAGTGTTATTCTATGTTGTCTATCTGGTCAAACTCCTTTCATGACCTATTATTAACACTTATTAGAAAATGAATCAGTCTTGGTTCTCTTTGGTAGGTAGGAATTAGAATACGCTGACTCTATCCCCGGTAGAAGAGTAAAAAAATCCAACAAAAATGGGGGGTCCTGGGTATGACACTAAATTGCATCTAATTGTGAGGCTCCAAATAGAATTAATTACTTGAAATCATATAATTATTTATATTAGATAGGAATACTTGAAACCATACACCAACCTCTTGATATTAAATAACCATAGATGGGTTGATATGCCATTAAAATCAGTCTTTGGTCAAGCCATATTAGTGAGAATGTATTTCAGTGTACAGGATTATTAATATGTATAAAAAAGAATCAGTCATGGTTAGGATAAAGTGGAACATCAGTGATCTTATATAATTCCTGTGTATGGCTGCATGTTGTCCATCTGGTCAGACTCCTGTCATGACCTAAAAGTTTTTAGCACTAATTAAAAAAATGAATCAGTCATGGTTCGGATAAAGTGGAACGTCAGTGATCTTATAAAATGCCTGTGTACGGTTGTATGTTGTCCATCTGGTCAGACTCCTGTCATGAACTCAAAGTTTTTAACACTTATTTAAAAAATGAAACAGTCATGGTTAGGATAAAGTGGAACATCAATGATTTTATATAATTCCTGTGTACGGTTGTATGTTGTCCATCTGGTCAGACTCCTGTCATGACCTCAAAGTTTTTAACACTTATTTAAAAAATGAAACGGTCATGGTTAGGATAAAGTGGAATATCAACGATCTTATATAATTCCTGTGTACGGTTGTATGTTGTCCATCAGGTCAGACTCCTGTCATGACCTAAAAGTTTTTAACACTTATTTAAAAAATGAAACGGTCATGGTTAGGATAAAGTGGAACCTCAATGATCTTATATAATTCCTGTGTACGGTTGTATGTTGTCCATCTGGTCAGACTCCTGTCATGACCTCAAAGTTTTTAACACTTATTTAAAAAATGAAACGGTCATGGTTAGGATAAAGTGGAACATCAGTGATCTTATATAATTCCTGTGTACGGTTGTATGTTGTCCATCTGGTGGAATGGTCTATATGAGAAATGTTAAAAAATTATGATAAGAATAAATGGATAAGTGGATAGCAATGAAGAACAAATTAGAATTGGACAACAGAAAATTACTCTTGTTTGAAAAGTTTTTGTGAAAGAAAGAGTGAGTGTATGAATGACTGAAAGAAAGAAAGAGTCATTGAGGGAATGAGTAAATAAAAGAGTTATTTACTTAGTGAGTAGTTTTAAATCACATGAATAGAAACTTTAAAAAGATACAGTATATTTGTAAAGGTTCCACACAGAGGAGGGTTTAGAAAGAAATGCTAAAAGAAAAGAAGACAGGACAATTAAGTTTGAAGTTTAAGGCAAATTTAGCTAAGAGAAAGGGTGGGAAGATATGGAACAGAAAAGAAGAACAAAGGAAATAAAGCAAAAAAAGAAAAATTTATCTTAGTTGAAAAGGCTTGAAAATGAAAGGATTATAATTAGATATGTATGAGGAAAAACAAATAGAAACATTAAAATGATAAAGCACAGCTATAAAGTTGGATACTGACGAATTTGTTTTTTAATGAAAAAGGAAGAGTACATTTTAGGTGTTTGAAGTTTTAAGTCAGCTAAGTAGAGAGAGAAAGGGGGGTCGGCGGGGGACATAGAAGAGAAAAGAAGAATAAAGGAAATAAAGCAAAGATAGAAAAAAAATTCACTGGGTTAAAAGTGTTAGAATTATACAGAATTGGACAAAAATGAAAATTCTCGGAAATTTTTGATTTTTTGGTATTTCTGAGAATTTTCTTTTTAGAAAATTATGACTTTTAACTACATCAATTGGAACTTTGACAAGAATAATAAAGGAATATTATCACTTTGTATATGTTTCCAATCCATTGAAGTTTTATTAGAATTTGTGGCAATAATAAAATGGTTCAGTTTTTTCATTGTTTTTGCTTATTATTTTTTCTGTCCAATAATTTAATTAAAAATTTAAAGAATATATCTGAATATAATCAACTTTATTTTTAAAATAGCTATTTCATCAAAATTCAAGTAGAGGTATACTTATATTTTTTAAGAAGTAACTACTACTTATATAGCAAAATAGTTGTCTGTATAAACCGTACTGAAGATGAGTTTTGGATGCTACCAAGTCATAATTCGTCCAACTCTTAATGTCATATTATCTGGGAAAATTGACATGGTGTAGTGTCTAATGGGATGGACTGCAACATCATAGTAAGTGAGTTCAATTTCTAGTTGTGCTATTACATTCACTTTCCGACCAATATCCCCCAGCTATTGATTAAATATTACAACTACTGTTCTACCACAAGGATGGCTTTAGAATTAAATAAACCATGGAAATTGATATACTATTAAACAAAGAAACTAAACCAAACCATATTGCCCAGTCAAATGAGGGGGTGTAGAATAGACTGAGCACTTCTTTACAGAAGGGTAAAACTCCACCAATGAGTGTCCTATTGCCCAGTTGGCTGAGGCTGTAGAATACACCAACTGCTTCTTGCCCAGTCGGCTGGGGTTATAGAATATACCAACTGCACCTCTGCAGAGGGGTAAGACCTCCCCCTCCAATGAGTGTTCTGGATATGACACTAAACAATCTGATGGTGAGGTTCCAGTAATGCTAGGGCTTTGGGGAATGTGAAGCACCCCTTCATTGCCATTACTCCCAGGTCCACTCTGGCCCAGAATGGTAGAACTTGATAGGGCCCTATCTATGGGTTAAATAGAGCTAAACTGCATACTTATGCTAAAATGAATTGTTTGAATTAGAACTGTTTGACTAAATTAAATAGCTTGAAATAGAAATGTTTTTGACAATTAAACTGTGTACTTACATTTAAATTGAATACCTATGCTAAACTGAATTGTCTGAAATAGAACTGTTCTTGACATTGAAACTGTACTTACATTAAACTGAATTGTTTAATATAAAACTGTTTTGACAATTTAACTGTGTGTAAAAAAATTTATACTTATACTAAACTAAATCATCTGAATTAGAACTGTTTGACAAAACAGAATAGCTTAAAATAGAAATGTTTTTCACAATTAAACTGTGTACTTATGCTGAACTGAATTGTTTGAATTAGAGCTGATTATTTGTTTAAAAGTGGATTTGGCATTAAATAACCTACAAAAGTTGATATGCCATAAACCCAAACAACCAAGTAAGTTGCATGAAAAATAACCAGATTATGCTAAATTGCATTGTCTGAAATAGAAATGATTTTGTATAAAAATGGATTTGACATTAAATAGCCTACAAAGGTTGATATGCCATAAATCCCAACCAACCAATCAACCAACCAACCAATTGCTTCTCTGCAGAGGGGTAAGACCCTCTCCCCCAACAAGTGTCTGGATATGGCACTAAACAACCTGATGGTAAGGTTCCAGTAATGCTGGAGCTTTGGGGAATGCAGAGTACCCCTTCATTGCCTCGTTCTCAAGTCCACTCTGGCATGGAGTGGTAGCACCTGATAGGGTCCTATCTGTGGGTCAAATAGAACAAAACTGTGTACTTATGCTAAACTGAATAGCTTGAAATAGAACTGTTTTGACTTTCAATTGTTTGTCAACAAAAGCTATACTGACATTAAACTGAATTGTTTGAGAATTAATTTGGTGTTAAATGACCCGAAAATATTTGATATGCCGTAGAACAAAACAAAACAAAACAAAAAACAACCAAACCATGATATCTATCATGATAAGTCAGGGAATTTCATAATGTGTGCTCTATGGTTCAGCATCCAACTCATATGAAATTACATTCTTTTTTAAAAATTTCCCAAAAGTTTATTTTGTTTGTTTTTCTATGTATTTAGATATATGCAGTTAACTTCTTTTTCTCAGAAATTTTTCCATGGTTTTACTCATCACTGTTCAAAAAAATGACTTTCAGAATGTTTTCTAATTTTTACTGCGGTAAAATTCATAGTTGTCTCCTCTTGTTTTGTCTCACGGTAGTTTCACTATCTTAGTATTACTTTACTTCCATAAATATTTAGGATTTTCCAAATCTCAATTATTTCTTCTCAGACTTTTCTATATTTCAACATTGGTTCTTTCAGGTAATTTTGGTCATGTTTGATGAGGTTGTCAGTAAAAATCCCGGCTGCATAGATCAAAAGTGGAAGCAGCTTAGTGTAAAATATTTTGTTGTTGGAAATCAAATCAGCAACCTGAGTTCAAATCCTGGATAAGGCAGTTTATATTTCACTTTGCACAAATGCCCTTGAGAAAGACATGAATCCATTTTTTTCCCCAATTATAGGTTGATAGTAAGATAAACTAGATTCTTTAGATTCAGATAACTCCTTTAGGAGAAGGAAAAACTAGATTCTGTAGATTCAGATAACTCCTTTAGGAGAAGGAAAAACTAGATTCTGTAGATTCAGATAACTCCTTTAGGAGAAGGAAAAAATAGATTTTGTAGATTCAGATAACTCCTTTAGGAGAAGGAAAACTCTAAATTTAAATCACCTTTACTCAGCTTAAAACTTAACTTTTTTTGTAAAGGCATTGGTTCATATCATCACAGCAAGTAGAAAACATGAGGTGCCATTCAGAGAAATATTTATTTACAAAATATACACACATCGATATTTGACGGTTTGGTTTGGTTTGTTTGGTTTTATGGCATATCAACCTTTATTGGTTATTTTGTCATGACCAGTTCACTAGCGTAAACACATCGGTTTACTCGTTCACCCTAGAAAAACAACATCCGGTTACGATTGGAAATGACAAAGCCCTTTTTACGACCTTGACCTCCAGTTACAGCTAAAAAAAAGGGATAGATTAAAATTACAGAACACTTCCACCAGAAATAACTCTATAAAAATGGAATTAATTATCTTTGCTAGACTATATCAGGCTAAAGAAGTACTTTCTACATCCATTTTTTATAGAAGAAGTGTCTATTTACGTGCTTGGCAGAATGGCACTGCATTCCCTTTATATTAAAAAAGTGTCGGTGGCAAAAATTTCGGAGGTCTCATGAGACTCTCAGGAGCCACTCTCAGGGCAGGCTCCGAAAGGCTGAATCCTACATCTAGTGGTTGCATTCGCCTTCTCATCACATAGTTATGCACAAAAGGTCCTTTTAAGGACCATTAGAGGTCTCCTTCTGCGGGTTGGAGCATCTCTGACGGTCTTTATTGACCAGTTGAAGTAGACGGCCTGGAGGCAAATATGAAGAGGACTCTAAGGCCACCTGGTCTTTGCCATTCGGTCGATTCCCCCTCATCCATTTGGCAACACAGCGCTAAAGGCACGAGTTAGCCTTTAGCTACCGCTTTGCTATCTGTGCAGCGCTAAGATAATGCCAATCTTAGCCTTGGCTTCCCAGCCTGTTTGCTTGACAGTGCAGAGCTTTGGCACCTCAAAGCCTTAGCTACCGTCTCAATACATCCACACAGTTTTGGCGTGGCACAGCCATAGCTATAGTCTCCGAAATGTCCACACAGCTTTTGTACGGCACACAGCTACCATCCCAATATGTCCACACAGCTTTGGCATGAAAAAGCCATAGCTACCGTCTCCGATACGTCCACACAGCTTTGGCACAGCAAAGCCATAGCTACCGTCATTGATACATCCACACAGCTTTGACACGGCAAAGCCATAACTACCATCTCCAATACATCCACTCAGCTAGGGGCACAACAAAACCCTAACTTCACTGATTCATTCACTTGACTTTGTATGTGCTAAGGCCTGGTAAACCTTAGCCACAGTTTCACCATCCGTTCACTTGGTCCGCAGTACTAAGACATGACTCAGTCTTAGTCGCCAGCTCACCCGACTCTACCCAACCAAGCTGCCAAGACCAACTTCGACCACAACGCTCCAGCAATGCAGCATCCAGTCCACCTATGACACACTGTATGGACTGCCCTAGCATTGCAACAACTAGCCCTCGAACGACTTGCTAGTAACCAGATCAACACTCCCTTGGTTAACCCAATGTACTGTCAAAACCAGGACATCGATTTACCAACCACAACCGACATCAGCTAACCGAAACACTCGTCTAGCTGTTTTCTACTACTCAACCGATACCAGCTACCTGCAACAATCGTCCAGCTGCATTCAACAACTCGACCGACCTCAGCTTCTTGCAACGATCAACCAGCTGCATTCAACAACTCAACTGACATCAGCTACCTGCAACGATCGTCTAGCTGCGCACATCTACGACTCAACCATACCAGCTACCAACATCACCCATCTAGCTGAAGACACAAATATTACTATCACAAACTTTACACACACGCTTGTAAACACGACAATAAATGGTCATCTTTGTTATATTGGTTACCTCACCTTTGTTTCCTTCATTGTCTTTGGTTGTCATTACTCACACGCTTAAACTTAATTCATTTGCAGGGTCGATGTGCTTTTCGGCTCTACAACAATTTAATGCCAAATCCATTTTTATGTAAATAATCAGTTTTATTTCAAACAATTCAGTTTAGCATTAGTACACAGTTTAATTGTCAAAAACATTTCTATTTCAAACTATTCAAGCAGTTATATATAACAATTCAGTTTAGGGTAAGTACAGTTTCAATGTCAAAAACAGTTCAATTTCAAACAATTCAGTTTAGTATAAGTATGCAATTTAAATGTAAGTACAGTTTAATTGTAAAAAATATTTCTATTTCTATTTCTAGCAATTCAGTTTAGTTCATTGGGAGGGTCTTACCGCTCTGCTGAGGTGCAGTCAGTGTATTCTACAGCCCCAGCCGGCTGGGCAATCGATATTTGAGAAGAGATAGAAAAATAGAGAATGTGGCCCAGTGCGTAATAAGGACTGGACGAATCAAAAATAAAAGTCTATTTAAGTAAAAGTAGATCAACACTGCTTCATACTGCAACAACTTTGATCTTTAACCTTGGTATAGCAACCTATCTTGGAAAAGGAAAACTCTAAATTTAAACCAGTTAAACTCTGCTTAAATGAATTGACTTTGTGTTGTATCCTGCTTGTGTAGAGGGGTTGGGTATATACAAAGATAATACGATGCCAAATTTATATAGACCTGATGGCGAAAGCTTACAGAACTTATGAGGAAGCAGAAATCTGAAAGGATGCACATGGTTAAAAATGGGATTTTTATCATTCGATTATGCTTAACTCTTCTGGCTTTTATCTAAGATAACCTTGGCTGATGCTGAACAGATCTAACAAGAAACAATACTTTCACTGTGACTTGATATAGGTCGATGCAAAATAATATTGGCTGCATTGAAAACATTCACTTGCCCAGTTGGCTGGGGCTGTAGAATACACCGACTGCACCTCTGCAGAGGAGTAAGACCCCCCCCCAACGAGTGTCCTGGATATGACACTAAACAGTCTGATGGTGAGGTTCCAGCAATGCTGTAACTTTGGGGAATGTGGAGTACCCCTTTATTGCCATTGCTCCCAGGTCCACTGGCCCGGAGTGGTAGCACCTGATAGGGCCCTATCTATGAGTTAAATAGAACTAATGGCATACTTATGCGAAACTGAATTGTTTGATTAAACTGAATAGCTTGAAACCGAAATGTTTTTCACAATTAAACTGTATTTACATTTAAATTATGTGCTTTTGCTAAACTGAATTATTTCAAATAGAACTTTTTTTTGACATTGAAACTGTATTTACTCGAAACTGAATTGTTTCATATAGAACTGTTTTGACATTTAACTGAGTGTAAACAAAATCTGTACTTATACTAAACTGAATTAGCTGTATTAGAACTGCTAGACTTATCTGGATAGCTCGAAATAGAAATATCTTTCACAATTAACCTGTGCTTACATTTAAACAGTGTGCTTATGCTAAACTGAATTATTTGGAATTGAACTGTTTTTGATAATAAAACTGTATTTATACTAAACTGAATTGTTATATATGCTTGAATAATTTGAAATAGAAATGTTTTTGACAATTAAACTGTGTACTTATGCTAAACGGAATTGTTTGAAATAGAACAGATTATTTAAATAAAAATAGATTTGGCATTAAATAACCTACAAAGGTTGATATGCCATAAAACCCAACAAACCAAACCAAACTAACCAAAAACATTCACACACATTAGGTAGTGCTAAAAAGTTCTAGAAAATAGTAAAAAGAAAATGGCTTGGAACCATGTAATGTATATGCTATTTCACATATCTATCCATAGTTGGCGTATTTTTTCTAAAATTTCTTTAACCCTTTAAGAAAAAAATTCTGAAAAATAGAAAAATTATTCCTTTTTGGTTGGTTGGACCGAGAACTTTTTGGCACCCTCTAACATAGAGGTATGTGCTTGCATGTGCATGCATGTGTATTTTTGTGTATTCAAATGGATATATTTGTGTGTACATGGGGTGGGTATTTCTGTGTTTATCTGTATGTGCACATGTGTGTTTTTCAGTGAATTGTGTATGTGTTTTTATGTGTTTGTGTACATGATGTGTTTGCATATGTTTGTGTGTGCTTCATGGAAATTGGACCTAATTCTGTCTATCTATCAAATTAAACAAAGTTTTTCCTGTCTCCTCCGGACACTGCATGTATCTCTTGATATCACAACCCCAAGAAATGAAGAAACTCATTTTCTGATATTTTTTTTTTTTTTGAGAAAGCCAATTTGTGCTTAAAGTTCACCGAACTTAAAGCACAAAATGCTTATATATATATATATATATATATATATATATATATATATATAATGCAATTACAAGGAAACTCAAACCTGGGTAAATTGTCATTCTAAATCTATTTCACCAGAGAATATCATTATACTCTCCATCTCATCAGATGACCATACATGTTTAACTTGAGGCAAATATGGATTACTGTTTATATGTGTATGGAAAAAAAAAACAGTCGACTGGAGCTGTACCTCTGCAGAGGGGTAAAACACTCCCCATAAGTGTCCTGAATATGACACAAAACCATCTGATGGTGAGGTTCCAGTGACGCTGGGGCTTTGAGGAATGCGGAGCACCTCTTTATTGGCATTGCTCCCATCTCCACTCTGGCCCAGAATGGTAGCATCTGATAGGGCTCTTGATGGGTTAAATAGAACTGAATTAGAACTGTTTGACTGAACTGAATTGCTTGAAATAGAAATGTTTTTGATAATTAAACTGTGTACTCATGCTAAATTGAATTTTTTGATATAGAATTGATTATTTGTAATATATAAATATATATATATATATATATATATAAAAACATATACATGTATATATATATATATATATATATATATATATAACCAGGCCATTGTCCTAATGATTAGAGTGTTTGATAATGCTCCAAAAGACAGGGGTTCACTCCCAGGTAGAGTCATACCAAAGACTCAAAAAAATAGTACTTGATGTTACCTTACTTAACACTCAGTATATTAAGGTACGGTTCAAGGATAAAGTGGGGCAATCCAGAGAATGGAGTAGCGCCCTCCTCTACACCTCAGTGTAGTAGTAAATGAAAAGGGTGCCTTTGGTCACCCTCGATTTTAGTTGCCAACTTTAATTTACTTTATATATATATGTATGTATATATATATATATATATATATAAAGAATAAAATGAAAGAGACAAAATGCAAGTCGTCTAGTTACCTGGGATTGTAGAATATACCAACTGCATCCCTACTGAGGTATAAGACTCCCTATCAAGTGTCCTGGATATGACACTAAACAATCTGATAGCAAGGTTGCAACCTTAGAGCTTTGGGGAATGTGGAGTACCCCTTCATGGCCATTGCTCCCAGGTCCACTCTGGTCCGAAGTGGTAGCACCTGGGTGGGGCCTATTTATGGGTCAAATAGAACTGTTTGACACTTAAATTGTGAGCAAACAAATGACTTATGTCAAATTGAATTGTTTGAAATAGAACTGTTGGATCATTTAACTGTGTGTAAACAAGTGACTTATATTGAATTGAATTGTTTGAAATAGAACTGTTTGATCATTTAACTGTGTGTAAACAAATGACTTACGTTAAATTGAATTGTTTGAAATAGAACTATGGATATATCGATATCCTGGATAGGTTCCTAATAATGGTACTCAGTAGCAGGGGAAATAAACAATAAACTCAATGATTGATATTTTTTGGATGTTTGGGTGGGATGGATTAAAGGGCTAATAACCCTTTCAACTAGAGACCCAAATCAATGTCAATTCAATTCCTCTGCAAATGTAACAACTATTATGAGATATTAGTTGTAAAATATGCTTTTGGCAAAATTGACTCAGAATTGTCAAATACACTGGACAATCTCAATTCTTTAAAAATTACTAATCAGAAAGAAAACATTCCTTTTTAATACTTAGTAATATTTTTTTAAAATTCCTGCGGTTCTGAAAAGGTCACTTATCTAAGTACTGAACTGACTCATCACTGCTTAGATTCCATGATCTCACAAAAACCAATTCTCTCATTGTGACCATGCCAAGTAATATTGACTGCATTAACAACACACCACAGATTATTTAGAATACTGGCTATTCCTAAAAGGGTTCCCCATCTAAAAACTGAATTGGCTCATCACTGCTTAACTTCCACGATCTCACAAGAATTTATGCTTTCATTGTGATCATGCCAAGTAACAGTGGCTCCACCAAATACATTCATAAGATGTAAAAATAATCACGACATTTCAAATTATCAGTCTGTTGTTAATAATAGAGAATAAATTTCCTGTACATTTTGATATCCAAGTTGATTAAAGCAGAAAAAGTGACTTTAATGAATGCATGACAAGAAAATTTGCTTTTATTTTGGGGAATGTTTTTCTATTGGAGCAAATGTCACTGTCCAAGTTGTCATTTGCTTGATTTTGGAAACTTATTTTTCAAAAAATAATATTAACTTCAGAAGTTAATATAAGACGTATAATAGAATAATTTATTTTTATCTTGTTTTATTTATCAATCCATATATCATTTATTTATCTCTCTATATATTACTTATCTGTTTATATATTAATTATTTATCTGTCTCTATATCATTCATCTCTCTGTCCATATATTATTTATATATCTGTCTGAATATCATTCATTTATCTATCCATAATTTTTTTGGTTTTCTGTCCATATATTATTTATTCATCTGTCTATATCATTTATTTGTCTGTCCCTATATTATTTATTTGTCTATATATTATTTATTTATCTGTCTATATATTGATTTATGGTTTGTATATCATTTATATATCCATCCATATATTATTTATCTGTTTAAACATTATTCATTTAAATGTCTATATATTAGTTATCAATATATTATTCAAATATATATACATCCATATATTATCTATTTGCCTCTATATTATTTATTTACCCTATATATATTATTTATTTATCCATCTATAAATTTTTTATTAATCTATCTCTGTATTACTTATTTTTCTGTCTATATATGATTCATATATATGTATGCATATTATTTATCTGTCTATGAATTATTCATTTACCATATATATATATATATATATATATCATTCATTTATCTGAAACTAGTTGACAAGTTCACCTACCTTGGAAGCAGTGTCTCATCAACTGAAAAAGACATCGACACATGACTAACAAAGGCATGGACAACTATCAATAGGCTATCAGTCATATGGAAGTCAGACCTGACCAATAAAATGAAATGCAGTTTCTTCCAAGCAGCAGTCATGTCGATACTGCTATATGGATGCACTACATGGACGCTGAGTAAACGGATGGAGAAAAAGCTTGACGGCAACTACACAAGAATGCTGCGAGCAATTTAGAACACGTCCTGGAGGTAACACCCCACAGGGCAGCAGCTGTACGGCCACCTACCTCCCATCACGAAAACTATCAAAGTTAGACGAACCAGACATGCAGGACACTGCTGTAAAAGCAAGGACAAGCTCATAAGTGATATTCTCCTATGGCTGAGCAAAAGCAGGGCAACCAGCTCAAACTTACATACAGCAGCTGTGTGAGGGTACAGGATGTAGCCCTGAAGACCTGCCAGAAGCGATGAACAATAGTGGGGAGTAGCAAGAGAGGGTCAGGGATATCCGTGCTGATGGCATGACAAGATGATGATGATGATGATGATTCATTTATCTGCTTTATATTATTAATTCATCTATCTATATTATATATTTATCTGTCTATATATTATTTATATGAACATATATAGGGATGAAAACATGCAAGATCTTTCAATGACGATTTTATTTATTGAAATATTTGCCAGCGTTTTATGTTATGGTTTCTAGATCTTTATCCATATTTACCAACCCGCTCCGCTCGGGCAGGATATGACACAAGGTCAAATTTTTTAAGCGGAGTTTAACAGGTTTGAATTCAGAGTTTTCCTTCTCCTAGACTAGTTGCCTCACCAAGGCTGAAGAACCAAGTCTGCCCTACTATTTACCCATAGCTGGAGGGAGAATAATTGGATTCATACCTTTCCCAAGGGTATTAGTGCTATTTGAAATGCAATCAGTCTCCTCCAGGATTTGAACTCGTGTTGTCGTGTCCATTTCCTACGACGATAACCATTACACCATGGGCACCTCTCCATTTCAAGGGATAGCGATTAAGTTTTGAATTAGATCCAAATAGCAAATATGTTTTTCGGACTTTTTATCCATTTATCTCCTTTTTTTTTTCAATAGCTGATTTTATGTCAATTATCAATTCTTTCTATGATGATAGATTTTGCATCTCTGTTAAATTAGTGACCATTTGTATGGAAGCATTTTTTCTACAAATATTAAATTGCTGTGATTCATAGATTTTAGGCACCTCTAGATCTTTTATCAGGACATGAAACTTTCTAAACGAAACAAAAAAGATGAAAAAGTTGTAAAAGTTCTACTTTCACTTGTAGCACTGTTTTGAATTTGTGCGATGCAACAAGCGTTGAAAAAATTTTATAAAAAAAAAGAAATCCATGTCATATCAGTCTATCTATCTATGTATTTATCTATCTAACTATCTATATATGCTAATGCTTATATTATTTAGTTCATATCTATCATTAACATTCCATGATATATCTATCCATCTTCATCATCATTGATCTTCTTTCTATCTCTGTTAAATGTTAAATTTGACTATGTTTATCTATCTTTCTAGATGAATAAATAAATGAGAAAATATTATAAATAAAAATAAAATCAATAAATAAATATGTACATATATATATATATATATATATATATATATATATATATATAAACAAAAAAAAATGAAACCAATTTGGATAAGGTTTTTTTTTGTAACTTTTCGGCACCAATTATCAATCTATCCTATATATATTTTGCCCAGTTGGCTAGGGCTGTAGAATACACCAACAACCTCCTCCTCAACAAGAGTCCTGGATATGAGACTAAACAATCTGATGGTGAGGCTCCCGTAATACTGGAGCCTTAGGAAATGCAGAGTACCTTTTCATTGCCATTGCTCCAAGGTTCGCTCAGGCCCAGAGTGGTAGCACCTGAAAGGGTCCTATCTATGGGTCAAATAGAACTGTTTGACATTCATACTGACATCAAGCAAATGACTTATGCTAAATTGAATTGTTTGAAATAGAACTGTTCAATCATTTAATTGTGTGTAAACAAATGACTGTTTAATTGAATTGTTAATGATACATAACAATACTTGGAACTATTTAATTTTTTTGACTTATATTTACAAATCATATATATCTTACATATAAGAATGAACTGGATGTAGTATTAAATACCTACAATGGTTGATATGCTCTAAAACCAAACCAAACCTATATATATTACTTATTTATCAGTCTATATATTTATTTCTATATATAATCAATCTATCTGCCTGTATTCATGCTAAATGTCCAATTCTTTAATCATTCTTGTTTTCAATATAATGGAGATTATTATAAATTAGAATCCTTCACTCCTTCTCAAATAGAATCATCAATATCATCATGGATTTCTTTTACAGCAGATCCTGACATATATACAGCTCTTTTAGTCTTTTACAGTAACAATTACCATTTTTAATAGTTCAGTTTAAAATTCCTTTAACATTGAAGATTAAGAAATAAGCAACTGTAATCCAAGTCCTAATCTCTTAACCAGTGAATACTTCAGCATGTGTTTATTTATCTGGAGTTGCCTTTCACAGAGTGCTATATTAACAAAGTTTGTTTATCAGATCAGTTTTTCAGGATTTGGTTTATTAATTTTATAGCATCTCAACCCTTGTTGGGTTATTTATAACTAAAATCAATCTTTCTTTCTCAATTTTTGGAGGAGGAGCAAGTATATGGTCTCAAACATTCCTTTCTAATACTAATAATTTCCAAAAAAATCAATTTGAATCATTTATTGGACTCTAAAAAGTATTGCCAATCTGAATTAAAATGAACTTGGGAGTCATGACAATGAAAGGATGACTACACAACTCCTCAAAGCTCCAGAACTGGAGACTCACCACAGGATACAGTTTAGTGTCAAACCCAAGACACCATTTTCAGTTAGTCTTACTCCTCTACAGGAGAGACAGTCTGTATAGTCTTAGTCCAGCAAATTAGGCATTTGACTATAAAGTAAGTTTGATCCTCACTATGTCCCTCACCACTGTAAGTAGACCAAGATAACAATAGTAAATAATTATAGTTCTTTATTTGTTCAGCTAACTTTCTTTTCAAAAATTAAAAACCTTCAAGATGACTGAAAAGTGTAGAGATAACATATATTAATCCAATTGAAAAGATGAACACTGCTTGAAATGGTTCAGAGCAAGTGAACTTCGTTTATATTGGAACAACTCCAACTTAAAAATCTAAGCCTATAATTCATAAGCCAATCCTAGCATGCGATTCTGGATAGTCTGCCCAGTCACTCGCCAAGTTATCCTACTTTTCACCAGATACAACTGAAAATAACCAACCAACTTGGCTTGCTTTACAACTTCCTGTAGACCATTTTGATCTTAATTTTGTCTGGACTTCTGAGATAAGAAAGTATCATGGTTGGGCTGAAAAGTTTATATGATGATGTCATATCTGCTGTTGCTAATTTTTTTTACCAATGGGATTCAAGCACTGCAACACTGATGGAAGTAGTGGGTTGACTGCAAGGGATCTATGTTGAAAAATAAACCTCATTTGGTCACATTTCATTTGAGTATCTTGGTCAGACTATGAACTTTTTAGCCAACTCTCATATATACTTATGAACTAGTGTATAAAAATCACAATATTGGGTGTTATAAAAGTCACAATATTTGACTCATTGTACTCTTTAGTCTTCTTCAGATATGAGTTGATTTCAAACCAAATTCTTTTTTCAATCTAAGCAAAATAGATTATTCTTATTTCACTGTTTATATTGTCTCATTATAAGTAAAATCTTGTAATGATTCATAAATTCTTCAGTATGGTCAAAAAATAGAATGATCCATCGGCCATTACAAATACTATAACAAAATAGCTGTCGATATATACCATTCTGAAGATAACTTTTGGGTGCTACAAAGCTGCAATTAGTCCAATTCTTCATGTCATATTCTCTGGGGAAGTCCTCATGGTGTAGTGGCTAACGTTCTGGACTGCAACATCATAATAAAGAAGTTTGAACTCCAGCCATGCTACAACATTCACTTTTGGACTAATACGCTTGGAAAAAGTATAAACTCTTTTACCCCTCCCAGCAATGGGTTTAATAATATCACAACTGTTTTTCTACAAGAAGAGCTTTTGCATTAAATATGCAGGTTGATATACCATTAAACAAAGAAACCAAACCAAACAAGTTCTGTTTATCCTCAAACACTTATCAAGAACTCAACTATCATAGAATAGATTTACGGAACCCCTCTGAAACTAGTTGACAAATTCACCTACCTAGGTAGCAGCGCCTTATTAACAGAAAAGGACATCGACACGTGGCTAATGAAGGCATGGACAGCTATCAATAGGCTATCGATCATATGGAAATCAGACCTGACCAATAAAATGAAACACAGTTTTTTCGGTTGTATTGATACTGTTGTATGGATGCACTACATGGACGCTGACTAAACGGCTGGTGAAGAAGCTAGACGGCAATTACACAAGAATGCTGCAAGCAATATTGAACAAGTCCTGGTGGCAACACCCCACAAGGCACCAACTATATGGCCACCTGCTTCCCATCATGAAAACTATCCAAGTTAGACGAACCAGACATGCAGGACACTGCTAGAGAAGCAGAGACGAGTTCATAAGTGATGCAATCCTATGGACCCCCACATATGGCCGGGCAAAAGCAGGATGACCAGCTCGAACATACATTCAGCAGCTATGTGAGGATACGGGATGTAGCCCTGAAGACCTGCCAGAGGCGATGAACGATAGGGAGAAGTGGCGAGAGAGGGTCAGGGATATCCATGCTAGTGGCACAACATGATGATGACGATGATGATGAACTTATTTAAGACTTCTGAACCACCATAAGAAAAAGAAGCCGTCTTGTTTATTTCTGTATATACATTGGCTAAAATGATGTCATTATTATAACCAAGATGAAGACACTTCTCAGAATACATCAGTATATAAAAGATTCTTATATTCAAAATGATTTCTTCGGGAGCAAAGAAGTGTTTGTTTTACAATGATAATATAAAACAATAGTTATACTTAATTTCAATGGAATAATATTCCCATAATTATTGCTCAATATCCTGAATGTGGCACTAAACTGTAGCTGGTGGATAGGCTCTATTTTTTGAGCCCTGGTGAGTGTAGAGTAAACTCTTCATTGCCATCACTCTAGCATCAATGAAGAAAAAGTCTTGAAGACTGGAATTGTTACCAGTCAAGAACAAAGCTCAGCATTACTGACAGAATACAGCCTTATGTTTTTGTACGAGTGAGAACTAAAATGTTTTGACCCAACAATGAAGAGACATATTGAACCATGAAATGTACATACCATTCTACATATTCATCCTGAAGTTCAATATCTTTGGCACATTATTTCTCTAGTTTCTTTAACCCTTCTAAAAGAAAAAGATCAATTCATATTTTGAAAAAAGGTAATTACCTACTTTATTGAGATGAAAACTTTTTGGTATTCCATCATTTGAATATGTATATGTTATAGTAAAATACATCAAATCTCTTCTGATTCACCCACTTAACTCTTCATACACCTAACTACTAAAACACACAAAACACAGACCCATAGACATTGACACTGTAGAAGAAAATAACAGCTACCAGATGTTGACCCAACAATGGCCAGTGTCAAACTGAGAAAATCATGGCTTCTGCATAGGCTCCGCATATACTCTATCCAAAATTCTCAGTTATAAAAAAATGTCTATTTTTCAACCAATCATTTTTTTTTCACAAGTAGTATTTTCTGGAGCCGGGGTTTGAGGTCAGGAACATTTAAATCGGTCAAGTAGAGGTCACACGAGCAGTGGAATCGCAGTCAGTCCAAAGAGTGTCACCCAACGATCAAAGCAACCACTTGTCAACGAATAGACACCCCACCCAGTCAGCCGGACAGATATTTCATCCGCTTGTTTATTCTATTTATTCAATAAACAAAATAAACTAAATCTTCTAGTCAGTCTTATTTTTCTTGTAACCACATGCTTATATATATATATATATATATATATATATATATATATATATGTATCTATCAAGGGAGAATTTTATCTTAAATATATTTGATTAAATAAGACAGACACTTCATGTTTGTTTATTCTATCTTGGATTCATTCAAATCTTCAAATAAGTTGTTTTACTTTTGTTCAAATGAATTCAGAAAAGCACTGTATTTTTCCCAAGTACTTTCAGTTTCAACTGGAGCCATCTTCAGGAGAATAAATAATGAAATGAGAAACAAAATAACAAATTATATGTTTATATAAAGAGTAGGAGGATGAATAAGTAGGAGGAGGAATTTACAGAAAAATTAATGTTACCAAAGGTAAGAGGAAGAATTGTCTGGAAAAATGTTAAAGGCATTTTAGAAGGTAGCAGCTATATTCAAAGTTGATCTTGTTTAAAGTAGGTTTGTTAATATATATATATATATATATATATATATATATATAGAGAGAGAGAGAGAGAGAGAGTGAGTTTAAAAAGTTTGGAGTTTTTTTTTCTTTGTAAAATATGGGGGTGATTCAGTTAGAATTTTTCTGTATTTCAAGGTGGGTTACAAATGTGTCTTTAGATGTTGAGAGAGGGAACTAGAGTTGGTTAAGTGAATTAGAGGTAAAATTCTTTTCTTCTATAAATTTTCCTCCCACTTACTCTTTATATAAATGTATGTAACTTGTCATTGTGTTTGTTATTTTATTTTTCTTTCCCCTGAAGATGGCTCAAGTTAAGGCTAAAATTAAAGTAGGTAAAGTAGGCTCCCTTTTCAATAGCTACTACACCAAGGTGTAGGGAAGGGCACTACTCCTTTCCTTGGATTGCTCCACTTTACCCTTGATCCCTACCTTATATTGCTGAGTGTTAAGCAAGGAGGCATCAAGTACCATTTTTTGAGTCTTTGGTATGACTCAACCTGGGATTGAACCCAGGTCTCCTGGGTCATTAGCAAACACACTAACCATCATGCAAATGCCAGGGCTGAAAGTACTTTAAAAAATATGGTGCATTTCTGAATTCATTCCATCCAAACGTCAAATATAATAATAAAAAAAAATAATAAAAAGAGATATATAATACCAAGAGGCTCTCTGATACAAATCAGAATTTTTATTTATGTTTAAAACTTTTCTTGGCTGCTTACATAATATTTGTATTTCGGATTGTTTGGCTAAAACAGATTTGATTAGAAATTATTTGTATTTAATAGGAATACTTGCTACCATATAACTGTAAATTATTTATATCAAGAATAACTATTTGATCCTCTCAGGATTGTTATTATTAGTTACTTGAAAGTCTCTAACTGTCTGCAAACAAATTACTATCATTAGACAGAAATAAATTCTTGAAATTATATATATATATATATATATATATATATAAGTAATAGACAGGAATACTTGAAACCATACAACTTAGAGCAAATTATTTGTATTAGACAGGAATAATTAATATCATGTAACTGTGCAAAAAACTCAGCAGAAAAACTATGCAAAAAATGTAAATATGAATATGTTTACCCAACCCCCCTGTCATGTGCTGGATGTGACACAAGGTCAATTTTTAATTGAAGTGCAACTGAATTCAAAGATTTTCTTCTCCATTAATGGTTGCCACATCAAGCTTAATGACATCAGTCTGCCCAACTACATAGCTAGAAGGAGAATAGTTTGATTTATACTTTTACCAAGAGTATTAGTACTATGTGAAATGCCGACTGCCTCAACCAGGATTTGAACTTAGTTTGTTTGGTCTATTTCCTACAGCTATAACAATTATGTCATGTGCCTGTCCACAATGGGTCAAATAGATCCATTTAAAAATTATAAAAATGATATAATTGTACATTGAATGCAATTCCCTAACCTCTTGGCATAAAATAGCCCTAGACTGGTAGATGTACTTTTAAAATCAATCAATCAATCAATTGAAATCACCTGTATGCAAATTATTTGTATTTGATTTGGATATTTGATATCACACTACTGTGATAAAAAAATTAACCCTAAAGAAACACCTTTCTATAATGTTCGTTCAAGACATTATCTTTGCCAAATCTTTATAATGTTTTTACTCTCGTGAAATGTCAAATCAGATTCTGAGTACCAAATGGAATACTATATCAAGTACAAATACTTCACAGCACAATGTTACTGGACTTTTGTTTGAATGATTTATATATTTACCATTCCTAGTCACATGACCCCCAGGAACACAATTCATTTTAACCGTTGTGTTGGTTGCCTGGAGATCCATGGTCAACCAAAAAGGTTGTTATTGGCACATTCTTCTTACATAACACATCTACACAAAATTGTAAATATAAATGTACAATGAACATGATTCCTTAACCTCTAGGCATAAAACAAACCTTGACAGGTTGGCAAGCCATTAAAATCAATCACTCAATCAGATAAAATCATATTTCTGTATTCATAGAATATAGTCAAAATATATGTCAGAATTATTTCATCATAACAACTTACCTTATGATTTTTTTCCACAAGTAATGCCAAGTAGCTCTGCTAGTACATCCTGCATATGATATCACAAAGCTAGTGATTTAATAATCTATAAAAGTGTAAACTGCCAAAAGCTCTTTGTTTTCACTTCTTTATGTTCTCAGTCTATCAACTCTGGTGCACAAAATCTATAAAAGCAGTAAACAAAAAAATATAATCTTTGAACACATCAACCTAAATGATTGCCTAAAGTAATCTGTCTACAAAAAAGGCAGAAAATTAAAACTGTAATTAATATTAAATTTATGAAGCATAATATGCTTTTATTCAACAGATTGCACTGTCATAAATATGAAACCGTAAAGAAGAAAAAATAACCTTCAAAAATTAAAAAAATAATACTTTACTTTAATTACGAAGATGCATGAATAAATTTGTATAATAAAAATGTCATTTTTCCCAGCATTCCAAGTTTTGATGAAGATTTTTTTGTTACATTCCAGAGAAAATAAACATTTAATCACAGAATATTATAGAAATTAAAAAAAAAAAATGAAAATATAGAATTAAAATCAAATAATGTAATAATACTTTAATTCTTTGCAACTAAGCCTGTATTAACTAAGAAATACCTTTTTTTCAATAAAATTAAATCAAATTTGAAATACTCCATTAAATCAAAATCATCATGATCAAGTTCAGTGGGGTTCATAGACCGGTGCTGGTACATCAGTCATCCACTGCAGGTACGCAGCAAGTTTCTAGTTACATTTATTTCTTTTTCAAATATTTTTTTGTTATTTATTAAACTTATCTTAGTTGTGGCACAAGGCCAGAAGTACAGAGCACTCAGCGAAAATCAAACACACTAACAATAGTCTGCAAATTTAGCTTGCCAACCATTATACCATGTAAGATACCAATTTTCTTTCTTTAATCATTGCAGTTTAAAATAACTGAAATATATCAATTTTTTCAACTTAATTCATTCTTTGTAATTTTTCATTTTATTACCCAGATATTGTTTGAATGCTTTAACTTTTTAAATAAAAAAAATATATTGTAATTCAGTATTATTCTTACAAAAAATATTTTAAGATGAGACAACTTTTTTTTATATTCCTTCAAAAAAGAAAGAAAGAAAGAAAGAAAGGAGGAGAAGTAAAAATAAGTTGGAAGAAAAAAGAAATTGAAAAATATAGAAAGAGCATAAAAAGTGAAGTGAAAAATAAACAGCTTTGCCCAGGATTTGAACCCAGTTTGATTATACCATTTCCTATGAAAATAACAGTAATACTAAACAATTTTGTTTTTCTATTGAAAAGAGTTGTCTATTTTGTAGACTTTAGTAGGATTTCTGTGACTTGTCGTGATAAAGTTGTTGGATTAAAAAAACAATCAGACATATTGTAAAATAGATATTGTTACAACAATATTAACTGTCCAGTCCAATGCATGCTTGTGTGTGATAGATTATATATCTTTGTATATAAAAAAAGGCAGACTTTCTCATCATGTGATATTGAGAGGAAAAATTGCTCATTAAAATCCTTATAAGAAGTACTTATTAACACAGTTGTCCATATCATTAACAAGCCTTTTATCTTTTTGAGTTTTCATTAACAATACAACTTTCTTCCTCATATCTAAAATTATCAGCAACACAATCTCTTTTGTTTTATGAATAAAATAAAATTTTAGCACCCACATTATACATATACTAGCACTATTCGGTCTGTAATTTGGGTCTTGATTCCAAATCAGAGACAATCTTTTTCTTTTTGATTTTTACAACATTTCTTGAAAAAACATTTTTTGATTCATTTCTCTATTAAAATTATTTGCCATGTTTTTTGCTTAGTAAAATCATTGATAATGTATTCATTATACCAATCATTGCCCTATTTTATCTATCATTAAAGATTCCTTTAATTCCTGACCACTGACAATCCCTTTCTTTTAGATTTTTAATGCACAAGATGAGTGTAGAAATTAATTAAAACAAATTTTCAGGAAATGATTTTCATATAAATTTATTAATTGTATTCAATAACCTTTTTAGTTTTAACATTCATTTTGTTTTCAAAAGATGATTTGATATCCTGAGTATCCTGGACTTTTGTTTGAATGATTTATATATTTACTATTCCTAGTCACATGACCCCCAGGAACACAATTCATTTTAACCGTTGTGTTGGTTGCCTGGAGATCCATGGTCAACCACAAAGGTCGTTATTGGCACATTCTTCTTACATAACACACCTACACAAAATTGTAAATATAAATGTACAATGAACATGATTCCTTAACCTCTAGGCATAAAACAAACCTTGACAGGTCGGCAAGCCATTAAAATCAATGAGAAAAAAGAGACATCTGAATAGCACCAAAATTAAAAGGACAAACACTTGAATGATGTGTATTCAATATGAGCCAGGTTTAAAAAGCTAGAAAGCCATTACTAATGTGTTTGATTCTAACTGGCTTCTCAATATGAATATTTAGCAACTCAAAATTAAGTACATCTCTTATATATATTTATGCAAATTTTATTTTTGATTGCATAGGTAATGAATAAATGAATTTAAAAAAAAATAGAATTACACAAAGAAAATTATTAAAATATGCAAAAACTCCCAGAGGCCTCTGACAAGAGGAAGAAGGGGTGATGCATGCGTAAGGAAAAAGGGACCTCCCAACAAGAGGAGGAGGCTCATTCTCTTTCAGGTAGTGACCGGCGAAGTGACAACACCTTGCTAACTGGTGGAAGATGCCACGCATTTGTCTTTGGACAAAGCGTTGGCTGGTCCTTTCACCAGTAACAGCCCTCTTGGTTAACAGTATGCCAAAATATAAAAGGCTACGAAATGGAACTACAAACTAAAACACTGGATTTCGACAAACTCCCAAAAGCAACTAACACCATGTTAAAAGTTTTAAAATACCAAATGAGGACACGCATATACCAAGAAACAATTAACATAATTTTAGACACCTTGACTGGGGGATTCAACCATTTCAATTGTATTCAGGGAAAATTCCCTCACCCATTGAATGGTTGTTGAAATAAAGGAAAATAAAACAAAATGGCTTCGTCTCCTATTTGTTGCTGTCTTTTTTCGTATAATTCTTTTTGGGCCCTTCTTGTTCAAGGAGTTATACTAACAAGACAATTTGGGGTAAAATAAAATAACCTCAGAATAGAATCAGATATCAAATGGCCACACAGCTTGCCCTTGACCTTCTGCTTGACCCCCATAGGTTAATGCAGTAGACACACAGTGTAACAGCTATCATTATAGAAAATGGGCAATGACCCAAGTTCAAATTCTTAAAAATATAATATAATATAATATAATATGATATAATATGATATAAATACAAAGTTTATGATTTGAAAATAGAAATACATTGAAAATAAGAAAATAAGGACTGTCAGTGATTATTGTAAAAATAAACTTTTATACACACAGTACAAATACATTGTAAGTGACTTTACTGGAGAACTGTATAGTAAATAGTTTTACAGTTGGAATACATTGTAAGTGGATTACAATAAAAATGTATTGCAAATGACTTTGCTAGAGACATGCATTGAAAATTGGAAAAAAAGAGGATTGTCAAGAGACAGGAATTAATCTATTACTTATAGAATAGAGTTGTATACATAATGGGTTTAGATTTATAAATCCATACAGAAATTATTTATAATCTCATAGAGAAACTTTAGATAATAATACAATTTTAAATAGCACTTCTCATTTGAGCCATTATTTTGTTTTCAATTTATTTTACATGCTGAAGGGCGTCTGGGAAATATTGAGTCAACAAAGAATGAGAAATGGAAAATTTTTGTCTTCAGGCTTTTATTTGTTTAAAAAGTTCTTAAAATATTAATTTCTCTTTCAATTCCAAACTTGAAACATCAAGAAATATGACAATTTGATTAAGATTCTAGACAGAAGCAGTCAAGAAGCCTACAAAATATTACTATGCAGTAGTTTCCCTTTATCCATGGGGTTTATAATCTAAAACCCACAGCAAATATATCAAACTTCAGATAATAAAGAAGCCTACAAAATATTTTTTACAATAGTTTATCAGTTTAGGAAACAAGAAAAACTCACACAGAGCTGGGTGAAGGTCTGTTGAATATGTTGTAAACAGGAATGAGGAGACAATAACACTTATATATGAAAATATCATCTCTTCTTTTTGTTTATTGCAAAATTTATGAAATCAGTTGACAAAATAGTTGCATGAAGAGAGAGTCAGGATTGACAGAGAAGCGCAAACATTTACACCTTAATCTTTTTCTTATTCTTGTCTATTTGGCCGGAACTCTGGTCTTCTATCTGGAAATTTCCCTGGGCTGTCTAGTGCTTATCTTGGCCTATGTGTCCACTTCTGTTCTTATAAATGGAGGTGCCCGTGGTGTAATGGTTATCGTCGTAGGAAATGGACACGGTGACACGAGTTCAAATCCTGGAGGAGACCGATTGCATTTTCACATATCACTAATACCCTTGGGAAAGATATGAATTCAATTATTCTCCCTCCAGCAATGGGTTAATAGTAGGACAGACTAGGTTCTTCAGCCTTGGTGAGGCAACTAATCTAGGAGAAGGAATACTCTGAATTCAAACCTGTTAAACTCCGCTTAAAAATTGACCCTGTGTCATATCCTGCCCGTGTGAAGGGGTTGGTAAATATGATAAATGGACACAAAGACTTTGTTTGATTTTTGACATCTTTATTCACCCGATTTTTCGAGTCAACTGGAGAAATAGCCATTTTAGGCGTCTGTTCATTACTGCATCTTGTATTACTCTAATTCTCTACCTAACTGACCCATTCTCATGACTCAAGCAACTAATCAGAGAACTGCTAAAAAGGTCAGTCAGGGGTCAAGTGTCATATCACTGGTTATTTTCCATGACACATTTTCCATCACACATTTTCAAACAAATCACAATTTAACTTTTGAATTCATATATTCTGACTTGTAAACTTACCTTACAAAATTAATAGGTAACCTATTCATTATGTAAAAAATATAGGGGTGCTGCATTTGCACAATCTTATGTTTTGCTAAAAAACATGGTTAAAAATTATTAAAATTGCTGATAAATAAAAAAGATTTAGTATAGGCATTGGCCAGTTTAAAAGAAATCTACATGAGTCTGTATCAATTTAAGACAGTATCACTTTATTAGTTCCTCAGCTGTACACAAATCTTCTAAAAATTTTGGATTTAAAAAAATCAAAAGCTTCAGTCTCAATACTTTTTGATCAGACCATTCTTACCTGACCTCAGAGATAGCTCCGAAGGTATCTGACCAAGGCTAGGCCACCTGGCATACATGCTAGGGGGAGAATCATTAACAAGCATAGATTCATATTTCACTAAGACCTTCAGGTTTAGTGAATCTATTACTAGCAAAGTCACCAGGCTTTGTACTGGGAGACTTTGTAAAAGCTAGTATAGTTCACATTAAACCTAGTGATCTTATCACCAGCATTTTCCAGTACGGCATGAACCCTTTCCCCTAAATCCCCATCATAAAAAAGACTTTGTGTTAAGTCCTGCTTGATGGGAGGCACAGATAATTAACCTTTTTCATCAGATCTCATATGCAATGTGTTCACCACATAATAATATTACAGTGAAAAAAATTTTTTTTCAATATATTTCCAAAAATTAAAAACTTTGTCTAATCATTATTTGGTTGATTGGTAAGTTGGTTTGTTGGTTGGTAGGATTTTATGGCATATCAACCTTTGTAGGTTATTTAATGCCAAATCCATTTTTATGAAAATAGTTCTGTTTTAAAACAATTCAGTTTATCATAAGTACACAGTTTAAATGTAAGTACAGTTTAATTGTGAAAAGCATTTCTATTTCAAGCTATTTGGTTTAGCCAAGCAGCTCTAATTCAACTAATTCAGTCTAGTATAAGTAAAAATTTTGTTTACACACAGTTAAATGTCAAAACAGTTCTATATTAAACAATTCATTTTAGTGTAAGTACAGTTTCAATATCAAAAAACAGTTCCATTTCAAACAATTCAGTTTAGCATAAGCATGCAGTTTAAATGTAATTACGGTTTAATTGTCAAAAACATTTCTATTTCAAGCTATTCAGTTTAGTCAAACAATTCAGTTTAGCATAAGTATATTGTTAGTTCTATTTGACCCATAGATAGGGCCCTATCAGGTGCTACCACTCCGGGCCAGAGTTGACCTGGGAGCAATGGCAATAAAGGGGTGCTCCGCATTCCCCAAAGCCCCAGCATCACTGGAACTTCACCATCAGATTGTTTTGTATCATATCTAGGACACTCATTGGAGAGGGATCTTACCGCTCAACAAAGGTGCAGTCGGTGTATTCTACAGCCCCAGCCAACTGGGCAATAATCATTATTTGTTAGCGCTCATAAATCAATGAAATATTATAATAAATACTGGAACTTTCGGTTTTCAAGTCATGTATCTTTCGTATATATCTATATATCTATATATATATATATATATAAATGGAGGTAAATAATGGAAAAGAATCTGACAGTATGGAGAAAAATTGAAAGCAATCCAAAATGATGAACCAGCAGTGAAAGAAAATTGATGCAACGTTTCAGTCCAAACACACCATCATCAAGACTCAATGTTGATCTAACAATACTCAGCACCATCATTTCCAAATTTATCACCTTGGATCACTTTGCCTATCAATCCTTCTCTCTCTCTATATATATATATATATATATTTATATATATTCTTTTTTTTTTTTTTTTTTTTTGTAAATTTGTAAATTTCTTGTTTTTTAAACAAAAGATATATATTTTGCTCTGCATGTATATTTTGTATTAAATAGCCGTGCATTGAGCACTCATTCTTTGGATATTCAGTCCTCATTTACTTGATATATATATATAGAGAGAGAGAGAGAGACTTATATATCTATCGATAAATATATATGTGGTGCCTTCAATAAGTTTCCAGACTTTTTTGGTACAGGCATTTAATATTGTCATAGACACTTGAAAATTCAGTATGTTATTGCTATACATTTTATGAGATGACTGACCAATTTTTATGGTTTCAGGTTCAAATGAACAGCCACAGCAGCAATTGGAATACTCCCTACTAAAGCCTGATTGTCATAGCCAGTGAATTTCAAAAATACAATCTAGACAGGAAGACACTTTAGAAGAACGATATGCAATAAAATTCTGTTTTTAACTTGGAAAGAAATGCCACAGAAATGTATGGAATACTCCAGACAGCTTTTCGACCATCTTGAATGAATCGAGCATAAGTTTTAGAGTGGTATAAGAGATTCAAGGAAGGCAGGGAGTCTGTGAGGGATGATGAGAAGTGTGGGAGGAGTAAAGAAGTCAATACACCAGAGTTGATTGGCCAAAGGCTTAGGGTTAGGGTTAGGGTTATTATGTTGAGGTTTTAAGGGAGTTCAGGAAGAGATTCCTTGGGAAGAGGCCAGCACTCTTCAAATCGGGTCAGTCCACAACTCCATCCTTGTCACCGACTATATGAGCAAGATGGACATCAAGACAGTTACTCAGCCTCCCTATGGTTCAGACCTTGCTCCCTGTGACTTTTGCTTATTCCCTAAGCTCAGAGGCTGTCATTATGAGATGAGGAGATGAAAGAGGCTGTGATGAAGGTCATTGACATGCTCACACTATGGGGCCTTCCAGAAGTTGTTGGAACAGTACAACAAGTCCATTGCAGCTGGAGGAGATTACTTCAAAGAGGACTAGAGTTTCATGTGTGTACAATCAATAAAAGTGCCCACACGAAAAAGTCTACAAACTTATTTAATGATCTTCATACTTGTACAAATATATATATATATATATATGGAAGAAAATAATGGATAATAATCCGACAATTTGTGAAGAAAAATTGACAACAAATAATCCAAATAGAAAGTGGGGATTTATAGAGAAACAAAGTCAGTCGACACTATAGCGTTTCGGTTCTGCTGAACCATCATCAGGACTGAGGGGTATTATTAGTGATGTTAAGTGTAGATGGATGTATAAAAAGTGTAAAAATATATAAAAATTTGGAAAAGTTGTACAACAAAAAAAGTTGGCTGTTTTTGACAAGAAAAATTGGCCGTTTGATCTATGAATCAGCGTTTGTTTCTTTAAATATATATATATATATATATATATTTTTGCCAAGGCTGTGAAGATATGTTGTGAGACTGTCCATAAAGCTCTAAATAATAGAGTGATTCATTTCATCAAAGAAGGTAATATTTCGAAACTTTTGCATAAAATAAGCACAGATCATCATTGCTCAATGGCTACACAGACTGGCATGTTACAACTGATTTAGAACATTATTTTGTATTTCCAATAGAAATAGTGTTAACGACCCAGTGTCCTGATATTGTCATTTGGTCTGTTAAATCAAAATGTTTTTGTTATTGAGTTAACGATCCTTTTTTAAGAAAATTTCAACTAAGCACATCAGTGTAAGTTGGAAATATTGAGGACCTGCAAGAACAAAGTGTCAGAAATGGCTGGATAACCAATGTATTTCCTGCTAAGGTTTCATTACCAACTCCACCTCCGTATTCTTGACTAATCTTGGACTTTCACCATCAGACAAGAGGAAATACATAAAAAAAGATCCAAGATAATGCTCTAACTGCATCAGTGTGGATATGGCAATCCCACTGAGTGACACCAATCCAATAAGGTCTGGTGGTATCGTGAGTTACTACTGAGGTGCACAGGGTTAGTGGTAATGATGCTTCAGTCCCAAAACCATGCCTGAACCCAGAGTCATCATCTGATGAGGGCTTTGTTGGAAGCAATGCTGGTGTATAAACATCAGTCATTGTATGATACCTATATATGAATATATATAAAAATATACACATATGCATATATATATATATATACAAATATATACACACACACACACATATATATATATATATACATATATATATATATATATTTATATATATATGCACATATATATGTATATATGCATACAAATTTCTAAAGTCCTGATGATGATTTGTTTGGACTAAAGTGTTGTAGCATCAACTTTTTTTCACATGAGGTTTATCACTTCGGATTGCAATTTCTTTCAATTTTTCTCAGACATGTTGGACACTGCTGGAGAAGTAAGAGTGAATACATTAGTGATGTACTCCTGTGGAACCCTCACATGGATGAGCAACGGCTGGACAACCAGCTAGACCCTATCTACAACAGTTCTGTGCCGACACAGGATGTAGCCTGGAAGACCTGCTAGGACCAGTGGACAATAGAGACAGGTAGCGAGAACAGGTCAGGGAAATCCATGCTAGCAGCATGACATGATGATGATGATGATGATATATATATTTAAAAAGAGACAAGTAACAAACTTTATGTAGGCAACAGATACACGCATACATACAGGTGTGTGTTTTTGTGTACGTGGATATATATATATATATAATGGTATACTTTCATATTTGAAAAGAGAAAATTACGAATTTTATACAGACAACAGATATATATATATATATATATATATATATATATATATATATTAGTATGCATACATATTGAAAAAAGAAAAGTCATAAACTTTATAGTGGCAACGCGCGCACACACACACACATAAATGTATATATATATATATATATATATATATATATATATATATATTAGCATACTTTTATATTTGAAAAAAGAAAAGTTACCAACTTTATGTAAGCAATAGGAACTTATGCATATGTGTGTGTGTGTGTGTGTGTGTGTGTGTGTGTGTGTGTGTGTGTGTGTGTGTGTGTTTGCACATGTGTATTAATATACTTTCATATTTGAAAAGAGAAAAGAAACAAATTTTATGTAGACAACAGGTAAACTTTTTATTTTACACCAAATTAAGTCCCAATTTTATGTTTGGCTTGAAGTCTCATTCTAGTAACTAGAAAAAAAAATTTTTTTCAAGCTTTGCACAAAATGTAGCAGTCTACACATGTTTTTAATGCAGAAATAAGTCTATCCATTTATTCATTTTTTTTTTCTTCAAATTAAACATAAAATCTTTTATTTTTTAATCCAGAAATAGAACAATCTTCAAGATATTTTTCCTGGACCATATTATATATTTTGTTTAATATTGAACCAATACCAATACTTTATTATAAAACTATAACAGATACAAAGCTTATGATAATACCATTCAATAGAGCAAGTTTTCAGCTAAAAAATTCATATAGTCACCAATGTCGGTTATGCATTTTAACCAGCAATAAACAAGAATCTGCAAGCTGTTCTTATAAAAAATCAGCACCAATGGAAGCAACTCACTTTTTTTACTGTAGCAACAAACACATCATTGTCAAGAAATTGTTATCCATCTTTAACTGACCTAATTTACGAGAAAAAACTGATCAAGATATGCCTTATTTCATATGTTGACAGCTGTGGCTTCATAAATATTTTTCAAGATTTGTCAAATAGGTTTAATTTTAGTGTGGAGGATTCAGTAACAGATTGCTGCTTTTATGTCAAATGTTATTTTGCCAGATTCAGCTTTTGTCAATTATATGCAATACAAAATTATAGATAATTATCAGGACATTGGCATAATGGCCCAGGAGACCAGGGTTCAATCCCAGGTCGAGTCATACCAAAGACTCTAAAAATGGTACTTGATGCTACCTTGCTTAACACTCAGCATTATAAGGTAAGAATCAAGGGTAAAGTGGAGTAATCCAGGGAAAAGAGTAGCGCCCTCTCTAGTAGCTATCGAAAAGGGAGCCTTTCGGTCACCCTTGACTACGGTCACCAACTTTACAACTTACTTATCAGGAAGGTCCAGCTTCTATTATCATACCACCAATACTCACCTATGTTATGTGGGATGATATAATATACAAGGAGGCATTACTTTCAGAGTGCTCTGAGGAGGCATGCTTAGCATAATGGTTATCAAAGTAGAAAATGAAATCATCAACCAGGGTTCAAATCCTGGATGAAACTCTAATTCACTTGACACTTGGAAAAGGCATAAATCTATCTCTTTTCCTCACCAGCTATGGGTAGATAGTAAGGCAGACTGGGTCCTTTAGCCTTAGTTTAGCAAGCAGTATGGGAGAAATCAAACTAGATTCACTCTGCATAAAAATTGACCTTGTGTCCTATTCTGCTCATAGCAGAAAAAGTTGAGTACATACGTAATTTCAGAGTTCTCTTCAAAAGAGCATGACATGCAGGCTATTGTTCACCGTTGGTAATAAAATCAGAACCAATTGTGGTGACTATATGGAAAAACAGTGTAGCTGAAAACTTGCTCTGTTCAATTACGCTATTGTTTCCTCTATCTTTTATAGTTTCTATGGGTTTAATTTTGAAATGTTCCTCATCGCAAAAGGATTTTTTTTAAAGCACTTTTAATGTAAGAGCATTGAATTTATTGCTGCATTGGCTGTCTATGAAGTTATTTGGTGCAGGATCTGGTTGATAGTAGGAAATTGCAAATGCAAACATTCTTTTAATGATCCATTTCTTTTTAAGAAATGGATTACCGATTGCCATCATATAAGTATGATGAGATACAGTCTGACAAACAGTCAGAGTCAGTCAGTCAGTCAGGAGAACATATTTGAGAGCTGGGTTTTGGGTTCTTTGTTTTAATGACATATCAACCTTTGTAGGTTATTTGATGCCAGAGCCATTCTTCTAAAAGAACAGTAGTGGTACTATTTAACCCATAGCTGGGAGGATAAGGTGGTTCATACCTTTACCAAGGGCATTTGTCTGAAAGTGAATGAAATAGCACGATTGGAGGTCAAACTCACTTACTACAATTCTGCAGTCCGTTGCTTTAACCATTAGACCATGAGAGTTGCAGGTAGCTAGTGTGCATAGATGCCAAAAGGGGGGGTTGAGAAAAAAGATTAATCTTTAACACAGTTATAGTAAGATGACTTCTATCAAAATCATATCATCTCCACAGGCATGATTGGTGCAAAACAAAAGTAAAAAATGTTTTTTTAATTTGTGAAAAAAGAGATTTGTTGTGTTCCTTTTCTGACTTTCTTTCCATACATATGATAAAAGCAGTTCTTCTCAGTGAAAGACAATGATACCAAATAATCCTCTGTGGTTATTTTGTCAAGCATCAAAGTCAAAATAAAACAATTTTTTACCATTTTTAAAGTTTCCCCTTCAAAGGTACCATTCTCTGCAATGGATATTTTTATGTTATATGTGTCAATTATAACGTTACTAAAGAAATATGCAATATTTACATTTCTTAAAGAAACATATAATATATGTATATATATATATATTTACTAAAGAAATATGATATATATTATATATATTCATATAATATCTATATTTTAATATCCTAATATAATATTATATACATACAAATATATATATACATATATAAATATACATATATATGTATATATATATTTTATAATATTTGGGGGAAACAGAAGTTTTGCAATATTTTGGTATTTGCTAATTCGCTGTACATATATCATGTGACTGAACCAATTCAAGGCATGGTAGTTACCTGTTGTGTTTTGTAGTATTATGGTAGTTGGTGTGCTGACATGCTGTGCATTGCTTCACTTGGTGTGTGAATTTAAAGCTGCACAGATGAATGTGCAATGGGGTCTAATTTTGGAATTTATGCTTTTTGAGCAAAAGATAAAGGTGCCGTTGATCATCGTACCATAACTAGAGGTTCAAAAAATTTTGCTCAGCTTTCAAGAACCTCAAGAATGAGACAAGGTCTAGTATGCCTAAACTATAGATTCCAAGGCTGTGTTCTAAGTCAAAAAGGTAAATCTGGTGAGTAGCATTTGGAGAGTATCAGGGGAGCTTTACATCTTACAGTCATGTGTTTTTCATCACCTGAGCTGCCATATTGTGCATCAAATAACCAAAATATTGCAAAATATTTGACTCATCCTTGTAATATATTAATATTTTAATATATTGATTAATTACTTGTCTAAATTCTTGTGATGAAGCTTGAAATTGTCCTTTCTGAGAATATTTGGACTATTGACCTCTTCTTTATTGTTATTTTGGGACCATTATTGTTATTTGGGAATCATTAACCAAAAAGGCTTGATAAAATTATGATATGAGCTATAGTACAAAAAACATCTCATGAGTTGATGGAGACATTAGGATTATAAGTCCCAAAAAATCACTCTAAATTGTCCGGCAAGGGCACATCGCGCAGTGAATAAGGCATTTGGTTGGAAAGTGCTTCTGAGTCATATCATCTGGAGGTTACAGGTTCAATCTCAACAATTGGTAAGAATAACAAGGAATACTTGCTCTAACTTTACGCTTGTACCTGGTTATGGTTAATAGAATTGGAACAGTCTACCCCAGAGGTTCAACTAAAGGGTCTGAGATTTTGTGTTAAACACACATAATACCTGAGGAAGGCCAAAGGACATATTGGCCAAAACATTGTTAGTATAGCCATAAAGATGAGGTAAATAGTCCAAATATTCTAAGTAAAGACAATTGATTAATTGTCATTCATATATGACAATTTGAATAGAATTCAAGACAGATGCAGTCAAGAAGTCTGTAAGAAGCCATCTGACTATTAAAAATAATTGTCAATTATTCAAGGACAAAGACATTTCTTATAAAATATCTTGTCCACCTGTTTCAAGTGATTAAAATAATAGGATTTTATATTCAAAATAGATTTGATCTGATCTAAAGAAAAAAAAATCAGCTCATCTAACTATGCTGCTAAAGACTGACTGGTTTATTCAGTGAACTAAGAATGCATGCAAAATTTCTATAGATTATTTTGAAGGAATTTATTTGCTTTAATTTTGAAGAAAATGATTTATAATGATAAAATACTTTTGTTAATCATGTCCATAATATACTATGATATTCTATAGCATGAATATTGATAAAAATACTCAAATATAAGCCATGCATTATAAAACAGAAACTAATAAAAACAATATACTAACATTTGATTTGATATATCAACAAAACTAAGTTATTAATCATATTCCAGCAAAGAGAAAAGATTCAATGTATTGATTGTCTAGACTCAACTGTAAATATTATTTACATACTCTTTTCTGTGCCTCAGCTCCGTCAGTAGCCATCTGACTATAAAAAGCACAAAAAATAAGAAACACTCAATGGACATTAAAAAGATCATTTTTGATGATAAAAAATTTCTTAAGTGACACATTACAATACAGAGAACGTCTTGGAAAAAATAAACAATCAGATAAAAAAGAACAAACTACTATTGTTGATAACATGAGAGATATTGGAAATGCTAGTTTTATTGGATTTGTTTTTATTTGTTTTAAGCAACTTTTTTTATAGACTTTTGACAAGAAGTCTTTAACATGTTAACTGTAACATGATACATATATAAGTTAATTAATTGATTGATTGAGTAATTTAAAAAAATGTTCTTAAAAGAAATACAATTGGTTCAGTTTCATATCATACCAAAAGGAGTTTCAGAGGTGCTTTCACCAATGGAAAATCAGTGGAATAAATACTGATTGATTCATTGATTTTAATCGCATTTCAGCTCACATAGTATTATTTGATGCCTATAGGTTAAGAAATCACATTCATTGTAGGTTCATATTTACATTTTTTGTTAGTTGTTTCTTAAGAGGTTTTTTTAATTCTTTTTTTACACACTGTCCCATTGAATAAAAATATTTTTTAAACAAATCTATTTGATGCATAAATGCGACCCTAACTGAATCTTCTACTCCTGATAGCAATGAAGAAGTATTCTACACTTCCCAGATTTCCAGAACTGGAGCCTCATCATCAGATACATTTTAGCATCATGTCCAGGACATCTCTCTGCAGAGGTGGGGTCTTACTCTTCTGCAGAGGGGGTACAGTCTGTATATTCTAAGCCCCGCTAACAGGGTGTGCATCTACCAGGTGTTTTGGGAAAGGTATGCATCCACCTATTCTTAATAGAGCAGATTGGGCTCTTTAACCTTGGTTTGACAACCAGTCCTGGAGAAGGAAAACACTGAATTCGAACCAGTTAAACTCCACTCAAAAACTGACCTTGTGTCACATCATCCTTATCATAGCAGGGTTGGGTAAATTCTATACAAAACATTTTTTAAGATTGATTGCATTTTACCAGAACAGAAATAAACAATGAATGAAATATTAATTTTCTTCAAGATAGTCCTCTTGGCATGCTACACACTTCTTCTAGTGAGTTTTCTATTGGTTGAAGCACCTTTGAAATTCTTTTTTTAACATCATAATTCTTTTTTTGTCCACTACATTTTCAAATCTGAGACTTATGATTCATTATCTCACTCCTGGTTATTATCATTGTACTCTCTTGTCTTCCTCTAGTGTCTGTCATAGTCAGTAATATATCTCTGAATTTTAAATCAAACAATTATTCAAACCTTGCCAGTAGACTATTCTCATTCCACTGTTCATGCTTAGAAGATATCTTGTATCAGTTAATTCTTCTTTTTTAATTTGTCATCATGATGTCACCCGGATATACAAAAATAATGAAAATTTGGAGAATAGATAGGTAAACAGATAGATATGTTTGTGTATCCATTTACTCACTCCTTTTTTAATATGTTGATATAATATAAATATCAATAAGTATATATATATATATATATATATATATATATATATATATGACGGGTTTCGATCCTGGCTTCGAGCGTCCCGCGTGTCTAGCCACACTGAAAAGTTCTGATAAAACGAAACAGTCTGTCTGTGGATGACAATATATATATATATTAATATCTTGACCATACTTTTTATTTCATTACATACATATACAGATTTTTACACATGGGTTTTTGTTGATAGATAGATAGATATGAACATACTACAATTGATATGAAAAAAGCTCGATAGCTAATTAGCTAGATAGATAAATTGATAGATAGATATCAACAGACATATGAACATGAATAGATAGATAGATAACCTTATATATAGCTATTTACTTAGTAACCAGTGAGGATCAAGATCACTATCATAGTAAACTGGTTAGGGAGATAAGCTTGCTAACCATCATAATATGGTAGGTTTGGTTTGGTTTCTTTGTTTAATGACATATCAACTCTTGTGAGTTATTTAATGCTAAAACCATCATTGTAGAATTAACAGCTTATTTAACCCCTAGCTAAGGAAATAAGGGGGTTCATACCTTTCTCAAGGGTATTAGTCCGAAACTGAACAAAATAATCCAACTAGAGTTAGAATTCACTAATTTTAATGTCACAGTCTAATATGTCAGTCACTACGCCTCAAGGAATCTCCCTCCTATATAGTAGGTAGATTATACTTGCAAGTATAATCTTATGTACTGACATTATTATATATGATTGATTTGGATTTTTTGTTTAATGGCATATCAACCTTTTTAGGTTATTTAATGCTAAAGTGATTCTCTTAGAAGAACAGTAGTGCTACTGTTTAACCTATTGCTGGGAGGATAAGGGAGTTCACACCTTTCCCAAGGGTATTTGTCCAAAAGTGAACATAATAGCGTGACTGGAGTACAAACTCACTTACTACGATTCTGCTGTCCATTGCTTTAACCATTACACAAGGACACCCCCCCCCCCTTATTATATATGAAAAAGTGTATGTATCTATAATATAATGATTTGATTTTTTGCATATGTATAAACGTAAAAGCAAAAATAGGCACACTGTACCAAGATTTTTGTCAGTACAATGGTATTAAAATGATTTAAGGTAGAGAATGAAGTAATTTCCAACCCAATTGTTTATGCTCGCCCAAATCACAAAAATTTCTAGAAGGATAAAAGTATCAAATATTAATTACAGGGTAGTTATAGTTTGGAACAAGCTGCCGCAGCCATTGGCCTTCATGTCAATGCATACAAAACTGAATACATGTGCTTTAATCAAACAGGCGACATTTCCACACTAGCGGGAACCTCTCTGAAACTGGTAGACAAATTCACCTACCTAGGAAGCAGTGTCTCGTCAACTGAAAAAGACATCGACACACGGCTAACAAAGGCATGGACAGCTATCAATAAGCTATGGATCATATGGAAGTCAGTTTCTTCCAAGCAGCGGTCGTATCGATACTGCTATATGGATGCACTACTTGGACGCTAACAAAATGGCTGGAGAAAAAGTTAGACGGCAATTACACAAGAATGCTGCAATATTGAACAATTCCTGGTGGCAACACCCCACAAAGCACCAACTATACGGTCACCTAACTCCCATCATGAAAAATATCCAAGTTAGACGAACCAGACATGCAGGACACTGCTGGAGAAGCAGGGACGAGCTCATAAGTGACGTACTCCTACGGACCCGCACATATAGCCGGGCAAAAGCAGGACAGCCAGCTCAAACATACATACAGCAGCTCTGTGAGGATACGGGATGTAGCCCTGAAGACCTGCCGGAGGCAATGAACAACAGGGAGAAGTGTCGAGAGAGGGTCAGGGATATCCGTGCTGGTGGCACGACATGATGATGATGATGATGATGAGTTCCCCTTATTTGTTTTCAACTATGATATATGATTCGGGCCATTGGCCTAATGAGTAGAGTGTTTGCCCATGGTCCGGGAGACTGGGGTTCAATTCCTGATCGAATCATACCAAAAACTCTAAAAACGGTACTTGACATGTAGCATTATAAGGTAAGGATCAAGGGTAGTGGAGCAATCCAAGGAAAGGAGTAGCACCCTCCCTTACACCTCGGTGTAGTAGCTATTGAAAAGGGAGCCTTCGGGTTACCCTTAACTAAGGTCGCCAACTTTACTTACTTTGCAATGATATATGAAGAAAATATTACTTGACATGATTTACAGTCAAGTATGGCTAAAGAGACTGGTACTCTCAAGATTGCTTAAGTTAAACAATGATGAACTTTCTCCGTATTTAGATGAGTAACCACTTAAGGATTTAAGAATAGCTAGTATAATAAACAATCTGAGGTCTGTCATCAAAATTAAGCAAAGTTTATATATATATATATATGCGTGTGTGTGTGTGTGTGTGTGTGTATTATATAAATAAATTCACTTTTGGATGAATACGCTAAGTTAAGGTATAAACCCTTTTATCCACCCTGCTATGGGTTAAATAGTGTCACTGATGTTCTTCTACAAGGATGGTTTTGGCATTAAATAGCCCACAAAAGTTGATATGCCGTAAAGCAAAGAAACCGGACCAAACCAAAATTTATTGAGACTAGTTCTATAATTCTTTTCAAATTAGCACAGACTCATATCGGTAACTAAACAGCAGTCTAGCAGTCTAGTCATCATCTTGCTATACAAATTGTTAAGCTGTGCAAATATCTTCAATTTAAAAGTTTAAAAGCTTCAGTTGCAATGCATTTGGACCAAACCTCTTATATATATGAAGCATGATACATATGAGAGTGATATATATAAAATAAGTAAAGTTGGCGATCTTAGCCAAGGGTAACCCAAAGGCTCCCTTTTCAATAGCTACTATGAGTTCTAGGGAAGGGTACTACTCCATTCCCTAGATTACTCCACTTTACCCTTGATCCTTTCCTTATTATGCTGAGTATTAAGCAAGTCGGCATCAAGAACCATTTTTTGAATCTTTGGTATGACTTGACCTGGGATTGAAGTGCAGTCTTCCGGACCATTGGTGAACACTCTACTCATTAGGCCAATGACTTTGTTGTGATATATATAAGGTGTAATATATATAAGGTGAGATTAATAAGAGGTGTGATATATATAAGGTGAGATTAATAAGAGGTGTGATATATATAAGGTGAGATTAATAAGAGGTGTGATATATATAAGGTGAGATTAATAAGAGGTGTGATATATATAAGGTGAGATTAATAAGAGGTGTGATATATATAAGATGTTATATATATGATGTGTAATTGATATAAAATGTGATATGCATGAAATGTGATATATATAAGATGAGATTTATGAGGTTTGATTGATGTAAGACATGATATATAAGGTGGGATTCATATATGTGATGTGATACATATGAGATGTGATATATATAAGTTGTGATATATTTGCGGTTTGATTGATATGAGGTATGGTTGATATAAGGTACGAATTATGTGAAATGTGATTGATATGAGGTGTGATCGATAAAAAGTATGATGAATATAAAATAAGATTGATATAAGGTGTCACAGACAAGATGCAGTACAAAGTCGATTTTTAAGTGAAATGCTGCTGGTTTGAATTCTTTTTCTTTTTCCTTCCTGTATCAAGGCTAAAGAACCCAGTCTGCCCTACTATTTACCCATTATGGATTCATAGCTTTTACTTGGACATTAACACAAAGTGAAACAGGAAAAGTCTCATCCAGTAGCTTCAAGTTACGATTCTTAATGCCAATAAATTGTACATAATTATATTTCAATATATATATTATATTGTACATAATTTATATTTATATTTATATTTCTTGTTTATAATTAATAATCATTTATTTACATATGTATGTTGTTTCAGATATTCCTATCAAGCACTACTTCAAGTACATTTTCAAACAGATCTATAACACCTATACATGGGTCCTTATTATGTAATATATATATATATATATATATATATATATATATATATAAGGGGGAAAAGTTCATTTGATAACATTATATCAGCTGTTGCTGACTTTTTGATGACCAATGAGATCCAAGCATAGCAAAATTGATGTATGCATGTATATATATATATATATATATATATATATATATATGTATATCTATATATATATATATATATATATATATATGTATATCTATATATATATATATATATATATATATATATATGTATATCTATATATATATATATAGATATAGATATAGATATAGATATATATATCACTTGCATGTTAAAGTATTAGAAAGTAAATCTTAAGAAACAAAGAAATCTATCTCTTTTCTTCTTAGTTTATGAACAAGATTCTTGGGCTGAATTTTCTTTCCTTTTTCTTTCTCTTCTATTTTCTAGTAGACTAATTCTGACAAACTCTGGGACATTTGGAAAACCTTGATAACTTTCTCCAATAAGAATATGATCATAAGATAAGCCAACCAGTCAATCAACTATCTTCCACTTCAGACAATGAAGACTTAATTGTGATATCTATGAATTCACTGTTTCTTGGTTATATACTTTGGTTTGCCATTTTTTTCTTTTTCTTTTTTTTTTGCTTTTTCTTTTTTTGTTTTGATATTTGTACTGAGAGACTTTTAGCATCTGGTCGAGGTTTTTCTTTTTGGCAAATACGGTGCTTGTTTCTAGATCTCTTCTGATTGTGTGATTGTGTATTCGCCAAGCGATCTGATTTTTCTGTTGCATCTGCTGCAGACAACATTTCTCTCCTGCCAAACAAATCTTTCACTCCCCACCCCTTAATCTGATGCTGATACTCCACAGACCCAAAAATATTAGATCAGACATTTTGATTAGATAGCGCATAAAGGAGACTTTTCTAAAAAAGACAAAAAAAAAATAATGCTTTTTGGAATTATTAGTGTGGTGGGTAGGGATATTTTTAACTTTTCTTTAATAACTATTGGGGAGGAGTCTTCCAAAAATAATGTATGTATTTAACCAACCCCCTCCACTATGTGATGCAAGTTTAATTTTTTAGCAGAATAAAGCTGGTTTGAATTCAGAGTTTTCATTCTCAAAGATTGGTTGCCAAATCAAGGCAAAAGAATCCAGTCTGTTCTCCTATTTACCAATAGATAGAGTAAAACAGATGAATTGATGCTTTCGTCAAGGGCATTAGTGCCAAGTGAAATGCAAATGGTCTCATTCAGGATTTGAACACCAGCTTCCAATTTCATTTCCTCAGGTGATAACTGTAATTTTAAGCTCTCTTCCTTAATACACACTTCAAGATTGGTATGAATATTTATTATTTGCAAAAAGTTCTGTCTCATTTATGGTACATTTGCCTGATTGAAAATATGATAGTGCTTTCTGGGTTAAAACAATTTAATAAAGATAAATTCATATGAAGTGCAATCAAAAACTATTAAGACTGAAACTTTAAATCTTTTAAACTTTAAAATTTAAATGAAGGCATGGACAAAGGTGAATAACTTCATTTAAATGGATGAGTCAAGTGCCAATTTTTTAAAAATTCTAAATCCAGATTCAGTACTTTCTAAACAGCATAATCCCAGGAATATAAAAGTGCAGCATTGCATATATTTGGTTGGTTGGCTGGGTTTAATGGCATATCAACCTTAATGCCAAATCCTGTTTACACATATGTACAGTTTGTATTTGCATATATTCACCAGATCTTGTTTCAGCCCACTTTTAATCATTTTCTAAACTAAAAATTCATCTCAAGTTTTGGGGAGGTCTTGGTCTAACAATTGCACAAATGTAAAATTGACAGTTACCAAGGTTCACTGACTTTGTGTCTACACTATCTGAACATCGACCTACATATACTCTATCACAGACATCAAACACTCTTTATCTATAGATATAGCAAAATACATTATATATATATGTATATATATATATATATATATATATATATATATATATATATATATATATATATATTGCAGCCAAAAACAATATACTGGAAAGTCAGAATGTCCATTTTATTTCAGACTAAATAACTATAGACACAAAATAAAATCTATGAATCACAGCAATTTAATATTTGTAGAACAATGCTTCCATACAAATGGTCATTAATTTAACAGAGATGCAAAATCTATCATCATAGAAAGAATTGATAATCGACATAAAATCAGCTATTGAAAAAAAAAGAAGATAAATGGATGAAAAGTCCGAAAACATGTGCTATTTGGATCTAATTCAAAACTTAATCGCTCTCCCCTGAAATAGAGAGGTGCCTGTGGTGGAATGGTTATCGTCGTAGGAAATGGACATGGTGATACGAGTTCAAATCCTGGAGGAGACTGATTGCATTTCACATAGCACTAATACCCTTGGGAAAGATATGAATCCAATTATTCTCCCTCCAGCTATGAGTAAATAGTAGGGCAGACTGAGATTCTTCAGCCTTGGTGACGCAACTAGTCTAAGAGAAGGAAAACTCTAAATTCAAACCTGTTAAACTCTGCTTAAAAATTGACCTTGTATCAAATCCTACCTGAGTGGTGGGGTTGGTAAATATGGATTGGTAAATATGACATAAAATTTGACAGTCACAAACATTGTATATCAACAAATAAACCAGCCAAGCAGCCATTGCTAATTTGAAAGGTGCTCTTTCCAAACCTTATGAAAAGCTCATTGGTCAGTTGCCTTTACCACAGATTTATGTACATAAAAGATCAATTGAAGAAATTTGAAGCTGAAGTTGGGTTTTTTTTTCAATAAATTGACATAGCAGATCACCAGTATGTTTTTCATCGTTTCTCTTGTGACATATCAATTTGAAATTTTTTTAAAAACTTTTTAAAACACCTTTTTCCCTAAAACCTATGGTCAAAACAAGTTGAGAACAATAAAAAAATAAGTCAGAATTCAGACCTCACACTATTAGTCTTCTTTTTTTTTTTAATTGCAAATTGGGCTTTAAACTGGTTTATTTTTCAAGTTAGAGCATTTTAGTTGTTTTACACCAACAAAATATTCCTCAAAATATGCCATTTTGCTGTGTGACATTAACTAACTCACAATAAGGAATAAGTTTATTATTTTACAGATGAAAAAATCCTTTTTGAGGAACAAATCCTTTTCATATTTATTTATTCTCAAAATTAATCATAGTTGTGATTTTTCCTTACCTTGTTCAACAAAATTATTTTGCATCCATTAAAAAATTATTTCTATATCTCCCAGCTTTTCTTGATCAATAAAAACTTTTTAAACTTATTTAAAATATTTGCCTTGTGGCTATTTTGCAATTCAAGTGTCACAAATTTAGCATGGAAAATGGAAAATTGAATCAATTGTCTTCCGCATTTTAGAATTTCTTTCTTCCTATTATCATTTCTAACTGTTTTCATTCATTTTTCTGCATTCATTCAATCAGTGCTTTCTTAATTTTGCTCTTTCTTTTTCTTAGCATGTTCAACCTCCCCTCTTTCTTATTCTTTAGTTTTTTATTTCCTTCTTTCTCTTCTTTTTCCATTTCCTTTTAAGCAATGTCAAGTGCTCAAACTTTAAAATAATTTAGAAAAAGTTGAGAGAAAAATAAATCAAAGAAAAAAATTATTAAAATTTTCCCTCCACCACCAACTTAAAAAAAAAAGATTTTATAATAGGCATTAACGAACTGCTACACAAATAGCAAGGGTAATTTCTAAATATTTTGAATGAAAAAAAACAAATGGTCAAGGTCCCTAAAAATACACACACTCCTACACAACAAAAGAATTTAATAATTCTCTTTTATCGAATGCTGCAGAAGATTTTATGGAAAGAAAATGCATTGAAATCAATGTCAAGAACAAATGAGGGTTTTTTTTTCGCTTTTCACAATGCAAACCAATATGAGTGAAGTTCTTTACACTTCACAATGCAAACTGATCTGAGGGAAAAACTTTACACTTCCCAATGCAGACCAACACAAGTGAAATTCTTTGCACTTCATAATAAAGTCTAACATGAGTGAACTTCTTCCCAGTGAAATTCTTTACACTTCCTAGTGCAAAACAATATGAGCAAATTATTTTTCATTTCACAATATAGACCAATATGAGAGAAGTTCTTTACACTTCACAATGCGTACCAACATACAAGAATCTCAACATCATTCTCTAAGTAGGCTTATATTCAAGCTCTTTTAACTTTCATTTAGGTTCTTGGGAGCAGGTGCTGCGGGGGGGGGGGGAGTCTGAATGTTCTTTGATCCAGGGTTCCTTGTTACTTTAATCCAAACCTGATAAAGAGATATAAATTTATATTTATTTATGCTTTTTTAAGATAAAAGAATTATCAAGTTTCCTAAAAACTCACGTGAATTGAAATACAATTATAGTGTGTAATATAATGAAAGTTGCTGATTTTCACCTGGGTACAGGATGTGGATACAGGGAGTAGTAGACATTCAGATGAAAAAGTTTTAAAGCTTTTGAGTATTATGTTGTCATGCCTTTAGATGAATAATTAAAGGAAAATGAACCTTGTATCAAGTATAAAAATAAAAACAATAATTTCGGACAAATTAACACCAGATTTTCGATCAAAACTCAAACCCATGTAATTATAAACAAACAACGGGACTAAAAAATGCATATCCTAACCAATGGCAATAGAAGACGAAACAGCATCCCTTCATTGCGATTACTCCCAGGTCCACTCTGACCTATTAGGGTCCCATTAAGAGTTCAAACAGAAATATTTAATCATTTTCTATTTTTGAAACTATTAAACTGTGTCCAAACAAACAACTGATGTTGAATGGAATTCTGGAAAACAAGAAGCAGACGATACCCTACATGAACTATTATGGACACAAACTATACTGATAACATAGTGCTTCTGGCAAATACATCCACCCAGGCCAAATCCCTGCTGCATAGTCTGGAGCAGACTACAGGTGGCATAGGCCTCCATGTGAATGCAGACAAAACAGAGTATATATGCTTTAATCAAAGAGGCAATATCTCCACACTAAATGGTGGCTCTCTGAAACTAGTAGACAAGTTCATCTCCCTCAGAAGCAGCATTTTATCGACCAAAAATTACATCACTATGTAACTAGCAAAGGCATGGACAGCTATTGATTGGTTATTGGTCATATGGAAGTCAGACTTATCTGATAAAATAAAATGCAATTTTTTCCAAGCAGCGGTTGTATCAGTACTACTATATGGATGCACCACATGGACACTGACTAAGTGTGAAGAGAAAAAGCTTGACAGCAATTGCACAAGCATGCTACAAGCTATACCAAACTTATCCTGGGAGCAACATCCCACAAAACAACAGCTGTATGGCCACCTACCACTCATCTTGAAGACCATCCAAATTATACAAACAAGACATGCGGGACACTGCAGGAGAAGCAAAGATGAACTCATAAGCAATGTTCCCCTAATGACCCCTTCACATAGATGAACAAGGGTAGGGTGACCAGCTAGAACTTATCTTCAACAACTCTGTACAGCCACACTATGTGGCCTGGAAGACCTGCCGGAAGAGATGGATGATAGAGATGAATGGCAAGAGAGAGTTTGGGAAATCTGTGCAGGCAGCTCAACATGATGATCTTGGTAACATAGCAATACTTGGAACCATTTAGCTCTGTGTAAATGAATAAATAATGTTCAATTAAATTATTAGTGTCAGATAGCAATACTTGAAACCATTTAACTGCGTGCAAACAAATGAGATAAGGCACATTAAAAGATAAATTTACCAGCAAACTATTCACTCAAAAATCATTATATGTGTATAAACAACATTTGGCATTAAATAATCCACAAGAGTTGATATGCCATAAAACACTACCACACCAAATATAAAAACAGTCCCTGGACCTTCCATAGCAGCCAACCTAATGATGCAGATACCCACAGACCATGAATGGTCAATGTAGCCAATAGACCAACTGCATTTCACTGTCACACACAAAAACATTGGTAGATACAGATTCAATCATGGACAGGCTACACAGTAAAACTTACAAAGCAAATTTCTTGCTAAGTAACAGCATAATATTACGAGGAAAACAGAACAAATGTTGACACACAAAACTCTACTTATAACAAAAACCTTTCCTTTGCAAGGACATTCTCATTAACATACACTTACACAATAAAAGCCTTTCCTTCTAGTTTAAGGTCGTACCTATTTCTTCTTACATTCTTGTTATTGCTGGATAATAAAATTCCATCATGTTATTGTTTATAGAGAATTTGTTTGCAATTTTTATTTGTATCATCAGGACCATGTTGCTTGTATGCCCTTTTTATTTATTCTTTTATTTCTTCCCTTTTCCATCTCACTAAATCTGTTGGTGAACAACAAAATTTTACCCATTCTTGCTATGAATAAGGCCAAACAAATTATGCCACTATATTCCTAACTTTGTACTGAAGCTGTATTTACCATAATAGAAATGGACAATTGTCTTTAAAATAGTTCCTTCAGCATTCAAAATACTTATTCACAAGAGTTTTCCATTGGTTGAAGCACCTCTGAGACTCCTCTTTTGATATGCTGCAAAGCTGGTCTATTGTAAAGTCCTCAATTTTCTCAAATCTTACTGCTAAGAAAAAAATTTAGTTTAAGAAAGAAGGAAAAATTACAAAGAGCTGTAAGTCTGGGGAGTAGGGAAAGTTCTGCACTTTGCCAAAAACATTTTGTTCAAAAATCTTTGAGAATGGCATCATAATCTTTTTTCAAAATGGCATTGACTCATCTGGGCAGATGGTTTGCTTTCTTTGTTTAATGACATATCAACCTCCATGGGTTATTTAATGCCAAAGCCATCTTTGTAGATGACCAGTAGGAGTACTATTTAACCCATAGCTGAAGGGATAAGTAGGTTCATACCTTTCCCAAGGGTATTAGGCAAAATATGAACATAATATCATGATTTGAATTCAAATTTGCTTACAACAGTTTTGCCGTTAAACATTTTAACCATTACAGTACAGGGACTCCTTGTTGAAGCGTAAATGTTTAGACATCAACCCTTTATTACATAAGTTGCTCATTTCTACTTATATCTTTATTTAAATTCTAAATTTCAAACACAAGAAAATTTAAAACTTCAATCATAGTACTATTTGATCACCTGCTTTTTCAATTGTCATAGGTGTTTCAATTTTATTTTCCCAATTCATAAAATTTTATGATATAAGAATGAAGTGCCAACAATCCTTTCTTCTCTTCAGATATTGATTAACATAATCAATCTTTACTAGATCTACGTACACTTGTAATTTTTATACAGTATTTAGCAAGAGTAAAGGCAAATTTATTCAGATCACTTCCCCATGGAACCATGCAGTTTAGTGCCATATTCAGAACACCTCTTTTTTTTTTTTAGGAGCAGGTCTCTTACTCCTCTTCAAGAGATGAAATCAGCATCTAGTCCACTAATAGGTAAATCCTAAAATATACATTATAGGATGAATTGTCAAAATAAAAAAGAAAAAATCTGCACCTATTTATTTCTGTCATTCAAAAACATTTTTGCTTATTTGTGCTTGTAAAATTCCATTGATTACAAATAAATCAACAGTTTGTGATTATTTTCTAACTCAGAAATGCTACCAAAGGTCACTGTTACTTCCACCCTATTACCCTCAATTGAACAATATCGGCTACAGGTACTTTCCTACTTAATCAATCAACAAAACTGAACTGTTGCTTAACAAGACCCAAACATTTCTATTTGTTCCGGAACCCTCATCCCATTCCCCCTTCAATAGATCACACTTGTTTGTTCATAGCTGGCAATTCACTGCAAGTTTTGCTGGCCAAAATCAATAGAGTAATTACAGTTGAAATATTTAAGAATAGATTGGCTTGGAGCAATACTAGTTTTACTGAATGTTAGTATTGTAATGAGTTTAATCCTCACTGGGTATCACAAGATCAATTAGCTCATTCAGCTGGGGCTGTAGAATATGCTAACTGCATCTCAGCAAAGGGATAATCCCACCTCAATGAGTGTCCTGGATATGACACTAAACAATATAATGGTGAGGCTCCAGTATTACTGGAACTTTGGGGAATGCAGAGTATCCCTTCATTACCATTGCTCTCAGATATACTCTGGGTTGGTACTCTTAGGTTGGTAGTACCTGATAGGGTCCTATCTATGGGTCAAATAGAACTGTTTGACATTTAAACTGAGTGCAAACAAATGATTTATCCTAGATTGAATTGTTAGAAATAAAACTGTTTGATCATTTAACTGTGTGTATCTACAAAATGTGTTTACATATATATTTGATATTTACGTAAAAACAGGATTTGGCATTAAATAATCAACAATGGTTGATATGCCATAAAACCAAACCAAACTAGATTAGAATAGAGAATAATAATTTTTCAAAATTTGACATTTCTGACACACTTAGAATGTCATTTAAATTTAATGGCTTAATAGAACAAAGTAGTAAATGCAAATAAAACTTCTCTTAGTGCAATGGTGAGGTGTTTGCTCACTGAGTCACAAGATCACTTTTTTTTTATGGTGTAGATCATCTGAATACAAAGCCATACTATTATGGGATCAGCATTTAAACATTACTATTGTTGAAATCGTCCGGGAGACCAAGGTTCAATCCCAGGTCAAGTTATACCAAATACTCAAAAAATGGTACTTGATGTCGTCTTGCTTAACACTCAGCATTATAAGTTAGGGATCAACGGTAAAGTGGAACAATCCAGCGAATGGAGTAGTGCCCTCCCCTACACCTTAGTGTAGTAGCTATTGAAAGGGGAGCCTTCGGGTCACCCTCGAGAATGGTTGCCAACTTTACTTACTTATTGTTGAAATAAATTAATAAATACTTCATAAATATCATACAATTGATTGATTGATTTTAATGGTTTATCTAGAGTTATTTTATGCCTAGCAGTAAAGGAAGTGCATTCATTATTCATTTATATTTTTACCGATTCTACGTTTATATTTATATTCTGTGTGAAGCTGTTTCTTAAAATTTGAAAATAAAATTTTGTATGCAGTCTTATTGAACATGAATAATTTTTAAACAAATCTATTTGACCCCTAGATGTGATCCTAACAGATCTATTTGACCCCTAGATGAGACCCTAACAGGTGCTACCACTCTGAATCAGAGTGGACCTGGGAGTAATGGCATTGAAGGTGAACTGCACACTCCCCAGATCTCCAGAACTAGAGCCTCATCATCAAACGTAGTTTAGTATCATATCCAGGACAACTCTTTCTTTTTTTGGTGGGGTTACCCCTCAGCTGGGGATATAATCAGCATAAAGTAAGCACTACCAACTGGGTGTAGATATATGAGGCATGTTCAAAAAATTTTGAAACTGAAGCTGTATTTACCTAAACAGAAATTATGAGGGGGAAAAGTAATTAGAATTTTATATTCCAAAGAAAATTTTTCTCCTTTCCTCAGAGTTCATGGAATTAGATCAATGATTTTATTTATTGGAATAAGATTAATGTCTTTAAAATAAAGATGCTTAAAGCTTTACGCTTGTTGATGAGCTCTTGTATTCAGAATGTTTCAAGTCGAGTAAACCCTTCATATTTTGAATTTTGATGTAAGGATTTTCTGATTCAAATGATGTTATCATCATCATCATCATCATCATGTCATGCCACTAGCATGGATATCCCTGACCCTCTCTCGCCACTTCTCCCTGTTGTTCATTGCCTCTGGCAGGTCTTCAGGGCTACATCCCGTATCCTCACAGAGCTGCTGTATGTATGTTTGAGCTGGCTGTCCTGCTTTTGCCCGGCTATATGTGCGGGTCCATAGGAGTACGTCACTTATGGGCTCGTCCCTGCTTCTCTAGCAGTGTCCTGCATGTCTGGTTCGTCTAACTTGGATATTTTTCATGATGGGAGGCAGGTGGCCGTATAGTCGGTGCCTTGTGGGGTGTGGCCACTAGGACTTATTCAATATTGCTCACAACATTCTTGTGTAATTGCCATTTCTCTGCATGAATCATTAATAAAATAGTGTAAATCACCTTTCTTTTTTCTTTTATTATAACTAATAATTTTTGATTTATGTGTAAAATAAATCTTATTTATGAGAATACAAAAAAGATTTCTGATAAGATTTTTAGTCACTGCCAAAAACAGCTAAAGAATAACTATAATGTACCATCAAATCGGTGAATAAATATTTGAGAATAGAAATTTTTCATTTTGTATTAAAACATTTTTTCATTAAATTTTTTTTTTTTTAAATGGTAAAAGAATTGGCCTTTTGATTTACATTTCTTTCTTTTTTTTTTGGTCTGTCTTTGCCTTATTCTCTCTCTCTCTCTCTCCCTCCCTCTCTCTCTCTCTATCTATCTCTCTCTTTCTTTCTTTCTTTCTTTCTTTCTTTCTTTCTAAGAGAATTTGTTTTTCCACCACAAAACCAACAAAACCAAACCAATCAAACCAGTTGCACTCAGCTAAAAAAATTGACATTGTGCAGCATCCTGTTTGTGACTGAGGAGTTAGATGAACACATATAACAACCTCATTCTGATGAGTTTTCCCTTGGTCAAAGCACTTCTGAAACACCTCTTTTGATATGACTGAAGCTAAACAGTTGTATCTTCATCTAGATTGAAATTTAAGATTTAAAACATGTTTCAGTCTCAATACTTTTTGATCATATCTTGAATTTAAACAAATATTTTGCTAGATATTCAAAAGTTTGAAAATTTGTCTAAAAAGCCTTAGGAATTTTTACAAACTTACTGTAAAGTTACTTTTCTTATTATCTATGTATCCTTTTTATATCTCTCTCTCTATATTTTTTATCTATGTATTAACAGGGCTTCTAAAGTTGATGATTTTCATTTGTATAAAATCTTATACAATGTCTATAAGTTCTTTTATGAAAATATAACTTTTATTTATTTGCAAAAATATTTCTGTCTAAATATCTTTATCTATTTATTCATTTTTTTTACTTATTTTATATTATTTATTGATAAGTCCTTTTATAAAAAGTGTAATTTTTTATATGCTCACATAGTTCTCAAAACTTTCTAGACATAGAGAAAATACAGAAAGAACTTGGCTAAATCAGAATAAAAATAAAAAAAATGAAAAGAAAAATATTACAGCAATTTTCAAAATTTTAATAAATCTTTATGTCAGCATGTTCTAAAGGTTTTCTAAAACATGCATCTCATGCTGACAAGACTTGAGATCTGTGTATAGATTTTTAGAGTTGAGTTATTTGAAACTTTTACACACAATATCATCTTTCTTTTTCAGCACACACGGAGACCAACTGTTATTCAACCTAAGTAAGTAGAGACATATTATTACTCATCTTAAAACCTTTGCATATCCCATTTTCTAATTCAAAAACTGGGGAAGATGATATTTAAGTAAAGATTTGAAAACTTGGTATCAAACCAGGTGAACACCAAATTGAAGTACATAGGTTTCTCCCTCTAAACCTATGAGATGAGGAATAATCATTATTAATCATTGGTGACCTCCTCCTCATAGTCATCACAGTCAAAGCATTTCAGCAATTACATTCTCTGGCTTTCATCAGGTGTTTTTAGCAACCTATAACCTTTAGAGAATTTTGAACCAAACACACAAATCCAATGTTACTCAGTCTCAGAATTATTTTTTCCAGTCAGAGGATTTTCTTCTTAACTGTTGCTTTATCCAACTATTATCATGATTCATACTGAAACGGATTGATTGACTGATAAATAGAATAGATAGATTGATGGATAAACAGGTATGAACTGGGTGAGATAGATAGATAGATAGATAGATAGATAGATAGATAGATAGATAGATTTGAATAGAATGAAATGGATGAAGATAGATAGATAGATAGATAGATAGATAGATAGATATGCACAAACTGAAATTGATCAACAGAGAGATATGAACACATTGAGACAGATTGATTGACTGAGGCATAGAACAAAAAAGAATAGAATAGAATAGTTCGATAGATGTAAAAAGATCTCGATAGATTAATAAATAGATTAATAAATAGAAATGAACATCTTAAGAGAGGGTTTTTTTTTTCAGTTTTACCCCATACAACAATTATTTTTCAAGGCACATATGTAATGAAAAAAAGACTACTGTTCAATCAAAAATGCGGCATTGAATCTGAGAAAAACTTTTGATTAAGACCATTTGTTAAGTCGGTCATGTTGCTTAGTTAAAAACAACGGTAAAAAAAAAATGCCAAGAATGGAAGAAGGAGAAGAAAAAAGTGGAACTCATTCAAATGATTTTAAAAAAAACTTGGTCTATTTTTATTTGCCCATGTTGAAATTTATTCTTGTCTAAATGTGTTAATAGGAATCAATGAAAATAATCAAAAGTTGAACAATTGTTCAACATTAAAGGCAATAGGCCAGGCCAGCAATGGAGAAAGGGCTTTAGTAATATTAGGTAAAACATTCCAAAAACAGCTTCCTCTTTATTGAGATCTTTTTTCAGCAAGCTTAGGGGCACATTCACAGGTAATAATACAAATAGAAAACTGTATATATATATATATATATATATATATATATATATATATATATATATATATATATATATTGTGAAAAGAAAGAGACTATTTAGAGAAAAAGAAAAGAAAAAAAAACAAATTAGTCTGAAAACAATCAAATACTTTTAAAAGTACTCAAATTTGCGTAGAGTTGGTTTTTAGAACTAAATAAAAAGCTGAAGTTTGGTACCGAGGTTTCATTGGAAGAATCTTCAAGAAAAAAGTTTCAAAGAAAATTCTTTTGGTGAAACCTAAGTAGCAAACTTCATCTCTTTCTCTCTGAATATATATATGTGTGTGTGTGTGTGTGTGTGTGGATTAAATATTTGATAGAATGGAACAGAAAGAAGGCATGAAAATCAATTTGGTCAAGTGTTTACATACTTATCATGACATTTCACTCTGTATGAGCTTCATCAGATAATGATCTTATAATTTTTTTTAATTTATAGAAAAAAATATGGCAGAATGTTACATATGTCAATGAGGTTGAAATAATTAGAAAAATTGATTTGTCAGAAAACTTCAAAATATGTTAATCATAAAAAAGTTAGAAAAAAAACTCTACTTCAATTATTGCATCTTCCTATCACTGACTTGTCAATCCCATCTTTCTGACCGATCTCAGAGATGGGGAAACATTTACACACTTACTTCTGTCATGATAAACCTAAATACATTGCATGATGATATTTTTTTGTTCATGTAATTGGTTGACTGTACTCATGTTTGATTAAATAGTAAAGACATATTTTGTCAATATGATTTAATTATATTGGTAAATTAATTATTTTTGGTAAATTCATCCTCCAATTCCAACCGCAAACCAAAACACTTATCAGGAAACTCAAAAGTATCTTAATTAAATTATATAGACAAAATGTGTCTCAAACATGCTTAAATGAATGACTTCTGTCTAACTACACACACACACACACACACACACACACATATATATATATACACGCATTCATGTGAAGAAAAATTGATAACAAGGTAATCCAAGTAGAAGGAGAGATTTATTGGGAAGCAAAGTCGACACTATAGCGTTTCGGTTCAAGTGAACCATCATCAGGACTATGAGGGATGATATTAGTGATGTTAAATCAATTATAGATGTTTAAAAATACAAAAACCAAAAACCAAGGGAAAATTTGTCTAACAAGAAAAAGTTGGCAGTTTAATTAGTAAATCAGTGTTTGTTTGTTTTAAATTATGTCATTTGACTTATTAGAAATATTGTATAGAATTTATGTTCTGTTGGTTTATCAAGAAAGATTTTGAATCAAAAGGAAGAAAAGGAGAAAGACAAAAATAAAAGAAAGCATAAAATATGATATATGTGGAATATATTAACTAAAGATGGATTATATTGTAGCTATTTTAAATGGATTTGCTCAAGTAAAGAGAAATATTATAAAAGCCAGGACAAGTATTTAGGGAATTAAAGAGTGAAATAGCAGTGGCTTCGAAAATTCATCTTAGACTTTTATTATGAATATACATGAGCATCTTTGCAGAATTGAAATCAAAGTTGTGATTAGATTGAGTAATGTGTAGAAATAATGCATTGATTAACTTACCAATTCTTATGTCTCTTTTGTGTTCTTTCAAGTGTACGTGAAGGTTTTGAGATGTTTCACCAATATATCTAAGTTTACAATTTTTGCAAGGGATATAATAAACACCGGTGACTGAAAATATGTTGCATTGACAGCTAGAGTGTACTAATTTGTGGATCGTTTTAGAGGGTAAAGAGGTAGTTTTGATATTGAGTTTATTTAAGTTGTTTATTATGCTGTGAAAAGAAGAATTGTTTGGCAAAGTTATGATATTTGCTCCTCTAAATATTTAAATGATGAATTCATCCACATAGAAAACTCCTTCCTAAACCTTCTATACCCCAAATCCTTTATAAGTAAAGTAAGTAAGTAAAGTTAGCGACCATAGTCGAGGGTGACCCGAAGGCTCCCTTTTCGATAGCTACTACACCAAGGTGTAGGGGAGGGCGCTACTCCATTCCCAGGATTGCTCCACTTTACCCTTGAACCGTACCTTATAATGCTGAGTGTTAAGCAAGGTGGTATCAAGTACCATTTTTAAAGTCTTTGATATGACTCGACCTGGGATTGAACCCAGGTCTCCCGGGCCATTGGCGAACACTCTAACCGCTGGGCCAATAATCTTTGTTAAATCTAAAGCCCTCAAAATCCACCATAAGAATCAACCTCAAACTAATGCCAACTCAATATTTGACAAAACTAGTTCCCTCCATAGATTCATAACTTTGCCAAACAATTCTTGCTGGGAACCTTTTTTATTTTATTAATTTTTGTGTTCTTAATGATAGATAGATAGATAGATATGTATATATGGATGTATAAGATCAAAATTTAGTATGTGCATAGATACAGGTTATATATATATATGCAGGTCACTGCTGGAGAAGCAGGGACAAGCTCATAAGTGATGTACTCCTATGGACCCCCACATATGGCCGGGCAAAAGCAGGATGACCAGCATGAACATACATCCAGGAGCTATGTGAGGATACAGGGTGTGATTCTGAAGACCTGCCAGAGGCGATGAACGATTGGGAGAAGTGGCAAGAGAGGGTCAGGGATATCAGTGCCTATGGCACGACATGATAATGATGATGATATCCAAGAGAATCAATGAAAAGGCATAAAAGTTTAGTACAGTGTTTATATATTCATTATAATGTTTATTAATTATGTTTCATCAAATGAAGATTTTTTAATAAATTTTTAAACAGATATTGGTGAACATTACAACAGAATATGAGGTTGTCATGGCAATGTAACTAGAAACAAAGATCTTTATGAAACTTTAAAAGAGCAGAAATAAAAAAAATCATTCAGAATTGTACTTATAAATTATAATAACAATAAATAAATAATTATGATCAATACAATGCAATAAATTATAATTAAATGATACATAGTAATATTGTTATTAACAAAATATAATTGCATAGTCAGGTAAGACGCCCCCTCTCAGCAAGTGACCTGGATATGACATTACACAATCTGATGGTGAGGCTTCAGTCATGGAGCTTTGGAGAATGTGGGGTACCCATTCTTTACCATTACTCCCAAGTCCACTATGGTCTGAAGTGGTAGCACCTGATGGGTCAAATAAAAGTTTGACATTTAAACTGTGAGCAAACAAATGACATATGCTAAATTGAATTGTTTGAAATAGATAGAAGTGTTTGATCAATTAACTGTGTGTAATCAAATGACTGATGTTTAATTGAATTGTTAGTTATACATGGCAATACTTGGAATCATTTAACTGTGTGCAAAAGAATGAGTTATGTTGGATAGAATAATTAGTATTAAACAGCAATACTTGAAACCACTTCACTGAACACAAACAAATGATTAATAGTAAATAGAATTATTCATGTTAGATAGAAATACTTGAAACCATTTGACTGTGTGAAAAATAAAGAGTTCAGACTCATTTAAAAATGTTATAAACAAAATGTGTTTACAAATCAAAAATTTAATATGTTTAAAGAGAATCTGGTATTAAGTATCCTACAATGGTAGATATGCCATAAAACCCAACCAACTTAAAATTAATGAAAAATTCCTAAAAATAAAAATGTTTATGCCAAATCATTATCTGATGACATTTGTACAACATGAAAAAATATTACTGTGGTGTCTTTCCTTCCATTTATTCAGAATTAGTATATTATGGATATATTGATAATGCTAATGTTGGTCTTTGGTGAGTGGGAATTGACTGAATATTGTCCCTACTTTCAAGCAACCCAATAACTGTATTCAAAATAAGTTGAAATACAAGTGTGAGTCAAAAGTTTTTCAATAAGCAGTCAAACTACTTCAGTCACATGATAGAGTAAATATCCACTGTGTTTGGTAGTAGTTGGTGCACTGAGACATTGTGCATTGCTTCATGCCACGTGATTTTGAAAGTTCAACGGATGAACATGTAACATAGTCTAATTTGGGAACCTATACTTTATGAGTTTTAACTTGGCCATAATATCATAGAATCAACCAAAAACATTTGTTGCGCAGAAACACAGTACAGTAACCAATTGGTAAAGAAAATTTTGCTGATTTGCAAAAACCTTGACAATAAGATGCGGTCTAGTAGGCTTAAAATCATGGATTCCCAGGCTGTACTCCAAAACCATTCTCAGGCTGTACTCCAAAACCATTCTCAGGCTGTACTCCAAAACCATTCCCAGGCTGTACTCCAAACCATTGCAGCAAATCTGGAGAGTAGTACTCAGAAAGTATCTGATGTGCTGATATTTACCAACCCCTCCGCTCGGGCAGGATATGACACAAGGTCAATTTTTAAGTGGAGTTTAACAGGTTTGAATTCAGAGTTTTCCTTCTCCTAGACTAGTTGCCTCATCAAGGCTGAAGAACCTAGTCTACCCTACTATTTGCCTATAGCTGGAGGGAGAATAATTGGATTCATACCTTTCCCAAGGGTATTAGTGCTATGTGAAATGCAATCAGTCTCGTTCAGGATTTGAACTCGTGTCGCCATGTCCATTTCCTACGACGATAACCATTACACCACAGGCACCTCCTTAAAGTATCTGATGTGCTTGGCATCTCACAATCCAGTGCAGTTTGTCACCTTCACAGCATCATATCCTTACCTGTTGAATTTTGCCTCATGTTACCAAAATATTTCAAAACTTTTTATATTTATGTAAAATAATATAGCTGTATTTATTTAGAGTAATGTGATCATAGTTTAAATATGATTAGGTCAAATACTATAACTGTACTTAAAATGAATGTCTTTTCACAAAGTTTTCTTCAAACAGAAACAAGGGTATTAAGTCTATAATTAACAAACAAGTGAAAGAATAGATGTTTTTTGGCTCCAAATTAATGCCTTTTGGAAGAAAGACAGTGACTCTTTTTCAACTCCTATTTGGACATAAAATTGATTTTACTTGCTGGTGGGATCCCAAAAATGAACAGAAATATTTTAGAGGAAAAGAGAAAAAAATTTTTTTTGTAATTTTTATTCCCATCATCCATTATAAGTGACTTATATGATGAATATAATTTTCAAATCTGATGAACCAGGCTGTGTTGGTGGGTATTAGAATGTACTGACTATATTCTCCGCAGAGGGATAGAACCCCCGCCCCATGACAAAAAAGTGTTGTCCTGGATATGACACTAAACTATATCTGATGGTGAGCCTCCAGGTCTGGAGATCTTGGGAAGTGTGAAGTACCACTTCACTGTCATTACTCCCAGTGTGGTAGTACTTATTTGGGTCCTATCTATGGGTTGAATAGAACTGTTTAAAAATCATTCACATTTGATAGGACTGTATGCAAAACAAAAAGCCTCTTAAGAAACAGTTACACATAAAAAGAAATGTAAATATGAAGGTAAAATGAATGCAGTTCCTTAATATAAAATAACCCTAGACAAGTTGACAGGCCATTAAAATTAATCAATCAATCAATCTGATCAACCATTATCATCATCCTCAATTACAATTATCTATGAGATTTCATTCTTTTTTGCTACCTAAATCATATGCCCATGCAGTTTGTATCAACAAAGATTTGCCTTAACTGTAATTCATTAAGTGTGTTTTAAAAAATTTATTTAAACCTGGATAATCCTTGTGAATCCAACACATTAACATTTATGACTTCCTTGACTTGTAGGGATCATCATCATCATCATCATGTCATGCTGCCAGCATGGATATCCCTGACCCTCACTCGCTACTCCTCCCTATCGTTCATCACTTCTGGCAAGTCCTCAAGGCTACATCTCGTATCCTCACAGAGCTGCTGTATGTAGGTTCGAGCTGGTTGCCCTGCTTTTGCTCCACCATGTGAGGGGGTCCATAGGAGAACATCACTTATGAGCTCGTCCCTACTTCTCTAGCAGTGTTCTGCATATCTGGTTCATCTAACTTTGATAGTTTTCATGATGGAAGGTAGGTGGCCATACAGCTGGTACTTTGTTGGGTGTTGCCTCCAGGACTTGTTCAAAATTGCTTGCAGCATTCTTGTGTAGTTGCCGTCAAGCAAGGATACAATGAATAATCATCTCCTTTTAGATAATTTGCTTATCTGTTAAGAGCCCTAAAGGGGATCACATGACAGTTCCAAAAACCCCTTTTTCAATCTCTTTTCACTTCTGGTCGTTGAACAGTAGAGACAGTAGAGCTCTTTTATATACATACTTCATCCTGCTTGTTCATGTAACAATATGTATATAGTTCTAGCTGTTGAGACATGTTTGTGTATTCTTTCTTTTTAATACCACTTGTAAGTATATTGTGTATATAAAATGTTACATGTTCTTGCTATGTACAAATAGAGGCTTGTTTAATGTAATTGTAATCATTGTAGAAAATTGAATTAGTGACCAAAATTCAAATCTTTGTCAAAGCAGTTTATGTTTCACTTTACACAATGCCCTTGAGAAAGACATGAATCCATCTTTTCTTCCTCTAGCAATGGATGAATAGTAGGGCAAACTGGGTCCTTTAACCTTGGTAAAGCAACTCGTCTAGGAAGAAAAACTCTGAATTCAAATCAGATTTACTCCACTTAAAAATTTACCTTGTGTTGCATCCTGTCTGTGATAGAGTGAGTGATTGATTTCACTTGCATGTCAACCTGTCAAGGGTTATTTTATGCCTGGGGGTTAGGAAATTGCATTTATTGTAGGTTCTTATTTATAGTTTTGTGTAGTTGTTTTTTAAGGGTTTTTTTTTATTTGCTCATGGTCCTATAGAATACAAATAATTTTCACATCAATCTATTTGACCCATTTATAACATTCTAGCAGGTACTACAACTCTGAATCAGAGTTGACCCAGGAGTAATCAAAACAAAGGAGTACTCCACACTCCCCAGATTTCCAGAACTAGAGCCTCGCCATCAGATGTTGTTTAGTGTCATACCAAAGAAACGCTTTTATTGCCATAATCTATCATTTTGGCTGGTTATACCACAACTTTGGGTCAGAGTTGACCTGGGAATAATGGAAATAAAGGAGTATTTATTTGGGCTGGTTGTGTAGAACTGTTCAATGCAGGGAAAAACAGTGAGGCAATCAGAATGATTGAAAGCTATTGAACTCAAAGTCCATCTAAGACCACAGCTCTCATTGGATGGTTTCAATCAGGTGACCAAAATCAAGTTAATCATTTAGTGGGAAACACTTGACTCAAGCAGCTGAATTTTCTATCTCACTGATTCCTTGTAAGCTACAACAGGTGATAAAAGGAAAGTGTCATCGAGGTAGTAAATAAATTATAGGCACATAAAAATGTGGTGACATTGTTATTCATCATCCCAGCAGAGATGAATTTAGAACAATGAGAGATGATGACAAAAGACAACAAATTAAAATGAAGATGGTGACATGAAAGAGACACAAGACTACTGTGAGGATAACCAAAAAATGAAGAGCAAGTTGCGGAATGGGCCCTGAGTGTTCATCCAAGTAAAGACTATAAAACTGGTGTTTTTATCCCTCAACAAGGGATTCAGCCGGCATATTCAATACCTCACTGACAGAGCATGTAGTGGAGAAGTTGTGTAAGTGTATATCTTTTGAGGAGAGAAAAATACTGATTACCCTTCATTAGCTTCTATAGGATTTCTTTAAGCTTTATTCGGGACTTTCTGGGCATAATTTTCCCATTTTCCGTTCAAAGATTTATGCCAATACAAATCTAGATTATTATAATCTATGTTAATTATTCACAGAAGCTGCTGCTGCTGCTATTATTCTCAAGTACTTTTTCTCCATCACTGAATCGAGTTTCCCCAAATCAAGGCATCAATCTTTATTCTTTTTATTTATTTGCATTTTAAAATCTGTTTGCTATGCATGAATTCTTAAAAACAAAACAAAAAAATTGTCATATAACTAGTAAAATTATTCAAGACAGAAACAAAGAAACAGAACAATGCGTCTATAACTGAAACTGCACATTATCAGTCAAATCGTGACATTTATGATAATTTTGAATCCCAGCTCCAGGATATTTTACCCAACTTCTCTTACAACTGAAAGCATATGACCATTAAGAAAGTAAGGCATACAAAAAATCTAATGAAATACTGTTGAAAAACATGTATTTACAGGTTTCAAGTTTGCTATTAGAACATTGCATATTATAGAATGCATTATAGAATCTTATAATAGAATATCAGATTTTAAGGTTGAATATATCTCATTCTTGGTAGGAAATGATATTAAAATAAACTCGGCAGAAAAAAATCTGATTTGAAATGCAACTGGTCAAATACACATAATTAGATATCAATACAAACTCTCAGTTAATTATGATAGTCATTTACAAAGCTTTGCTTAGGAATAAGACTAGAAGGGCACCCAGTGAGAATTAAACTAGCCTCCCTAACAGCATGGTACTCATCTTTTTATATACTTAATTTAGTTTAGCATAATGCCAAAAGTATGAAGCACCCAGTGAGAATGCAACTCTCTTATAATAGTCTGCTTGCATCACTTACATCATAGTAGTCATTTACTATGCTTAGCTTTGTTCAGCATAACACCAGAAGAAGGGATACCCAGTTAGAATCAAACTGACTAACAATGGTCAGCTTGCCTATCTCACGACAATCAGTCCAGGAGAAGGAAAATTCTGAATTCAAACCAATTGTACTCTATTCAAAACTGACCTTGTGTCACATCCTGCTCATGGTGGAGAGATTGGATAAATACATACCTCCCTTGTCTGCTAAAGAATTTCTGATTATCAAAGCACTGCCAAAGCAATAGAGCCTGGTATAAAAGAAAAAGGCATGAAGATGTCATTTTCTTTACTTGCCAAAAGACCGAGAGATAAGACCTGTCTTGTCACCTGGGATAGGGAGTTTTGTCCCTGGTATACCCAGGGTATATTGAACATGAGGCTATAAAATGTTACAGAGCACTCAATGCTTTAAACTAACTTTCATACATACAGGCATATTTAATAATTCCTCACAAACAACACCAGAGGCTTATAGTCTGCTTTGATGGAATAGAAATAAAAGTTTGGTTTCTTTGTTTAATGGCATATTAACTTTCATGGGTTATTTAATGCCAAAACCATCCTTGTTGAAGAATCTTAATGGTACTATTTAACTCATGACTAGAGGAATAAGGAGGTTCATGCCTTTGACAAGAGTATTAGTTCAAAAGTGAATGCAGTAGTAAGACAAAAGTTCAAACTCACTTCAAGGCCACAGTTCAGTATTTTAACTATTACTCCGCAGGGACTCCCCTTGGAATAGAACTTAAGGAAGGAATGAAAAAAGGAGGGGAAAAAGGAAGAAAAGTAAGATAGAGAGCTGAAGAAGTAAAAGAGATTGATGGATAGAAAGGAATGTGTAAAAGAAAGAAATGAAGAGCTCTTTGTTTGTTTCTACCAAAATAAGTTGTAAAAAAGAAGCAAAGATTTTGTTTTATTCCCTTTAATTAGGTTGATTACCAAAAAGTTAAAAAAAACAATTTCAAAACAATTGAAATTTCCACGAATGTTACAGGTATAATAATTCATATAATAACTAATTTCTAGATCAGTTTTACAATAAATCACTGTCAATAGAATTCTATTCAAAATGATTTTAATAATAAATGAAAAGCCTGAATTTGTTGCAGAAATTCTTGTTAATCTTTCCTTGCTTGGTGTTATGTTATCAGTTTGAGTAGTTTCAGCAAGAAATACCAGGTGGAAGTACTTGTGACCACAATATGTGAATACATGTGACATACAGATTTGTTCTAGTAAAATGCCACCAAGTGGTCATGAAAGTGGCAGCCATATTAGATTCAAATAGTTGGAATAAAACTCAACTGAGAAACAATATAAGGATCATTCAATAAATAGAGTAAATTTTACAATAAAATGATTCGCATTTCACACAGTGAAAATATTTTTGCTTTGTTTTCCAACATAATCTTCATTCTTTAAAACATGCTTTTCCCATTGAAAAAAACAGCTTTTATATTCCTTCAGCATAAAAAATCTTCAATCAAGTTTTTAACCATTTGCCCACAGAGTTCTTTACTTCATCATAACTCAAAAACTTTTTCCCAGCAGAAATTCTTTGAGAGATCCATACAAGTGGAAATCAGAGGGTGCCAGATCTGGACAATAAGGAAGATGTAGCAGTTGTTCCCAACCAAACTGGCTGATGGTTTCCACTGTTCTTTCTATAGTTTGAGGCCTTCCATTGTCCTAGCAAAACCCAAATGACAACCGACCTTAGAAAAGGAAAAATCATCATGCACAATTTTGTGTGCTGTACCCACAGGATTTTCAGTTGTTCAGAAATGTCCTCTGTTGTAATTCTTCTGAGTTGGGTTGGCTGAAGTTGGCAGTATTAATTGAGGTTGGACTGGAGTGTTAGTAGCATCCAAAAATGGCAGTAGACCATAAACAAATTACTTACATTGGTATTCCAAACTAAGTCCCCCAAAAATGTGGCCTTATGCCTGGTTCATAAATAATTATATACCTTGCTGCAAAGCAAGTTTAACAAGGTAGCCATGTAGAACATTGTATTGAGTGTAATCCTCCCTGGGGATTTCACACTTTTGCCTAATTAAGTCAAGCTCAATAAATAACAATAGGGTGCCTTGCCAGTCAAGGTTTGGTTTGATTTGGTTTCTTTGTTTAATGTTTAACCTTTCTGGGTTATTTAATGCCAAAGCCATCCTTTTAGAAGAACAGTAGCATTACTATTTAACCTGTAGCTGGAAGGATACGAGGGTTCATACCTTTACCATGGGTATTTGTCTGAAAGTGAACCTAATAGTGTAACTGGAGTTCAAACTCACTTCCTATGATTCCGCCCTCCATTGCTTTAACTGTTACAATATGAGTACATCCCCCCTGGTTAATAAGGTACTCTCATAATACACTACTACTGCAGTGTGCAACCTTCACAGAGTACTTTATATATATGGCCTTGTGCCAAACTAAAGTAAGCTTGATAAATTATAGGGTCCCTCACCATTGTGTAATGGTTTGCCCTCTATGTAGTCTCATGGACCAATACTGCTATAAAAGACTCGCTCCTCACTTATGCCAATGTAGGATTTACAAGTGAACTATGTGGTGCCTTCAATAAGTTTCCAGACTTTTTTGTACAGGCATTTAAAATTGTCGTAGCCTCTTGAAAGTTCAGTATGTTATTGCTATACATCTTATGAGATGACTGACCAATTTTTAGGATTTCAGGTTCAAATGAACACCTACAGCAGAAATTGGAATACACCCTATGAAAGCCTGATTGTCATAGCTGGTAAATTTCAAAAATGCAATCTGGACGTGAGGACACATTAGAAGAATGATATGCAATAAAATTGTGTTTTAAACTTGGAAAAAATGCCACAGAAACATATGGAATGCTTCAGGCTGCTTTTCAACCATCTTGCATAAATCTAGCATCAGTTTTTGAGTGGCATAAGAAATTCAAGGAAGGCAGGGAGTCTGTAAGGGATGATGAGAGGTGTGGGAGGAGTATGGAAGTCAATACACCAGAGTTGATTGGCCAAAGATCTAGGGTTAGGGTTACCATGTTGATGTTTTAAGGGAGTTCAGGAAGAGATTCCTTGGGAAAAGGCCAGCACTCTTCAAATCGGGTCAGTGGCATTTCCACCAGGACAATGCACCAGTCCATAACTCCATCCTCATCACAAACTATTTGACCAAGATGGGCATCAAGACAGGTCCTCACTGTCCCTATAGTCCAGACCTTGCTCCTTTGACTTTTGGTTATTCCCTAAGCTCAGAGGCTGTCGTTATGAGACAACTGAGAAGATGAAAGAGGCTGTGATGAAGGTCATTGACACACTGACACAAGAGGACTTCCATGGGGCCTTCCAGAAGTTGTTGGAACGGTACAACAAGTGCATTGCCGCCGGAGGAGAATACTTCGAAGGGAACTAGAGTTTCATATGAGTACTATCAATAAAAGTGCCCATATGAAAAAAGTCAGGAAACTTATTTAATGATCCTCGTAAGTTAAGCTGCCTAAATATTAACAAGGTTTCTCTTTATCAGTCGATAGTGTCCACATCAGTGTCATAATTTAATGAGGAGGATTTATTAGGGAAGCACTATTGGAAATATCATTCAAATGTGGATGCATATTAGGATTTATATAAGATTATATTCCTACAGGTTTTTCAATGTTATCACATGGAAAAAGCTTTTTTAATACAGAGGCATGACAAAAGTTGAAATATGTCTGTTTTCCAAGAGCTTTTTTGCAATTAACAACATAAACAATATACACATTCAAATAAATGAAATCTTAGAAATACAAGTTTCATAACCAATAGAATTAGGTTTGCCTCAGTGCAATTTTTTTAGGGTAAAGATATATACATCAACATAAGCAGATTAATCTGGACAAATATGCACACACACACACACATATATATATATATATATATATAAAGAGAGAGAGAGAAAGAGAGAGAAAGAAATAGTCACACACACACACACACACACACACACACACACACACACACACACATATATATATATAGAGAGAGAGAGAGAGAGTGAGTGAGAAAGAGAGAGAGAGAAATAGTCACACATACACACACATGTGCACACTCTCACACACATACACACACGCACACACTCACATACACACATCTATATATATATATATATATATAGAGAGAGAGAGAGAGAGAGAGAGAAAGAGAGAGAAATAGTCATACACACAGACACACACACACACGCATACACACACACATATATATATGTATATATATATATAGAGAGAGAGAGAGAGAGTATTGAACTGTATGATGAATATGGACAATAGAGTATACATTTCATAGCTCTGAGTCATTTCTTTCAGTGTCAGGTTTGGTTTGGTTTCATTGGGTTTTATGGCATATCAAACATTGTAGATTATTTAATGCCAAATCCTCTTCATACATATATATTAAATATATATATGATTTGTAAATACATTATGTAGATAACATTCTTAAATAAGCCTGAGCTCTTTTTTGCACATAGTTACGAGAAATGGTTTCAGGTATGGCTATATAACAGTCACTATTTAACATCAGTTATTTGTTTGCCCGCTGTTTGTTCTATTTGACCCAGCGATAGGACCTTATCAGGTGCTACCACTCTGGGCCAGAGTGAACCTGGGATGGCAATGAAAGATTCCCAAAATCTTCAAGGCTGAAGCCTCACCATCAAATTGTTTAATGTCATATCCAGGACACTTATTGGTGTGGTCTTACCCCTCAGCAGAGATGCAGATGGTGTATTCTATAGCCACAGTCAACTCGGCTTTTTTGATCAGGTTGAAAATTTTTCAGTATCATATTGTATGTACATATATATATATATATATATATATATATATATACAATATGATAATATACCTATATATATATATATATATATATATAGGTATATTTATGGTATAGTTGACTATATTTATAAATAAACAGTGATAGAACATTAACATCTAAGTTTGGATATTAGAGTCAATTGTCAGATCAAGTGAAAACACATAGTTGTGGTCTTTTTATATGCTGTTGTGTGAGGCATGATGGGAAGAATGGTTAAGTTTGTAGGGCATTCTGGGAAGGGCATTCTAGTTTATACTGCATGGTCATTTACAACTGCTATATTGTATTAATTTTATTATTTGTTAATTTATTTACTTTATGCCTATAATTTATTTTCTAGTGTTTTTTTGCATATTCATTGGCCTAGTGGGTAGAGTGTTCCCCAATGGTCTGGGAGACCTGGGTTCAATCCCAGGTTGCATCATACCAAAGACTTTAAGAATGGTACTTGATACCTACTTGCTTAACACTTAGCAATATAAGGTACATATCAAGGGTAAAGTGGAGCAATCCAGGGAAAGGAGTAGCACCCTCCCCTACACCTCAGTGTAGTCGCTATTGAAAAGAGAGCCTTCTTGTCACCCTTGACTACGGTCAGTTATTATTTAACTGTTTGTGAGTTTTTCACACCAGCATTAGCTGATGATATTTCATTGGGGACTGAGTGACAGGAAGTCTCCCCAGGTCTCCAAAATTCTTCTGAGCATTCTGGCTAATCTCAACAATGCTGTAGTCTGAATAGTCCCAATTCATCCTCCAATTTCCAACTCTTCCAGTCCCCTTACTCTTGTTCCACACCTTTCTTAGTTTTGTGGCAAAGTCTAAGTACTTGTCTCTCTTTTCACTTCCCTTGATTTTCTCTCAATGGTTTGCTGAAACATCAAAATCTTCAATATGGTAACTCCTCTTATTTTCATTTATAATTATGAGGTGTCATCGTCTGGCCAGGATTAGGTGATCAGAGAGTATTTCAAAATCCCAGACAATTTTATATATCTCATTCTCTAGGACATATTCTGGTTTGTGCATATACTATTTGGTTGTATGGTCATATTTCAATTTTTTGCACAATTCCTGGTGGATCACCTTCCCCATTCTTTTGGCACTAGTTTGCTACATTCACTTATTATGTGATTAATAAGTTTGTCTTTGCCACCACACAATCATACATGCTATTATTATTATTGTTACTCCTTGAGAAATTTTCACATCGGCATTAGCTGATCATCTTTCACTGGATTTTGAGTGTAAGCAAGTCCCCTCAAGTTTCCAGAACTCTTCTTAGTATTCTTACTAATCTTAATAATGCTGTAGTCTGGGTAGTTTCTTTGTGTCCTTTAATTTCAAAGTCTTCTAGTCCATTTACCAAACCTTTGGGGATTGTTCCAAGTGCACCAATTACAATTGGTATCACCATCACCATCATGTTCTATAGTTTTTTAGATCTCTAGCAAGGTCTAGGTACTTATTTTTCTTTTCGCTTGAATTTATTTTCACTCTGTAGTCTATCAGTTCAACAAAGTCCACTATTCAGTAGGTTCTCTCTTTTTTTGTTGACAATCACAAGGTATGGTTATCTGGCCGAAATTAAGTGTTCTGTTTGTATCTCAAAACCCCAGAGGATTTTGTGCATTTCATTCTCCAGGATGGATTCTGAGTTGTGCAAATACCACTTGTTTGCTTGGTTAAATTTGAATTCCCAGTGGATCACTTTCCCCACCCAGTCATGGCTTATCTTATACCCATTTTGTGCTAATTTGCTGCATTCACTTATCATGTGATTATTACAATTGTTATAATCATTATTTTTTCTGCTGAGAGTTTTTCACACCAGCGTTAGCTAATGGTTTTTCGCTGGAGTCTGAGCGACAGTAAGTCTCCTTAAACTTCCAGGACTCTTTTTAGTATTTTGGCCAATCTCAACAATGTTGTAGTTTGAATGGTTTTCACTCATCCTCTAATTTCCAAGTCCTCCAGTCGCTGTACCAAACCTTTGGTAATGCTACTGAGAGAGCCAATTTCAATTGGTATCACCATCACTTTCATGTTCCAGAGTTTTTTCAGTTTTCTAGCAGGTATTGGTACTTATCTCTTTTTTGGCTTTCCTTCAATTTTATCCTGTAGTCAACTGGAATGACAAAGTCCACAATTTGATAGGTTCTCTTTCTCATCATCAGGATGTGATTAGGTGATCTCAGAAAGTGCATTTTACCAGAGTGAGAAAAAAAAGCTAATGTAAATTAAATTTATTTAGATATTATAAAAAATGTAATCACCTAATTTTCAACAACTGCAGTCAAATGTAAAGGCAAATTTTCAATTCTATGTTTAAAAAAATCTGGGGGTTTCCCCTTACTAAATTCTGAAAGACCATTTTCTACTTCTTTATTTTTAAATGTTCCCCAACTTATGATGTTGGTTGGTTGTTTGGGTTTTATGGCATATCAACCTTTTCAGGTTATTAAATGCCAAATCCATTTTTATACAATAATCAGTTCCATTTCAAACAATTCAGTTAAGCATGAGTACACAGTTTAATTGTCAAAAACATTTCTATTTCAAGCTATTCAGTTTATTCAAACAGTTCTAATTCAACCAATTCGGTTTAGTATAAGTATAGATTTTCTTTACCCACAGTTAAATGTCAAAATAGTTCTATATTAAACAATTCAGTTTAGTGTAAGTACAGTTTCAATGACACTCATTGGGGAAGGGATCTTACCCCTCTGCAGAGGTGCAGTCAGTGTATTCTACAGCCCCGGCCGATTGAGCAACCTATTTATGAAATGTCCTATTGACTGTAGCAAATGAAAATCTGGTGAGTATGGAGGATGTGGAAGAATTTCCTGTCCTAATTATCTAAATTTTTCTTGGGTTTTTGGAGTTGCAGTTTTTGAAAATAAAGGTGATTACAGTTTTAATGATAATATCTAGATATAACCACTTGTTTTTAGATCCTCTTCGAAAAAATGCCATTACTTTCCAAACATTTATATAAATTTATATATATATATATATATATAGAGAGAGAGAGAGAGGGAGAGAGAGAAAGAGATCAACATGTTTGGAAAGTAATATATATATATATATATATATATATATATATATATGTATATATATATATATATATATATATATATATATATATATATATATATATATATATATATCGCAAGCTTAATTTTTAAGTGGAGCTACTCATAAATATTTGAACTAGCATCCAATTTGCTTCTAATCTTATGGTTTTGAGTTGTTTTAACTTTAGGAACATTACCCAACAATAAAATTTTGTTGCAATCAACACATTCATGCATGTTGTCATGTTTTTTGCTTCTGAATAGTAATTTTCAGGGGAAAAGTTTCAAAAAATAAAATTAGGTTTTTAAATGAAAAAATAACAAATTTTTAAAAGATTTATTTTGTTGATTTTTTTTTTAAAGAATCTTTTTTCAATCAATATAATTATCAATTTTGCAAAAAAAGAAAAAAAAAAAATGAAAGTAAAAGCAACAAAAAATTAAGAAGATAAAGGATATTACCAGTTAAAATGTTTTTTTTTTTAATTGTTTTATGATTCCTAGTCATTTAAAATCTTATTCAGAATCAATCAAGGAGATGGAAAGGCAAATTCACATGACTATTCAAAAGAACTGCCAAACTAATAAGTTAATTTGAATTTTCCTTTGCTCATAATCATTAATGACCCTTGTAATCTTCAGGTTTGACAATTAAAAATAACCCAGATTTTCTGCTAGTTCAGATACTTATGACAAACACTTCTGATAATGATAATGATTGATTTTAAGGGCATGTCAATACACCTAGGGTTATTTTATAACTAGGGTTTAGAGAATCATGTTCATTGGACACTTATATGTATAATATTTGTGGAGGTGCCCGTGGTGTAACGGTCATCACCATAGGAAATGGACATGGCGACATGAGTTCAATCCTGGACGAGACTGATTGCATTTCACATAGAACTAATACCCTTGGGAAAGGTATGATGCTATTATTCTCCATCCAGCTATGGGTAAATAGTAGGGCAGACTAGGTTCTTCAGCCTTGGTGAGGCAACTAGTCTAGGAGAAGGAAAACTCTGAATTCAAACCTGTTAAACTCCACTTAAAAAAATTGACCATGTGTCATATCCTGCCCGAGCAGAGGGGTTGGTAAATATGATAAGTATAATTTTTGTGTTGTTGTCTCTTAAGAGTTTGTTTTGTTTTTACTCAGAAATGAGATCTTAACAAGTACTACCACACTGGATTAGTGTGAATCTAGGAGTAATGGTAATGAAGATCTCCAGAACTAAACCCTCACCATCAGATGCAGTTTCATGTCTATAGATAAAGTAATGCTCATAAAATCTATTGGAAGTACTGCTCATAACATTTATTATTATTAATTTCAAAGAAGAAAATGGCTTTATTTGAATAACTAAGCTTCTAAGGAGACAATCATCTGGAGGTTGCAGGTTCAATCCTGACAGCAGGCAAGTAACAATACAGGAATACTTAACACTTGTACCCAGTTATGGCTAAAGGAATCAGAACAGGCAACCCCCATGGATTCAATTAAGGACGTAGTTCGAAGTTCTGTGAAGGTTCCCGAATTCAACAAATGCCTGAAGAAGGCTGGAGGACATCTTGACCAAAACGTTGTGGAAATAACAATAACAGTAAAGATGAAGACAACAGTCTGAAAACCCTTAATGATAAAAATAACAAAGCAGTTTAATTTTAAAAAAAGCTATCAACAAAATTATTTATTATTTATTCACAAATTATCAGATTGGAATTGAATAATATTACCAAGTTGTTTGTTAAAATTATATGTAAATTATTTATTCCATTTAAGCTAGAATCACTTAGAGACACACTCCAAAGTAAATAGTCTAAAAAAGAAATGAACACAAATGTTAATTAGTTTATTTAATATCTATGTACACATGCAAATTAGTTATATCCATATACAAATTAGTTATCCTCATTAAGCATGACATATAAGTAAGCTAAGATACAATAACCTACTAACATGAATGTCATTAATTTTGATGGCAAAGTTATATGTAATATCCATACACATACAGATAATTGACAGACTGTTGATTTTAATGGCATGTCAATCTGTCTAGGGTTATTTCATACCAAAAGATTAAGGCATTGCATTCAATATACTTTTTTCATAGTTGTTTCTTAAGCATTTTTTTCCCAGGGTCCAATTGAATAAGAATAATTTTCAAACAGATCTATTTGAGCTATAGGTAGGACCCTAACAGGTCCCCTCCAGATCTTGACTTTTTCTCACCATCCATCTCTATTGGCCATTGCTCTTGGTAAATTCTCAAGACAGAATCCAGTTTCCACACAGAGCTGATGACTATAAATTTTTGCTGGTCAACCAATATTGGTGTGTCCATGTGTAGGAATCCATAGAAAAATGTTACTTAAGAGTTTGTCCTTACTTCTCTAGCAACACCCAAAGTGTCTTGCTCATCTTACTTGAATGCTTTGTGAAATGGGAAGTAAGTGGCCATATAATTGCTGTTCTATTGGATGCTGCTTCCAGGATTAATTCAAACTGCATGCAACATTCTTACTTAGTTCCCATCAAGCTTTTTCTTTAGGTTTTTCTTTAAAATCCAAGTAGTGCATCTGTATAATAGTAGTGAATATTGATGACAGCACAAGGCCAGAAGTAATTCTAAATCCTCACTCTTCTTTTTTGTTTTCCAAAGATTAGAATGTTCCATAAAGACCCTCAAGATTTACACATGAATAGATATTGCTGTTTACCTTGAGATAGTATAATTAAAGCCTCACAAGAGCAAAAAAAAGTTCTTCTTTCAGAAATCTTTTAGCTTGAGATTAAAACAAACAATGAACCACAAGCTAAAATTATATTCATCTAAGATAAATGATATTTCTGAATAGGGCATTATCATTACAAGCTGAAAAGCAACCCTATGATCAGGATTTTTAAGTTTATCCCAGTGGAAAGCTGAAATGGTGTCTTTTGACCCTGATAAGAAAGCATTGATTTATTGAATCTTACCTTATTTGAAAATCATCACTAATATGAATTCTTAGATCACATTTAATTTAAACATCTAGCAGGTGGGAGATTTCACTATATCAAATACGAGTCTCAGGTTGCTTACGCATTAATAATATAGACACCCATACTTTATATTTAGAGTATTCTTCATTGGGAGGCCCAGGTGGCATAATGGTTATTGTAAAATAATGGACTTGGAGAATCAAGTTAAAATTCTGAACAAGATCATTTGCTTATGCCCTTTGGAAAGGCATGAATCCATCTGTTCTTCAAGAAGCTATGGTGAAAATAATTGATAGATAGATAGATAGATAGATATGAACAGACTGAGATAGATAGATAGATAGATAGATAGATAGATAGATAGATAGATAGTGGTAAACAGAGATTTTTAAGCAAAAACTGAAAATGGTCGATAGATAGATAGATAGATAGATAGATATGAACAGACTGAGATAGATAGATAGATAGATAGATAGATAGATAGATAGATAGATAGTGGTAAACAGAGATTTTTAAGCAAAAACTGAAAATGGTCAATAGATAGATAGATAGATAGATAGATAGATAGATATGAACAGACTGAGATAGATAGATAGAGATAGATAGATAGATAGATAGATATGAACAGACTGAGATAGATAGATAGATAGATAGATAGATAGATAGATAGATAGATATAAACAGACTGGGATAGATAGATAGAGATAGATTGATAGATAGATAGATAGATATGAACAGACTGAGATAGATAGATAGAGATAGATAGATAGATAGATAGATAGTTAGATAGATAGATAGATATAAACAGACTGGGATAGATAGATAGTTAGATTGTGGTGAACATAGATTTTTAAGCTCAAACTGAAATTGATCAACAGATAGATAAATAGCTAGATAGAAAAGTTGTTCTACGCCTCACACAGAAAGAAGAGCCATTGCTAAACATTTTTATTGTACCAACACACATCGTCTCTGTTTATAAAACTAAAAAAAAATAATTCAGAGTTCTGTCTTAATTTCTGTGCAGGTGAGGCTCATACAAAGATAAGAGGAGTGTAAAAAATATAATATCTGTGTTTGACTTCGAACTTTTTAGACAACTCTTGAGCATAGATAGATAGATAGATACTATGAAAGACTACTTCTTAATCCATATAAAAATTCTACTAGGTATTTCTTACATGCAAAGTTGAGGTATTTAGACTAATAGTTAGTTGGCCACTGAAGACTATTAGTAGTTGTACCAAGTTTAAATCCATAATACTCTTATATTAAATATGTAAATGTGTATGCGTGGGTGTGTGTATGTGGGATCTTATATGCCATTGAATATGGTAGTATGTTCCCAAGCAGAGGGTCCCATCTCAACATTGTGAGTAAATGTCACTACTGAAGTAATATACTGAAATATAATACAAATCAGATATATAAGTAACATTCATAAACAAGGGGAATGACTTCACATAAATCTTATATTAAAGTTGTGAAATTCAGTATGCATGGTTGTAACTCTGAGCAGATGCAGTGGAATTAATAGTTGTTATTTGATCACAAACATGAATCCCCAAGGCTTTGTAGGTGCTGAAACTTCAAACATTGCATCATGTGCAATGCTACAAAAGGCCATTTATAGTCCGATTCTCGTTTTTTCATCATCATATTGATTCCCTATTTCCTTCCTATTCTTTTCATAGTCTGTGATATGCTTTAAAAAAAAAGTGTAATATGAACTTCTCTTCTTCATGTCTACCAAGCTATGGTTAGAAGTCATTTACAAGGCTTAGCTTAGTTTGGTACAAGGCCGGAAGTATAGAGCACCCAATGAGAAACAAACTTACTATGGTCTGCTAGCCTACTTTGCTAACTATTATAGGCTGCATGATAACCATCAATTTACTAAAATTCGACTTGTTTGATAAAGGCTTTAAGTATGGAGCACCCAGTAAGAATCAAATTCCTTATAGTCTTCTCGCCCAACTTGCTGACTATTACACTATACAAGGAACCCAAGTCATTTACTAAGCTTAGTTTAGATTGATACAAGGCCAGAAGTATGGAGCACTCAATTGAGAAACATACTGCTTGCTTAGCTTGTTAACCATTACATCAAGTGAGACACATAAAGGTAAGTTTAATAAAATGAGTGGGAAAAATATGGGTAATGAAGACTGTATTTTACCAATCTTCCAACTGAGGAGACACTGCCAGCATGCTTTGAAAATCAACATTAAAATCTTGACTTTTACCTGGATTCACACCCTCATTTATAGGTATTAGATAATGGAAATGGATATTGATTCAATTTCACCGTTTACACGTCATCTAAGTGGGGCCTTGAATTAGCTCTTCATTTCTTGTGGAGAGTTAAGAACTCCTTCCAACCCCAAAAAAAGGGTTATCCTGAATATAAAACACAACTGTATCTGGTAATAAAACATATTTAATTTGGGGAATATTTCTTTTATCCATTAATATTCATGTTTTCTCCTTTCTAAAACATCACTAAATACACGTTACCTTTCTCCTCGCTTTTGAGGAAGGCCTGTAGCATCATGGATAACTGTGACATTGTAGTAAGAGAGTTTGAACTCCTGTCCTGCTATTTGGTTCCCTTTCAGACTAATACCCTCAGGAAAGGCATGAAGCTTGTAATTCCCTTCCAGCTATAGATTTAATAGTATCACTACTATTCTTCAATAGGAATGACTTTGACATTAAATAACCCATAAAGGTTGATATGCCAATAAACAAACAAACCAAACCAAACATGGCTTCAGCCATACTGGAGTAGGTTAGATTATTTGGTTTAATGGCATATCAACCCTTGATGGTTATTTTATGCCAAATCCTGTTTTCATATATATATATATATATATATACATATATATTTGCATTATTCAGTCCAGTTAAACCGGAGTCAGGAATAATTACGTCAGGACAAAAAATCATTCAGCTATGAACATTTAAATTTTCCTGGTAAAGAGCTCAATGTAACTGACATCACAGAGCAATAATTTCTTTAAGAAAACACAAAAACCGGTCACATTAGGATTATAAATTTATTTCCATCCTGTGATGGGTATTGATATGAATCAATAACACCAAAAATAACAGGACTTCTTCAGATCTAATGGATAAAATAATTACAGACAGAATAGATGCAGGAAGAAAGGGTGGCAGCAGGGTAGAAGAGGGGTGAAGAGTTTCTTCCCCATTTACCCACGTCCAGTTTTTCTTCTTTTTTATTACCTGTTGGAATCACATTGAATTAAATCTTTTTAATTTTTAAATTCTAAATACATTTCAACGTAAAACTCCACCTTTAATAATAACTTTGGGAAGTACAACATTTCTTAATAACCTTATGTAAAGATTACAGTAATACTTATCTTAAATTAAATTCAAAATTTATAATTAAAATTTTGAATTCAAAATTTATATTCATGCCTATTAACGAAGTTACCCTTCCATTGAAAAGTACGTACACATCACATGGTATCTTCCCATCTTTTATTTTATTCATATCACCTCAAATCTCAAATTAATCCTATTTTTTGGTTGATTAAACATTTTCTTTGATATTTGTCTATAGTTTAAATTTATTCCTATGTCTACATCTAGCTATCAATTCATATTGCTAATTTAATAATTTTTCAGGGTCTGGGTATATCATTATTTGTATTTTTTCTTCTAGGCACAGATTACATCTACAATCAAAGCATTTTGGAGTATTTGACTTTTTCCATATGGTCCATTGAATCTCAGGGGTCAAACCTTTATTTTTTAAACTCCAAAATTGCTTAGATAGGGCTGTTTGGTTTTTGGTTAGCTTATCTCCTATGAACATCTGAAAAAGAAGTCCTATTATTTTTGGTGTTATTGATTCATATCAATACCCATAACAGGATGGAAATAAATTTATAATCCTAATGTGACCGGTTTTTGTTTTTCTTAAAGAAAGTACATATATATATATATATATATATATATATATATATATGATATTTAAGGGAAAAGGTTTTCGGTATCTTTATATTTGAATGAGTTAGAGCTCACTTATTTGCACACAGTTAAATAGTTTCAAGTATTGCTATCTAACACAAATAATTTTATTTGATATTTATAATAAGCCCAAGTAAAAGATTAAACAGTTCTATTTGGTTGATAAGTGGGACTCAGCTGTACTGGAACTTGAGTCATGCATAAAGAATATTTCTACTCATTCCCCAATCAACTTAATCTCAAGGGTTAAAATACAAAAGGAAATCTGTACTTAGTTTTGGAGAGGCAAGAATTTACCAACTGAATACCCAACAAAAGGGTATGTCCAAAAGGGTAGCCTAGATTTTAGGTGTGTTGAATCACCACTTCATGGTCATTACTCCCAGATCCACTCAGACCCAGAGTTGTAATACCAGTTAAGCTCCCATCTCTTGGTGAAATAGATTTGTTTAAAAATTATTTGTATTCAATAGGAATACTTACAACCATATAACTATGTGCAAACAAATGATTGTTTGATTTGTTACTTAAAGCCATATAGATTATTAGTATTAGATAGGAATACTTGATACCTTGCAACTATGTGGAAATTATTTGTATTAAGAATAATTACTTGAAGCTATCATTGTTCACAAATGATTATTATTACAATACATTGCAGCATACAGGTTGGTCTTAATCAGCAAAGCCAAAATCTGAACCTTTAGGACAGAGTGGTCAACCAATTGAAAAGTATTCCAACAATTGATATACATTACTTACTATAACTCTAGCAGACGGCCACAAATATTTCCAACTTAAACTTTTGTTTAGTGAAAAGATTCAATATAACAACACAGAGATTAATATAAAATGATAGAATTATGATACAAATGAAGTATTTATCATCCCCATCATCATTATCATGGCTTAGTCTCTTAAGCAAAGATCCAGAAGGGGGTTGTCCACACCAACCACAGGCACGTTTGGGGTTGATGAACCAACGCAGTAGGAGCAGATATGGTTGGAGGTGACCACTAATGAAGGTCTGATCAGAACTTAAAGGCATAGTGGTGAGGTTCCCCCTCTCTCTCTTGTCTTTGTGGCTATTTTCAAAGGAGTAGACTGTATGGTAAGTAGTGATACTTAAAATCATGAACAACACAATGGTACTTTCAGGGACATACTGAGGCAAGTGCTGCCAAGGGCCGATTCTGTTCTAAACCAAAGATACCAATATTTCATTATTTCTAGTGGAACATTATACAATTAGAATGGTTATTATTAGGTATTATTTATTGACAAATTCTGCAGCAATGAAACCAAAAATATAAATATGTATCAGCACAAAAAATTAACCCTTATATATATATATATATATATATCAGTAGTATCCAGTCGGCATCTAAGGACTATGGATGTGGATTATTAGTGTATAGAATATTTGAGGGATTTCATATAAACCTATGGGAGTGCTTGATGTATGGCTATTGCGATAGATTCGTTTTTCCATTTATATTATAAAACTCTCATACAGAGCATATAAAATGTAACTGGAAGGAATTCAAATGATAATTTAACCATTATTAGGGTTTCTACTCGTTACATTATATATATATATATATATATATACAATCAACCTATGCACACATACACACACATGCATATATACCTCTGTCTCTGTGTGTGTTTGTAAGTGTGTGTGTAGCAGAATAAAACCCAGTGTGCGCATAGATACAGGTAATATATATATATTGTCACGTGATAGCTCACGGAGACGAAGAGGTAAGACTGATGCTATCCCCCCGTTGAACTAACACTATCTAGCAGTCAAAAAGTGACCGTTAGGAGAGAATGTGGGTCACAGAGGAGATAAACAGATGTTGGTACTTAGTGAACTCAGGTCGCCGGACATCGGAAGGGGAAAGAGAGAGAAGCCAAATGATTGGCGGGGACCCCAAACGGAAGTGGGGGTTCCCTTCCCCTCAGCGGAAGTAAAGGACAAAAAAGGGAGTTTTTGAGCAAGGCTCGTGGCAGACGGACCATAGCCATTTTACTCCGGGCTGAAGACAAAAAGATTAACTGAGACATGAGAGACCCGAGTCCCTCAAGCCAGTACTAAAAACAGAACCAAGTCTAGTAGCCCGTGAAAGAAGAAAATTCTCCAGTGGAACCCCGTCGAAAATAAGATAAGTAACTTTGGGGACATTTTTCCTTTACACCCAAACTTCGTTTACCACTCTCTCTCTCTCAATTTGAAAAAGGATAAAGCCAGGAAAAGACATTTATATTCGTGAACTGTCCAATTATATGTTTTGACACTCTGAACGTGTATATATATAAGTAGTAAAGGATTTTATGTATTTTCATTTTACCATGTGGTCTATGTTGTTACTTCATGCTTTCTTTCCAGCTTCCATTCACCTTATATTATCTCGCTTAGAACTGTCCTATTAATTCCTAAAGTATCACACGGGAAAACTGGAGTTGCCGACTACTACCATATTAATATTATTACAACTAAAACCTATAGGCTCGTAATCTTCCATTATCTCGGGGAAAGAAGAAAGCGACCTGGTGGGTGTGTGATAGTGTGAAATTTGGAACCCCTTGCCAGCGGTGGTCAGTCTGGCCCTAAATTATTCCCTCATGTAATATGCCAGTTCTTATATGCCTGAGAGAAGAACTCTGAACAGGACTTATTTCTGTAGGGGATCAAGTGCCAACCTGCCCCGTCTTCACACGTGCAAAAATAAAGTCCCGTTTTGGGATTTTAGTCGATTTGCCATCACAATATATATATATATATATATATATATATATATATATATATATATATGCAATGCCTTCAATAGGTTTCTATACTTTTTTTTGTACAGGCATTTAAAATTGTTATAGACTCTTGAAAATTCAGTATGTTATTGCTATACATCTTATGAGAAAACTGACCAAGTTTTATGATTTCAGGTTCAAATGAACAGCTACAGTAGCAATTGGAATACACCCTACTAAAGCCTGATTGTTACAGCTGGTGAATTTCAAAGATGCAATCTGGACGTGACAACACTTTAGAAGAATGATATGCAATAAGATTCTGTTTTAAACATGGAAAAAATGCCACAGAAATGTATGGGATACTTCAGACTGCTTTTAGAGCATCTTGCATGAATCGAGCATCAGTTTTTGAGTGGCGTAAGAGATTCAAGGAAGGCAGGGAGTCTGTAAGGGATGATGAGAGGTGTGCAAGGAGTAAGGAAGTCAATAGACCAGAGTTGATTGGCCAAACGGTTAGGGTTAGGGTTACTATGTTGAGGTTTTAAGGGAGTTCAGGAAGAGATTCCTGTTGAAAGAGGCCAGCACTCTTCAAATCAGGTCAGTGGCATTTCCACCAGGACAATGCCCCAGTCCATAACTCCATCCTCATCACAAACTATTTGACCAAGATGGGCATCAAGACAGTTCCACTCCCTCCCTATAGTCCAGACCTTGCTCCTTTGACTTTTGGTTATTCCCTAAGCTCAGAGGCTGTTGTTATAAGACAATTGAGGAGATGAAAGAGGCTGTGATGAAGGTCATTGACACCTGACACAAGAGGACTTCCATGGGGCCTTCCAGAAGTTGTTGGAACGGTACAACATTTGCATTGCAGCTGGAGGAGATTACTTCAAAGGGGACTATAATTTCATTTGTGTACTATCAATAAAAGTGCCCATACAAAAAAAGTCTGAAAACTTATTTAATGATCCTCATATATATATATATATATATATATATATATATATATCATCAATATCAAGTAAAATTCAAAAGATATTATGACATTATGAATTTATTTCAACAATTTGTTTGTGCAAATTGTATCATCAGATGGCAAACAATTTCAATGGAGAATTATAGCTATTTCAGGTAAAGAAATTTTATCATAAATTAAACATTTAAAAATTTATACTTCAAAGCTCATACATAAAAAAGGAAGGTTTTTTAAACCCAATTTAACACAATAAAATATAATCCAGTTGTAATCTCATTACAATATTTAATGTTACACTAGAATAATAATCTGATAAAATGTAGTCTACATTTTTAAGTCTTAATTAGTCTTAATTAAGAAATACTTGTATTTATCTTATCATCATTATATATATATATATATATATATATATATTTAAAGATGATCATACAAATGTGAATCTTTCTTTTCCATTATTTATTTCTTATTGTTTTCAACTAGTTTCAACCTTAGATCATCAAGAGAAAAATTTGTGTTAAGAAAAGTTTTTTTAGAAAGTTTTTAAAATTTTTTAAATGATTTTCAAAATAATTTTCAAATAATTTTTAAGGGTTGATATGCAGTAAAAGAAGCTTAAAAAAGGAACTAGTAAACTCTTCATTTGGCAGATATATGTATAAACAAATGGTGCTTCAAATTAGTCAGGAGTATTTTTGTCAAGTTTATTTTGGGGTCTATTAGTCAACCTGTATCTGTCCAACTTATTTCAAAATAGTGTTCCCAGAATGGCCTAGTTTGATGTTAAAGCCAGTTGGGGTCAGTGTTTGGAGTCAGTGTTTGGGGTCAGTATTTCGGGTCAGTGTTTTGAGACACTTTATTCATTTATCTTTAAGTGTTTTCGTTGTTTTTATGCTGAAGGCAATTTTTTTTTTTGGTTCCAGAGTTCTTCTGCTGCTGAGTTTCAACACAAATAATTCCTCTTAATATTCATTTTGATTGTATAATGTTCCTAGGGAAATGATAAAATCTTGGTATCTTTAACTATGATAAAAGTGGTGTATTTATTTATTTATGTGCAACACTGTCGATAACAATACAGATATAATTCATGTTTTGACCTGATAATGACATTGATTAAAAGTCTTTTTTTGTTTATTTGTTTTTGTTTTTGAAATGCACTAGATTTACATAAACAATCACTGTAATGATTTTTCCACTTTGACAGTCTTTCAACTTTGTCTTGTCGGATGTTTCAAAGAAAATTAACATTTTATAAAATAAATGGGAGGAGTGTATTGATTTATGGGCAATATTGTAAGTAGCTAAGTAGATTGATACATTTTAAGAGGATTTTGATAGATAGATAGATAGATAGATAGATAGATAGATAGATATAAACTGAGATAAATATGAATGAACTGAGAGAGCTAATGAGCTAACCAGATAGATAAGTTATTGTCAATAAATAAGTCCTCTCCTATAATTTTTTTTATAAAAAAGTTAATTTTCTTCTAAACCCAAAATATCAGGAATTTATTATTTCTAGTGAAAATTATTCAACCTAAATGGCTATTGTGCATTACCAAACTCTACAGCTTTGAAACTCTAACCAAAAACATGAACATGGAGTTGTCCAAAAATATGAACATGGAGTTGTCCAAAAATATGAATATGTCATCATTATCACCATCATCATCATGATCAAGTTGCTCTGCTAGCATGGATTTCCCTGACTCTCTCTCTCTCCCCATTCAGCAGTGTCCCACATGTCTTATTCAATTTACTTGGATGGTTTTAGAGATAAAAGGTAAATGACTGTACAGCTGTTGTTTCATGGGGTGTTGCTTCCAGGATTTATTCAATATAGCTCTGTTATATACATTATATACATGAACATTAATGGGTATGTCCTATTTCTCCTAAATACATTGGACACTATTTTGAGTGGGGGCTAATATGCTGATTAAGTCGTACACCACGACTCACGGTTTGCCTTATTCATGCTGCTCGTGAGTATTGTATTTTATTAATGTTATAAAGATTTCTATTTCATATCCAACCTTAGTTTTGCTTAGTTCTCATTCTGTAACCTTTTGTGAGGTTACAACAAGCTAGTAGCATTCTTGTGCAGTTCCCATTAAGTTTTTTCTCTGTGTATTTTCTCAGTATCCATGTGGTGCATCCATACAGTTGTACTGACACAACCAATGTTAGTAAGAAATCCTGTTCTATTTAACCATATTTACCAAACACTCTGCTCAGGCAGGATATGACACAAGATCAAATTTTATGCAGAGTTTAACAGGTTTGAATTAAGAGTTTTCCTTCTCCTAGACTAGTTGCCTTATCAAGGCTGAAGAACCCAGTCTGCCCAACTATTTACCCATAGCTGGAGGGAGAATAATTGGATTCATACCTTTCCCAAGGGTATTAGTGCTATGTGAAATGTAATCAGTCTTGTCCAGGATTTGAACTCGTGTTGTCGTGTCCATTTCCTACAACAATAACCACAGGGACCTCCTTTGTTTTATCAGAGTCAACATTGTTGCTGGAGTTCTTCAAGGAGATACATTAGCACCATATTTGTTTATAATCTGCCAAGGCCATGTACTTCAAATGTCGATAGATCTAATGAAAAATATGACATTACGCTAAAAAGGCAAGAAGCTGATGATATCCCACAGAAAATTAAACAGATGCAGACTATGAAGATTATATAGTACTTCTTGCAAATACACCAGCAGAAGCTGAATCTTTGCTGCATAAACTGGAGCAGGCAGCAGGAGGCATTGACCTCCATGTGAATGCAAACAAATCAGAGTTCATTTCTTTTAAACAAGAAGCAGCCATCTCAATTCTAAATAGCAGTCCTCTGAGATTAGTGGAAAAGTTCACATATCTCAGCACCAATATCTCATCTACTGAAACTGATGTTAATATGCACCTAGCGAAGGCATGGATTGCTATCAATAGGCTATCAATCATATGGAAGTCTGATCTATTCAATAAAATAAAACAGGATGAATGTGTAGCAGTTCATAATTAAGTATACTCCAGCAAAAAAATAAATAAAAAAAAACAATTATTTCACATCAATATTTTGTGTGGCTGCCTTTATTCTTTTACAATGTTTGGTTTGGTTTGGTTTGGTTTTATGGCATATCAACCATTGTTGGTTATTTAATGCCAGATCCTGTTCATACATGTATATTAAATATATATGTATAATTTGTAAACACATTTTGTTGATAACATTCTTAAATGAACCTGAGGTCTTTTTTGCACACAGTTATAGTGTTTCAAGTATGGCTATATGTTGTATCGTTGGTTCAATAAAGGTATTCCACAGGTACAAGCCGAAGAGTTGGCAAGTCTATCAGAGAGTGATTAACGCTTTTTCCCCTGAAGTAGTCAGACACCGTCCATTTATTTCTTTACCGGTGTCACATTAAAAAGAGTCACTGAGTGTATAGTTCCGGTATAACACTATATAACAGTCATAATTCCACATCTGTCATTTGTTTGTACACATAGTTTATTCTATTTGATCCATAGATAGAACCCTATCGAGTACTTCAATTCCTGACCAGAGTGGACCTGGTAGAAATGGCAATGAAAGGGTACTCCACATTCCCCGAAACTACAAGGATGGAGCCTCGCAATCAGATTGTTTAATATCATATTCCAGACACTCACTGAAGGGGATCTTCCTCTGCAGAAATGCAGCCAATGTTTTCTACAGTCCCCCCCTGCCAGCCAACTGAGCTCTCTTTTACTACCGTTTATAATCTTGGTGACATTCACTTTGCTGGATTTACATCAACAGTCACTGAAATAATTCAGACAGAAAACAGTCTTTCAATTCTAACCCGTTTGATATCATCTCTGGTTTAGAACTTTTTATGAAAAAATCAGCAAGGGTGAAAATACATCCATGAGACTTTTAGTAATAAATATAATGGTTGCCACTTCTTTACAGAAGGTCATCTCAAATTCACTAAAAGTGCCAGTGGGAATGCATGTGAATTTTCAGGCTAAGTTCCTCCTAGCAATCCTTGTTGTATATGTAAAAAGCAAGATAACTATCCTTTAAATATTGCCTAGTGCACTCTCATATGGCTTCTCAAAACTGATGATGATCCATATATTGTATCACAAAAGATACAAGTTATCTGTAGGTTGCTACAGAAAGACCTGCATAAAAACTGCCAGTGACTGTTTGCTATCATGAAACCTTGTATGACTAGCAAGTCTAGCTATTGGCAAACAGATCCTACAACAGATTGTTACAAGCATATTCAGGTTGAAAAGTGTTAAGGATCAAGGCAAAGTCTTTCTTCTGAAGCACTCATTTAAAGATGAAGTGTTTGATTCCCTGTGATTCAAATGTCTTACAACCATCGTAGATCACTTATCTCTAAATTGATCAACTTTCAGTTATCTGATCCCAGTTTCCGGGATCCTAAGTGCCCTGAGATTGTTTTGAACAACATCCTAAAATATTTCTTAATTTCTACATATATATATACATATATATATATACCAAGCCAATTTACTGTATACTTGTATACAAATTATATCTAATATATATATATTGCCCAGTCAGCTGGGACTGTAGAATACACTGTCTGCTTCTCTGCTGAGGGGTAAGACCCCCCATGAGTGTCCTGAATATGACACTAAATAATCTGATGGTGAGGTTCCAGCAGTGCTGGAACTTTGGGGAATGCGGAGTACCCCTTCATTGCCATCGCTCCCAGGTCCACTCTGGCCCAGCGTGGTAGCATTAGATAAGGCCCTATCTATGGGTTAAATAGAACTAACTGCATTCTTATGCTAAAATGAATTGTTTGAGTAAACTGAATAGCTTGAAAGAGAAATGTTTTTCACAATTAAACCGTACTTACATTTAAACAGCATGCTTATGCTTAACTGAATTATTTGAAATAGAACTGTTTTTTGACATTGAAACTGTACTTACACTTAACTGAATTGTTACTTATAACTGCTTGAATAGTTTGAAATAGAAATGTTTTTGACATTTAAAATGTGTACTTATGCTAAACTGAATTGTTTTAAATAGAACAGATTATTTACATAAAAATGGATTTGGCGTTAAATAACCTACAAAGGTTGAAATGTCATAAAACTCAACAAACCAACCAACCTAATATATATATATATATATATATATATATACACATGCATACACATGCACATAAACACAATGCATACTTAGTGTAACTGTTATCAATGGAAGAAATGAAGCTGGCAACCTGATTTCAAATACTGAACAAAGCTGATTGTGTATGAATCCAACTGTTCTTCTTCCATCTCTATAGGTAAATAGTAAAGTGGGCTTCTTTCTTCAGCCTTGGTTAGGTAACCACTCTAAGAGAAGGAAAACTCTCATGTCAAATCAGATGTCCTTCACTTAAAAATTGTTCTTGTATCAAATTTTGCTCATGGTAGTAAAGGATGGGTAAATATATGCACACATAGATAAATACTTAGAATTTTAGATGATATAATTTCAGAATATATAGATGAATATAAACATTTTATTACTCACACAAATTTTAATTCTAAAGAATTTTTATTTAAAGCATTGTAAACACTTTTTGATTTAGGGATAAACTTGTAGCAACTTATTTCATTCATATGTCATAACTAATCTTGAATTGACACTGTTTTAATGAGGTCAGAGAAGAAAAAGATTATGAAGAATTAGAAATTGGTCGAAAATTGTTGATGGATTTGCATGCAGTCAACTGGTCACAAATCCTGGTCAGATCAACAACATATGGCCTTGCTTCATTATCTGACCTGAGCATTAATTATGATTACTTAGTCAAGCAAGTATCAGGATTTTCACTGGTTCCTTGGAAAAAAATCAATATAGCCTTTTATGTGTGAATGACAGGCACAAGAACCTTGGTCTGGCCATAAAAATCCTTTTTATTCAGCAATTGAATGAAGATTTCTCTTCCTTCTACAGTGATGTTAATTCAGCTGAAGGTCAAGGTGTATAAATGTTCTGCAGTTGAGTGATGTCAAGAATGCTTCAATTGGTGAGTCAAATCAAAATAGTGAGTGACACACGGTTGAAGAAAACTATTACAATTTGAAGAAATCAGAATTTTTTTTTTTTTTTACTTCAGTGTCAATTAGATACAAATACTATATATGCTAGTATATAGATAAGGAGTCCTGAACCTTTTAAGCCCAAGGCCCACAAAGCTTAACTTGGCAGGGTTTGGAAACCATGATCTATAAACAGAAAAAAAAATGCTAAATTCATAAAGTGGTTGTGAGGCTCAAGTTCTCAAGCTCAAGGGAGTATAAAGTAGCCCATCATTACCATTACTCCCAGGTCCACTCTGATCCTGAGTTGTAGTAACTGTTTGAATCCCATTTATAGATCTGTTTAAAAGTGATTTATTTTAAATAGGATTACTAAAAACGATACAAAAGTGCACAAATTATTTTTATTAGATTCAGAGTTTTCCTTCTCCTAGTGTGGTTGCTTAACTAAGGCTAAAGAACCCAATCTGCCCCACTATTGATCCATAGGTAAGGGCATTAACAAGAAAAGAAAAAGCAAACAGCTTCATTCAGGGTTTGAACTTGGGTTGCCAATTCCATTTTCTACGATGATAACTGTTACATTAAACACACGTCACAAAGTAACAATATATAAAATATCAAGTGGGTAGAGTTTTCACCAATGGCCAGGGAGACCGGGGTTCAATCTCAGGCCAAGTCATACCAAAGACTCAAAAAATGATACTTGATACCTCCTTGCATAACACTCAGTATTATAAGATTTGTATCAAGGGTGAAGTGGAGCAATCCAGGGAAAAGAGTAGCACTCTTCCCTACACCTCAGTGTAGTAGCTATTAAAAAAGGATCCTTCAGGTTGCCCTCTACTATGGTCACCAACTTTACTTACATTCACTATCAGATTAATACCCTCAGGAATTATCCCCCAGCTATGGGTTAAATATACTACTACTGTCCTTCTTCAAGGATGGTTTTGGCATTAAATAACCCATGAAAATTGATGCCATTAAACAAGGAGCACATCAGACAAGTGATGATTTAACTGTTGTAAATGCCGCATACTCTTGGCACACTTCATTTTGGAGAACAACTGTTCACAGTGGTATTTGGTGCTACCAAACATTTTCACTGCTAGCTAGATATGGGTGATAATATGTTAGTAGACCAGTTTATAAACCTCAGTAACAATATCTCATCGACTGAAAATGATGTCAACATACGCATAGGTAAAGTATGGATTACTATTGACAAGTTTTCAACCATATGGAAATCCAACCTCTCTGATGAAATAAAATGAGAATTCTTCCAAGCTGTAGCCATGTCTGTACTATAGGAATACATGAAACCATAAAAGTGCATAAAAATTATTATTATTAGATTGGAATACTTGAAACCACAAAAGCATATGAAAATTATTAGTATTACATAGAAATACTTGAAACTATAAAAACATGAACAAATTATTTACATTAGATTGGAATTATTAATGAAAGCAGTATTTTTTTGTAGATTATAATCAGCATGAGTTGATAATCTTTCACAGGAGTTTGAATGACAATAAGTCTCCAGGACTCTTCTCAGTATTCTGGCCGATCTCAACAATGCTGTAGTTTGGATTCATTCTGCTTATCCTCTGATTTCCTACTCTTCTAGCCCTATTACCAAGCCTTTGGGGATTGTTTCGAGTGCACCAATTACAAATGGTATCACTGTCACTTTCATATTCCATAACTTTTTTAGTTCTCAAGCAAGGTTTAAGTTCTTGACTCTCTTTTTATTTTCTTGGGTTTTCACTCTGAGGTCAACCATGATGGCAAAGTCCACTATTTAGCAGGTTATTATTATTATTATTATTATTGTACTCCTTTTTGAGTTTTTCACACCAGTGTTAGCCAATGGTTACTCACTGAAGTTTGAGTGACAGCAAGTCTCCTCAAGTCTCCAAAACTCTTCTCCTAAAGTTTGGATGGTCTCCGCTCATCCTCTTATTTCCAACTCCTCCAGTCCAGGTATAAATCCTTTGGTGATTGTTCCAAGAGCATCACTTACAATTGGTATCATCATCACTTTCATGTTCTACAGCTTTTTCGATTCCCTGGCAAGGTCAAGGTACTTTCTTTTCATTTTCTTTCAATTTTACTCTGTGGTCAGCTGGGACAGCAAAGTCCACAATCCAGCAATTTTTTTTTTTGTTCATTATTATAAGGTCTGGTCGTCTGGTCAAGATTAGTTGATCCATTCATATCTCAAAATCCCAGACGAGTTTGTGCATGTCATTCTGGGTTATGCATATGCTATTTGTTTGTATGGTCAAATTAAAATTTCTTGGACAATTCCCAGAGGATCACCTTGCTCATCCAGTCATGTCTAGTCTAATACTCTTTCTATGCAAGCTTGCTGCATTCACTTATCATGTGATTGATTGTTTCATCTCTATCACCACATAATCTATATCTGCTGTTTTGTTGCATCTTATCTATTTTTGCTTTGATATGATTGGTCTTTATGGCTTTGTTTTGGGCTGCTATTAGTAGAGATTCAGTTTCTCTCTTGAGGTTTCTCTTTCTCAGCCACATCCTCATTTTTTCAGATTTTGTCGTCGCTTGTTAGTCACTTAAAACTTCTAAAGAGTTTTCCTTCCCATTTTTGTTTTCTGGTTATGTTTGTTCGGTTGATCCTTGTGTCATCAGTCTTTTGTTTTCAGTGGTTGCAATCTGTATTCCTCCATGCTGTTCTATATAGTCTTTGATTCATTATATCGACATGTCAATGCTATCTTCAATGCTGATAAGTCCTCTTCCGCCTTCTTTTCTTGACACATATAATCTGTCAATGTCACCTCTAGGATTCAAGGCCTTATGCATCATCATTAGCTTTTTTCGTTCTCTGGTCCATTTGTTTAAGTTCTTCTCTGGTCCACTTCAAGAATGGCCCCAAGTATCTTACGAGGGGGACCCTCCCCCGCCAGGTATTTATCCTTTTTATAAGGTCCCTGCTATACAGTTTGGTTTCGAGTAGTTTTCTTGTTCTCCTGAGGTACTCTTTTTTAATTTTTTCTTTCATCTCCACTTGTTTGATGGAGTCAGTCTCCAATATTCCCAAGTATTTTTACATTTCCCTTTCTCTGAGTGTTCTGATATTTTTCTTGATTTGGTGTTCCATTCCGTCTGTCATGCGTCATTTTGTACTGTTGCTGTACCAAAGAAAATTTAGACTTCACCATAGTAAAAGTTGACAACCGCAGGAAACTCTGTTTAACTACCCAAAGGTTTATTCACTGGTACCACTTGAAAGGTAGCTGCCAGAAGAAAGAAAGAGAGTATGGAAACTGAGACGACTGCATTAGCTAGATAAAGATAAGCAATATATCCTGGTGAGAAAAACAGAGAAAACACAGACCTTGAATTTTTTTCCTGGCTCTTAAATGCTTGTCTGCTGGGTCGTATCTAGTCTAAGGTTCCATTTGAAGCCCCCCCCCCCAAAAAAAATGCAGCTTGTAAACTTTTATCTCCTCACATCTTTGCAGCTCATGTTCAACTGTCTATCTTTACCCCATCACATCCTGCCATCAACTAGCCAAAAAGCACGAGTTGTCTCCTCCCTTCCACCTGGTATCAGTGGTAGGAACATCGACTTCTGCTCACTCCACTTATGCGTACACGATCTTTGGACTTCCAGTTTTCCCTTGTAATTTTTAATTACAACTAGAGCCTTGGCCTGGCCATTTGGAGACTGTCTGCTTTTTTATTCATTTATTTATTTATTTTTTCAATTTCAATTTTCTATGAGTCATTCAATTACGTTGCAGTTTTCCACTTTTCATTATTAACATCGTGCATTTTTCTGTGCCAAATTCCATCCATATGTCCTGACCGTATATTCTCACTGCCTGTATTAGGGTTTCCAATTCTTTTTTTGTTTTTGGCAAACAATTTGATGTTGTCTATATTCATTAGGTAATTCCTTTTTTCTTGAAATTTTCCAAGTTTGTATCTGCCTGCACATTTCCAGAGAATGTGATTGAGTGGCATCATTGATATTACAAATAGTAATGGCAATAGCACATCTCCTTGGAATAGTATCATTATTATTATTATTATTATTATTATTTTACTCTTTGTTAGTTTTTCACACCAGCTTTCTTTGGAGTCTGAGCAAGAGTAAGTTTCCTCTGGTCTTCCGGACTCTTCTGAGTATTCTGGCCAATATCAACAATGCTATTGTCTGGATAGTCTCAATTTTTTCTCTGATTTCCAATTCTTCTAGTTACTTTTCCAAGCCTTTGAAGATTGTTCCAAGTGTGCCAGCTACAATTGGTATCACTGTCACCCTCATGTTTAACAACTTTCTTTGTTCCCTTGTCTCTTTTTTCCCTTTATCTTATTTTCGCACTGTGGTCTGCTGGAATGGCAAAATCAACTAGATGGCAAGTTCTCTTTTTTTTTTATTACCACGAGGTCTGGGATTAGGTGATCCATTTTTATCTCATTTCCTAGAATGGATACTAGTTCATATTTATACCATTTGGTATTATTATCATAATGTAAATTATTATTATCATATCAATTATTATTTTGTGAATTATAAGTAAAGTAAAAAAGTAAAGTGGGCGACCAGAAGGCTCCCTTTTCAATAGCTACTACACCGAGGTGATGGGAAGGTACTAGTCCTTTCCCTTGATTGCTCCACTTTACCCTTGATACGTACCTTATATTGCTGAGTGTTAAGCAAGGAGGTATCAAGTACCATTTTTGAGGCTTTGATATGACGTGACCTGGACTATGGGCTAACACTCTACCCACTTGGCCAATATGATTAATACCAAATTATTGTTTGATAAGAAGTTACTTAAAACCATATAATCAATTTGAAAAAATGATTTCAGCTTCAAATAAACCATCAAGAGTCAACATATCAACAAACCAATCAATTCCAAGTTGGGAAAAAGAACTTTTTGTTAAAGATGCTCTCAGAAACTTGGATTTTTTAAAAGTCTTTTTATCATATATCCACCCTGTTTAGAATACTGACTGTATGCCTTGCAGAGAGGTAAGACCCCTACCCACCCCAAAAAACATGTCCTTGATATGTTATGAAACTGTATTGGATAGTGAGTAAATGAATATATACTATTTTGTGTCTTTTTAACGCACTTGTGTCTTGAGATTTTAGGCAGGTCCATCAATCAAAACATGGCCAAATGAGGAAACATTTATTTTTACCTTTAGAACACAAGCCACCAGTATTTTTGCCAGTACTTTGAACTATATATACCTCTGTGGCCTGGTATACCCATTCCCAAATCACTTTTGCTGGTAAAATGTTATAATCAGTTATGTTACTGTTAAACAACAAATTAAGATATTTCAAAGACAATTCAAAATATATATCTATATGTATATTAACTATATTTACTAACCCCTCCGCTCAGGCAGGATATGACACAAGATCAATTTTTAAGCGGAGTTTAACAGGTTTGAATTCAGAGTTTTCCTTCTCCTAGACTAGTTGCCTCATCAAGGCTAAAGAACCTAGTCTGCCCTAGTTTACCCATTGCTAGAGGGAGAATAATTAGATTCGTACCTTTCCCAAGGGTATTAGTGCTATGGGAAATGCAATTAGCTCGGTCCAGGATTTGAATTCGTGTCGCTGTGTCCATTTCCTACGATGATAACCATTACACCACGGGAACCTCTCTATATATATTAACATTCTTGGATGTATTGGTTGAATGCCGTTTGTTTGCTTTCGTAACTAGTATATATAGAAAGCCTACGTTCACTAGTTTGCATTTGAGTTGGGATGCTTTTGCTCCTAAGTCCAGGAAAGTTAACCAGATCAAGTGTCTCACATTCGAGGCTCTTGAGATTTGTTCGGATAACAAGATTAAAAGTGAATTTGAACAGATTAAAAATATATCTTTGAATAATACGTATCCTAAGGAAGTCATTGTTGACACCATTAACAAAACAGTTAAAAAGTTTAGGGATAACATCAGACTACTTCTAAATGCCCAGTTTATGTTAGACTTCCTTTGATTGGATCTCCTAGCCTGTTGATTGCCAAAAAAAATCTGAATATGAGTACAGGTAAAAAAATCATACATAATAATAGTAATCCTAGTCAAGGTGGAGCATTAAGTTTATAGGTCCCAAAAATTCACCCTAAACTGTCCAGCAGGACACATAGCGTAACAGTTATAGGTGTTGGTTCCCTGAGCTTCTAAGGAGACAATCATCTGGAGGTTGCAGGTTCAATCCTGACTGCAGACGAGTAACAATACAGGAATACTTAACACTTGTGCCCGGTTATGACTAACGTAATCAGAACAGGCAATTCAATAAAGGATGTAGTTTGAGGTTCCGTAAAGGTTCCCATGTTCGACAAACATCTGAAAAAGGCTGGAGGACATATTGGCTGAAACGTGGAAATAACAATGAAGACCCTTAATGATAAAAAACATCTGTTCATTCAAAATTGCTTGATTTTGCCATCTGTGAGTATTTGAATGCCTTAAATAGTTGTGTAGTTAATTACAGCAATGAGTGTTTTGTGGCCTTGCATAGAGATAGGACGAAACAACATCTAATTGACCTGAAGGCAATTTATATTTTACTTTATAGGCCTTCTCTGTGCAAGCAAAACCCCAAACATTTTTTGAATTTATTAGGAGATATCTCTTGTTTGACTTAGGGTGGTTTTTAATTTTTTTCCTTCCTCTGTCCCCCCTTTGTCTTGCTATCATTTTCATTTTCACCTCCCCGCTTTACTTAATCTTATTTACATTGTTTTTTAAATGACTTCTAAAAGCTGTTGCTTGCCAATTTCAGATGAAAGGGCCCTTGCAATTTCAATAAAATTTCTTCATATTATAAATCTCCTGTTTTTGCATATGTTTAAATTTGCATGTACCAACAACTTATATATATATATATATATATATATATATAAGTTGTTGGTACATGCAAATTTAAAAAGACAAATATATATATATATATATATATATATATATATATATATAATATATATATATACATATATATATAATGTCAATAAAAGAAAACTCAAAGACAGTTACTATGCCATTATAAGTTTATTTCGACAAGTCGTAGATTTGACTAGCCTCATCAAATGTCTTTATAGAGAATGCAAAGAGATCCAAAAACATTGTTATAGAAAGGGAAAAAAGAAACATATAATCAAATAAAAAATAAAACCTCAATTTTATATATATTCTGATATATTTATATATTAATAGCCACACATCAAGCACTCCAGTAGAATTATATGAAACTTCTCATATGTTCTATGAATATATAACTCCAAACACATCATCTTTGGACATTAACTTTATATATATATATATATATATATATATATATATATATATATATATAACAGATTACATTTAGATTTTAGGTTATTTTTTCAGCCAAGAGTACAGCCAGAGTTGGTGTGTCATGTATGCATGCCTCAGGGTTCAAAGTATTTATAAAACCAATGATTATTTTTGTAAGATAATCTTCTAGATTTTCACTTAATTCACATGTGAATATCAATCCTACAGAAAAGATGATATACACTGAAAATCTCTTATGAAAAGTCAGTGCTCTGGGTATGACATTAAACGGCATCTGGTGGTGAGGCCCCAGTTCTGCAGCTCTTGAGAGTATGGAGTCACCTTTTTATCACTATTACTCACTTATCCAGTCAGCCCAAGATTGGTAGTACCAATAAGGCTCCTATCTATTGAGAATACCAGTTGGGCTCCCATCTGTTGGTAGTATTTATTGGATTCCCATCTATTGCTGGTACCTCTTAGGCTCCGATCAATTGGTAGTATTCATTGGGCTCCTATCTTTTGATTCCCATCAATTGACCTCTTAAGGCTCCCATCTATTGGTTGTAACTATTAGGCTCCCATCTTTTGGCAGTACCTATTAGACTCTCATCTGTTGGTAGTACCTATTAGGCTCCATCTATTAAGTACCAATTAGGTTCCCATCTACTCATAGTACCAGTGTAAGCGAGTTCGTACTCCAGTCATGCTATTACATTCACTTTCAGCCAAATACCCTTGGGAAAGGTATTGAACCCCCTTATCCTCCCAGCTATGGGTTAAATAGTACCACTACTGTTCTTCTCGGAGAATGGCTTTGGCATTGAATAACCTACAAAGGTTGATATGCCATTAAACAAAGAACACATAGTACCAGTTGACCTCGCATTTATTGGTAGTGCTTATGAGGTTCCATCACTAGATCAGAAAGATCTCATTTTTATTAAGCTTTAAAATTATTTTAAACATGATAATACATTGTCCCCAAAAACATCAATATTGTAATTAAGTATGAAATGTTAACCTGTTTAAAATAATTATGAACTAAGTTATTAGTATCAGATAGGAATTGTGAATTGAAGATATATAATTTTAGTGAGTTATATTTGATTGGAATGTTACTTGAAACTATATTACTGTTTGCAAATTTTTTATATTAGAATGGTGAGACTTCTGTTCCAAAGGACAGGAGAGTGAGCAGTACTCTTTTATTGCCATTACTTCCAAATCTGCACTGACCTGGAGTGATAATAGCTGTTAAATTCCCATCTATAGATCTGTTTGAAAATAATTCATATTCAGTAGGACTTTGTGCAAAAGAAAAACTCTTAAGAAACAACTAGACAAAAAATGTAAATCAGAATATACAATGAATGCAATTTCCTAACCTCTTGGCACAAAATAACCCTAGAGAGGTTTACATGCCATTAAAATCAATCAATCAATCAAACATGACTGTTTCAGCCAGAAGGCAGGTCAGATCTTAACTATTTTAAAAGCCGAAGACTGAAGCCATATTGAAACACAGCTTGAAATAGATCTCCTTGAAAGAGAAAAAGGCAATTGCAAACTAGAGAAATGCTAAAAATTTGAAAGTAAAAAAAAAGGATAAAAAATAAAAAGGGAAAAATATTTCAACTGATTTCTTCCTTCTCCAAGAAAATAATTGATTAGAGCTGAAGTAGTTGTGCAAGAAAATCACTCAAACTCTGCCACTGAGTTAATGAGCTGCCTAAAAGATTCAACTTATTTGTTGTATTGTTGCTCATTGCAGTCCCTCTATGGACTGGTAATCGTGAATGCTTCACTTAAAGAGAGACCTAGTACAAAGGCTTTCGAGTGATGAAAGGAATGCATTGTATTTATATTGACAAGAGATGACTGATGACAAGCATTGTCCAATAATGAATTTAAAAGACTGCAGCTATAAACCACATCTTATTTATTCCAAAACCCAAAAGACTGGATAGTGGGACTAGCTAAAGCTGAATAAGTTGAAATTACCTTGGGCATCTCTAATAATGGACTGTCTTTAATAAGAATGATTTCTTATCTTATACTTGCCTATCATATAATCCATAATGACAAAGGTAAGATTTATTAAACAAATACATCAAAATATTCTATTCTATCTTACAATTATAAATATATGACATCTATTCAGAGAGATTCCAGCCATTTTGAATATTTCAAGAACCAGTTGTGTGGCCTTGATCTAATTTGGTAACTAATCAGTGGGGACCTTACTGTACATGTGTGAATAGACATAAAATTGCCTAATAAGCAGTTTGATACCACTGACATATTTTGTGTTCACTGTGGCCGTCTCACCCAAATCCTACAACCCAAGATTTGTCTTCTTCTGACTTTTGGCTTTTCTCAAAACTATTGAAAAGGAGATTTCAAACAGGAGATGTGATAAAGAATTAAGGAAAATACAATTAAGCAGCTGATGGTGATCCCAAAAGAGGTTTGAAAGTTGTTGTAACAGGTTAAGTAGACCATCAGTGAATAGGTTAAGAGTTCTATGTTACTCTAGGGCCATCTTAAATCACCCAAAAGTTTTGTATCTGTGTGGTCAGATGAAAGGATCTTCAATTAACCAGGTTGATAAACAAAGGCTGGTTTAGTCAAGGATACAAATATGATAGACAAATATTTCCATGTCAGATTTACTCAATAAAACAATAGAGAGGAAAAAACAGATTGCAAACTTAATCTCACTGCAATACCTTCCAGTAGAAATGGTTTGAAATATATATATATACACTCACACGCACACAGTCAAGGGGTAAAAATTTTAAATTCAAATACTCCTGTATAGATTATTTTGATGACTTTATTCTAAGCAAGAAATTAGCATTTATCTATACACATAATAATATAAGGTTGAAAATTGACTTGTATATATATATATATATATATATATATATATAATTCTATAATTATATATATATATATATATATATATAATTCTATAATTATATATATATATATATATGATTCTAAAATCACACACACACAAACATATATATATATATATATATATGTTTGTGTGTGTGTGGTGCCTTCAATAAGTTTCCAGACTTATTTTCTACAGGCATTTAAAATTGTTGTAGATTCTTGAAAATTAAGTATGTTATTGCTGTACATCTTATGAGATGACTGACCAATTTTTATGATTTCCCGTTCAAATCAACAGCTACAGCAGAAATTGGAATACACCCTACTAATGATGAGAGGTGTGCGAGGAGTAAGGAAGTCAATACTCCAGAGTTGATTGGCCAAAGGGTTAGGGTTAGGGTTACTATGTTGAGGTTTTAAGGGAGTTCAGGAAGAGATTCGGTCAGAAGAGGCCAGCACTCTTCAAATCGGGTCAGTGGCATTTCCAGCAAGACAATGCACCAGTCCACAACTCCATCCTCATCACAGACTATTTGACCAAGATGGGCATCACCCTCCATATAGTCCAGACTTTGCTCCCAGTGACTTTTGGTTATTCCCTAAGCTCAGAGGCTGCCGTTATGAGATTATTGAGGAGATGAAAGAGGCCGTGATGAAGGTCATTGATACGCTCACACAAGAGCACTTCCATGGGGCCTTCCAGAAGTTGTTGGAACAGTACAACAAGTGCATTGCAGCCGGAGGAGATTACTTTGAAGAGGACTAGAGTTTCATGTGTGTACTATCAATAAAAGTGCCCATATGAAAAAATTCAGGAAACTTATTTAATGATCCTCGTATATATATATATATATATATATATATATATATATATATATATACTTATTTACTAGGCTAAGCTTAGTTGTAGTACAAGACCAGAAGCATTGGGCACCCAGTGATAATTGAACTCACTAACAATGGTCTACTGATCTAACTTGCTATCCATTAGACCACATGCGTTGCTTAGATTTGGCTTAAGGTCACAAGTATGAGACATCCAGTGATGCTCACATTAACTATTCAGTTATAATGGGTCTGTGAGATTAGCTTATTAACCATTACACCATGAAAGGATGCCCATGTATATATGTACTTTCAACAAATTCAACTGTTGTTACTTGTATTGCTCATGGGATAATGGCTATATATATATATATATATATATAGATCATAAGTATATATTAGTTTTTATATATATCTAATTGCATGGATGCTTATTTGTGACCACTGATTTCATACTGTCTTTATCTTTCTTTCTTTGCCTGATGATTGTCATATAAAGATGGCATGAAACCAGTGCTCCCAGATAAGTATCCATGCTATTAGATATTTATAAAAACCAGTATATGTTATTATTATATAATAGCTATATTGAGCACTCTCCAAATTATACTGCATTTGCTCTGCTATAAACCCACCAAGTGAGACAGTGACAAGCATACACTGTTTTAATATATATATATATATATATATATAAAGTCTATTGAGAAAAGTAATGAGAATGATTTTTTAAAATATTTGACCGGTAAACAACCCTGAGTGAAAATCAGCTGATCAATTTAAATATTAAATGCAAGTAAAAACATTCAGTTCACATTTGCTTCTTACAATTCATATTCAATATGATATTATTATTCAATATTAGATTATTATAAGTGAATTTGATTAAGTGAGTCACTGGTTTTTTTCTTCTGTGAATCAAATATTACCATACAAATAAAGTAAGAAAAATGATTTCACAAGAATGCTGCTTGATGTTTTGAACAAATCCTGGAAGCAGCACCTCACAATACAGCAACTGTATGACCACTTGCCACCCATTTCATAAACTATTTAATATATTCTTGTTACTGCTGGAGAATCAGGGACAAACTCATAAGCAATGTTCTCCTGTGGATGCCTACACATGGACACACCAGTATTAGCTGATCAGCAAAGACTTAAATATCATCAGTTCTATGTGGACACTTGATGCAGTCAAGACGACCTACCAAGAGAGACGGCTAATAATGCTAAATGTAGAGAAAGAGTCAAGGGAATATATACTCTCCGTTAGACAAGACAATGATGATGATTGATGTTTTTGTGACCATCAAGGATTGATACACACACACACACAAACATACACATATATGAATAAAGACTAGACAAGGATGATGATTGATGTTTTTGTGACCATCAAGGATTGATATACACACACACACACACACAAACATACACATATATGAATAAAGACTAGACAATAATGATGATTGACGTTTTTGTAACCATCAAGGATTGATATATACACACACACACACCAGACTACTCCTTTCCCAGGATTGCTCCACTTTACCCTTGAAAAATATCTTATAATACTAAGCGTTAAGCAAGGAGGTATCAAGTACCATTTTTAAAGTCTTTGGCATGACATGACCTTGGATTGAACCCAGATCTCCTGGACCATTGACGAACACTCTACCTACTAGGCCAATGAGCCAGTTAGTGATAAATAAAAATACCTAAATACCAAATTTAAAACTATTTGTGAACCTATTCATTAAGAAAGAAATATATATATATATACAGATGCCATAAGAATGATCTGGATTTAACACTGCCACCACAGAGACACAAGGAAAGGTGAGTGATAGGAAGGTATGTCTTTGAGTGGCAGTAGCCATGCCATTTCAATTGCCATCATGATGTGGAATGGTGAATATCAAGTATTTGTGACTGAAATTTATTTTTGAAATGTTGAATTTATCATTACAACTCAGCAGTTATTTTGTAAACCTTTCAGTGTCGTTGATATGGAAGATTTCCTGATGGGAAACCATATTGTTGTGTGTTGGAAATTTTGGAGATACCACCTCAGCTTTAAAAAGGAAATTGCCCAGAAGACCTTTCAGGAGATAATCATGGAATGTAATTCACCTGAGCTCAAAGGATCCTTCCACCGGAGAACAAGTCACTGTCGAATTTAAAGGAAAAGCCTTTAAATATTTCCTTATATCAATGGTTTTATAATGATGCTTCAAACATTTTTGCAAGTCCACTTGGAAGAACTAAACTTACGTAGTGTTCCTTGTCATATGACAAAATAGAGAGATTTCCATATTAATCAACAGATGAGAGGCCAAATTTTGAATTCGGGGGGGGGCAAAAGAAAGTAACAGCCCTTTTATGGACAATAATTTTCTTCACTCTTTTCACTCGTGCCGTAACCTAGTTTGGTGATGGTGCCACTAATCATGCAGCATGTCTTGAGCCCATCCTTCTCATGATCTACAACTGGTTTGAATTCAGTTTTAATTCTTCTAAACCAGTTACCATATGATGGTTAAAGAGCCCAGTCTGCCCTACTATTTACCCATAGCTGATGGAAGAATAGTTGGATTCATATCTTTTCCCAGAGTATTAGTGCTAAGTAAAATGCAAACTGCCCTATTCAAGATTTGAACTGAGAACTCTTTCAATGAATATAAGTTTCTATGAAAATGTCATGAGCTCTTTAAGTGGCAACAATTCTAAAGAGTGGTAAAAAAACGTCTTTAAAAGATTCTCAGTTGAACATGAGCTTCATTATGCAATAATTCTTTCAAACTTGTATCTTCATCTGTTTTTATCACAAAATTTAGATCACCAGAAAATATTGCAGCAGTAAATCTGGCCATTAACAGACTTCCCTGTCAATCAGCCATTAAGCATGCTTTGACCTTGGGAATGTCTGATTAGAGTTTGAGGCGAATTTTATTCACAGACCTTAATGATGATTGTATGGGAACTTAAGGAAAGTGACTGGTGCAACCACAAAGAATCTTGCATGTCCTTCTTGAAAAATGTTCCAATTGATGCTGTTGTGCTATTTAGTGATGTGGCTCATTTTTATTTGTCAGGTCTCATTAATAAGCACAATGTTTGGTATTGAGTGATAGAAAATCCTTGAGAATTTTACAATCACTCCACAGTGGGCATGTTGCTATTTGGTGTGACATGTATTTACTCAAAAACTGCATCACAAGCAGGATGTGACACGAGGTCAATTTTTAAGTGGAGTTTAACAGGTTTGAATTCAGAGTTTTCTTTCTCCTAGATTGTTTACAAAATCAATTTTAAAGAGTCAAGTCTATCCTACTCATTACTGGAGGGAAAATCGTTGGATTCATATCTTTCCCAAGGGTACTAGCACATGTGAAACTCAAACAGCCTTGTCCAGGATTTGAACTCCAGTCAGTATGTTCGTTTTCTATAATGATAACCATTCCATTACAGGTGCATGTTTGGTGTGGCTTGGTGAGATAGAATTTAGATTCATGGCACATGCTTTTTTTAGAAAAACAAACAATATCAGTTACAACCAATTACCATATAGAGGTGTTATGCAACTTTCTGGAGCTGCGACTCAATAAGCTTGGAAATCCACCTCTTTGGTTCCAACAAAATGGAGCCATCAGCAAGAGTATCTATGAAAATTCAGAGAGAAATTTTCCCATGGTGTCTAGGACAGACTGTGTTTTTAAACTTGGTTGGGCAACTGATCTAGAATTCAAATCAGCACTTCTCAACTGAAAAGTTTACTTTGTGTTGCAACCTACCTCTTGCACAGGATTTGAGGAAATACGCACACACACATATACATATACATGCACACACACACACACACACACACACACACACACACAATCATATATATGTATTTACCAACCCATTTGCATGAGCAGGATGCAATACAAAGTCAATTTTTAAACGGAGTTTAGCATATCTAAATTCAGAGTTATCCATCTCCTAGATTGGTGGTCTAACTAAAGTTAAAGATCAGTCTATCCTACTATTTATTTGCCCATAGTTGAAAGGAGAATAACTGGATTCATATCTTTCCCAAGAGCATTAGTGCTATGGGAAATTCAATCAGCCTTGCCCAGGATTTGAACTCATGTCACCGTGTCCATTTTCTATAATGATAACCAATACACCAAATGCATCTCCAATGCAATGGGATGATCATCCCACAGCATCATCAGAGATGCCAGATTCAGGCTTTCCACAAGGTCTGTACTTTATATATCTGTATAAGCATACAATGTATGACAGGGTTATAATCCTATGAAGCAAATATTAGTAGACAAGTAAAGGCTGAGAATTAAAACCAATTAAAAAAAAAGTGACAAAACTAACAAAATTTCCATGTCAGATTCTGATATTTCACAATCCCCAAACTGCATTGATTAACCCATTCAAAATTCCCAGCTGATTCAATCAATTTTGAATGATGCTCTTAAAAATCATGTTGCTATAGCAACTTAGAGGATGAGTGCCGGGAACAATGATACAAAAATCGCTTATCTGAAAAATTATTGATCAAAAATAACATTAAATGTTCAGCTAAGCATTTGTTTCACTATTTTCAAATTCAGTTATTTGCAAATTGCCAGGATTGATTTGTATATCCATTCTTCCTTTCAGAAATAATAAAAGATTTTTCATTTAGCAATAATCCAGTTAACTCCATTCTATAAATGGATCAGACATGAACTGATAAAAAGTCAAAGATAAGAAAAGTAGACAGCATTTTTATTTTTATCTTTTTAGTGTTGCTTAGCAATACAGTATGGCACAAGGTCAAGTTGTAATGTAATACATCAAGCATAGAGCTTGATCCTAAGGTCAAACACATGCAGGAGTGGTGAATGATGGCTGAGAGATAAAAGGTTTTGAGCCAGTGTCTTAACTAAATGAAATGATTTGGAATCACAGATGTGTGCTATTTAATTTACTGATGGAAGTCACATGACCAGAAAGAGAAAATGGAAAAAGAGTGATTTTTTTAGTAAAGGGTTTTTGAGAACCAGAGAAACAATTGGACACATTTTGAGGGTTTTAACGTTGAGAATCCTCTTTGAGGAGCTTCAACAAAAATGAAGAAGACACAAAAAGTTTCTATTGAATTTATAAAATGAAAGTCAGAACCAAAAAAAAAATAGCTGGCCAGATCAAATTAAAATATTAAATGATAAACATGGGAACCAAACTATAAATGCATATTTGTCAACTTCTTTTGTCACCCCGACAGGAATAACAGTCAATGGTTTTTGAGTCCTGTCAGCGGCCAAGTACCAACAAGACACCTTCTAGATGTTTTAAAAAAAGTTGGTGATCATAATCGAGGGTGACCAGAAGGCTTCCTTTTCAATAGCTACAACACCAAGGTGTTGAGGAGGTGCTGCTCCTTTCCCAGGATTGCTCCACTTTACCCTTGATACATACCTTATAATGCTGAATGTTAAGCAAGGAAGTATCAAGAACCATTTTTAAAGTCTTTGCTATGATGCAACATAGGATTAAACCCAAATCTTCTGGGCTATGGGCGAACTCTCAAGCAATGTCTGGTATGGAACCAAACTATAAATTTGCCATCCATATACAAATGTCAATCAATGGCTATGGAGTTTAGCTGCAGAGCAAACTCTAGGAAGGCACTATGATATCAAAAGTGGGACAAGATTTGCACTTTGCCAAAATTTACATTTCTATGTTCTAATATATTTCACTTGCTGACGTATATATCTACGTTGCATAAAAGATTCAGATTGAATTACAGAACAAAACTGACACACAAATTTAGAAAATACAGATTATTCTTTTCATTTTTCTATACAATGTCTGTTTTACAATCTTTGTTTTCAATTAAAAATTTACACTGAAATGATCTCAAATAATAAATAGTTCAATGAAATAAAAATTCACTCAACAAAAGAAACTCACCTATTATATTTTTATAACAATTTATCAAGTTAATATTGTTGTGTAAAAAAATTCCCAATTAAAATTGACACTAAATTGTTACAAAAGGTGGGGAGTTCGCATGACATAACGTCTAAAGTGCTGAACTACTAGCTCAAAGTAAGTGAGTTTGAATTTCAGATACACTATTACTTTCACTTTTGGGCGAATACCCTTGGGAAAGGCATGAACCCCTTTATCCTCCCATCTCTGAGTTAAATAGTATCACTGCTAATCTTCTACAAGAATGGCTTTAGCATTAAATAACCCATGAAAATTGATATACTATTAAACAAAGAAACCAAAATCAAAATTATTACTATAAAAGATAAAATTAATATTGTTCTCTGAAAAATTTCAGGTTTTCATAGTGAAAAGTTTTTTAATCTAAACTACTGACATTGTCAGGATTGATCAACTGAAATATTTTTGTTTTTTACCTGGAATCTTAGTCTGTGGGTTTTAAAAGGGCTTTTTGAAGGTCAGGGGCTAAGGGCAACGCTGTGTTACCGTAAGATATCTGACTCCGTATTTTGGTTATATTATTATACCCCATGTTGTTTGGGCGGCGCAATGCCTTGTCCAAAGAAAGTCCAAAAGAAATATACAAAAAGAAAAGATAGAAGCAGATAAGAGACGAAAACATTTCTTCCATACTTTCCTTTATTTACTTGGTGAATGGACTAACCAACGCTACATCCCAAGACGTAGCGTGGTGCCCTAAACACCAGACAGCAAAATGATGTTGTTGGTTCGACGGACACTCCCTAACAAGACTCGGTTCACAGAAAACCTGAATATTTATCTCTCTCCACCGGCTCCAAATTCGCCACTCCGAAATCCTTCTAATTTTGGCGCGACTGCTTCCCATTGGCTACTTTACTTTTTATTATTTTTCTTTTTTTTTGGCTTTGGTTAAAAATCATTTTTAACCGGATGGATGCGTGGAGCCTTATGCGTGGCGACGCGTTTATACATTTTGTATGTGGCAGCCGACGAGTCAACATCCGGTTGGGAGTTTTATTGTTAATTCCTAAATCCCCACAAGTCCTAACTAAACAATCTAGTTAAATAAGTTTAATCCTCAATTAGGGCTTAAACACTTTTGTACTTTTAACATATTAAACTTAGTAAGTACCTGCATTGGGTAATAGCAAGATAATCTACCAGACTATTACCACTCTGTAATGGACCCAAATCTTGCTGGCCTTGTGCCTGTTTCATATAAACTGAGTAAATACTTTGAGTAACTAAGTAAATGCATTGCTTTAAATGCAGTTGGTATTGCTAAATCTAATTTTATCCATTACATATATGAAAACATAATTAAAAGATACAAAGAAAAATTTCTAATCAAATCATATATAAAACAGGATGCAACTATTTATAATTTTTATCAATCATACAACCTGATGTCACTTCAGGATAATGAGAAATTCTATTATTATGATAGCATGAAACATTTTTTGATAGCAAACATGACTTAAATTACAATAACAACAAAATTGTTAATTATTCAATAATGAAACCAGATTATAAATATAATGAGAAAAAAAAAAAACTTCATTTTCAGCTTCAAAATCAACAAAATTTGGATCAAAGATTAATATCAATACCACAAATAAAAATATTACATAAATCTTTAGTTTTTTGGTTTAGTTTGGTTTCTTTGTTTAATGACACATCAACCTTCATAGGTTATTAAATGCCAAAGCCATTCTTGTAAAATAACAGAAGTGATACTATTTAACTTATAGCAAGGGGTAGTCAGTAAGAGGATTCATGTATTTTCCAAAAGTGAACATACTGGAGTTTGAAACAACTTACTCCCACGTCAGAGTCCTGCACGTTAGCCATGGGGTCTCTTCAATGCAAATCTTATTTTAATAGCTATTTGGTTTTTTAATGTATTGTATTATTATTTCCACCAAATTTTGACAATTTAAGATGATAAAATTATATTTAAATTATTATAATTTTACAAAGTTATCATTTAAATTCTATATCATTTAAAAACTTTTTCCTCGTAATTTTATATTTCTCCCAAGAAAACAGAAAGGAAACAACTCCTACATATCAGAAAGAAGACTGTATAGTGACTCTTTGATCTGAAGTTGGTATTCTTGACAGAATACATACAACACTTTGATCCAAGGAAAAGTAGGTACTCTAGAATGAAGTCCCAATCCATAAAGGTTACAGAATTGCATTTATTGTATGTTCATATCTACATTTTTCTGCAATTGTTTCTTAAGAGTTTTTTTTTTATGCATGGTCCTGTTGAATACGAATAACTTTCAAACAGATTTATTTGACCCATAGACAGACTCTAACAGGTACTGCCACTCCAGGTCAGAGTGAACATGAGAGTAATGGCAATGAAGAGGTAGTACCTATGTCCAGAATGTAATTTAGTGTCACTGTGGGGGTTGTATGTAATTTGGTTATTTTAGTAGTTGTGTATCCGTATTTTGCTGGTATTGCTCTCTATATTATTTTCTCCACAAATACAACACAAAACTTTACAATCATGTGAAAGAAATGGAATAGAACACAATGAACATTAAACAACAAACAATTTAATATGCATATAACAGAATAGGAAAACAAATAAAATACATGATGTGTAAATGGCCTTTTGGGAAATAAAGTTTGGCAAGAAGAAAATAAATTTGTTTAAAGGTGTGTGTATGTTAACCGAGTCCGTAAATAAGTCGTTCTTACTTACATTAAATTCATAGCGGGTTTGATGATTGTGGTGACAGTGTGTCACGTTGATGAAAGAAAGTTTGTCGTTTTTTTCTTTTGAACGTGATTCGCGGTCATCTGTAGCTAGGTCATGAACTTTGGCTGTAGAAGAAAAGGAATTTGCCGGACAGAGTACCGGCTACTGCTTTACTGGCTTAGTGGCTTGTGGTTTAGTCTTAGTGAATGGCTCCCTAACTCTGTGTTATTTATACTGTAATAGTGGATCAAAGAATCGTCATAAAATTTTGGCGCATAGACATTTATTGACCAATCAGATTTGTATTTTACTATTTTATTTTAGAGCCTAAATATTTTCTGTTAGTTGACTTCTGATCCTATTTTTCTAGAATGTTCTTATTCTATGTTTTTAGCTGATTGGTTGAAAAATATAAAAATGTAACTTAAATGCTAATGCAGTTTTGATCCTAAATTTCTAGAATGTTCTTAAGTTTGTTTTTATTGCTTATTTTAAGACTAGAAAAAATGTGTATCCTATCTCATAACCAGAACTCACAACTTTCAAAGATGATCTGACCAATGGAAAACTCACTAAGTGTTTGGAATATCAAGTAGACTATTTTCAAGTAAATTTTTCTTTTTACAGGGTTCTTAACCCTCTTTGAAGAATGAAATCAGTATATTCTCACTAATATGGCAGACTAATATTAGTATGGGCAAAAAACCTGCAGGCAACGTTACTATTTGTCGACTTTACCAAGGCCTTCGATTCCATTCACAGAGGGAAGATGGAACAAATCCTACAAGCATACGGCCTACCAAAAAAAACCATAGCAGCAATAACGATTCTCTACAGAAACACCAAAGTGAAAGTACATTCACCGGATGGAGACACAGAATACTTCGACATTGTAGCAGGAGTTCTACAAGGGGACATACTAGCCCCATACCTCTTTATCATCTGCCTAGACTATGTGCTTAGAACATTGATCAATAAAATCAGAGAAAACAGCTTTGAGCTGACAAAGAAAAGAAGCAGAAGGTACCCCGCAAAAACAATTACTGAGGCCGACTACGCCGATGACATAGCAATACTAGCAAATACACCCAACCAAGCCAAAACACTACTGCATAGTTTGGAATGAGCCACCGCAGGCATTGGCCTCCATGTCAATGCACAAAAAACTGAATATATGTGCTTTAATCAAGCAGGCGACATTTCCACACTAGAAGGAACTACTCTGAAACTGGTAGACAAATTCACCTACCTAGGAAGCAGTGTCTCATCAACAGAAAAAGACATTGACACACAGCTAACTAAGGCATGGACAGCTATTGATAAGCTATCAATCATATGGAAATCAAACCTGACCAATAAAATGAAACGCAGTTTCTTCCAGGCAGTGGTCGTGTCGATACTGCTATATGGATGCACCACTTGGACGCTATCAAAATGGCTGGAGAAGAAGCTAGACGGCAATTACACAAAAATGTTGCGAGCAATATTGAATAAGTCCTGGCAGCAACACCTCACAAAGCACCAACTATACGGCCACCTGTCTCCCATCACGAAAACTATCCAAGTTAGACGAACCAGACACGAAGGACCCTGCTGGAGAAGCAGAGACGAGCTCATAAATGATGTACTCCTATGGACCCCCGCATATGACCAAGCAAAAGCAGGACGACCAGCTTGAACATACATACAGCAGCTCTGTGGGGATACGGGATGTAGCTCTGAAGACCTGCCAGAGGCGATGAATGATAGGGAGAAGTGGCGAGAGAGGGTCAAGGATATCCGTGCAAGTGGCACGACATGATGATGATGATGATAAACAATTACAAATAAGGTGTTGAAAATCATTGTGAAAGAGTAAAGAGAAGGTTTTGGAGTTGATCATCTGCTAAGAGTTCTTATAATGCAGGTTAGCAGCTCTGAATAACCAGGTTTCACCCAGGTGAAAGGGAGACATAAGTTCAGGCCTCAGCGGGAGCTTATCCTTTATTTTTTCTGATCAAGGCAGTTGTTGTTGCTTGCTGTTGTTGACTGCCTGTCCAACTAATTTGCAAAGAAAAGCAACCAAAAAAAAGATGAAAAAAAAAAGTCACAAATCAATAATAATAATGGTTGACAATGGCTGATATATAAAGAAATAAAGAGAAGTACATCTTTTTTTCTGGACATTCTTTTCAATTATTTTATCATCCAAGATGGTCCAGACATGTTCAATAGGATTCAGGTCAGGAGATCCCCTTGCTCATCAGAATTGAACTATGCTTTATTGAATTCACTGTTCTCAAGGTTTTTCTTTTTGTTGTTGTATGGAATGGATCTCTAATGTTTATGAAAAAAAAAACAACCCAGATATATTCAGTGGGATTTATGTCTGAAGATGAACGATGAGAGTTGCTTAATAATTTTATAGAATGACTCCAATACGTTTAGCCCTTTTCATCCTAATTTTGCACAAAGAATCTTTTAATAGTTTTTTTTTATATCAATAAGTTCATAAGACCTTCAATAAGCACTTCACCAATATGCGTTTAAACACAATTTTTTAGAGAGGTGATAGAAATGTTCTAATTATTCTTTTATTTTAACTCCTTGCAAAGTTTTCACGTTAGTTTCACAGATGGGTTTTCACTGAAGTCTGAGTGACACAAATCTAATCTGAATATTCTAGCTAATCTTAACACTGCTGTGGTCTGGATGTTCTCAATTCTTTTCCATGGCTTTTGGGAACTGTTCCAAGTGTTCCAACTTTAACTAGTATTACCATCATATGCTATAACTTTTTCAACTCCCTGGCAAGGTCCAGATATTTGTCTATCTTTTTGCTTTCTTTTATTTTCACACTGTCATCCAATACAACAGGAAAATCTACTAGATGACACATGCATGTGAACATGCACATCTGCATGTATGTATGCACACACATACATACACATACATATACACTCACACACATACAGGCACATGGTCCAATAGAATGTCAAAATCAACAAGATAACATGCATATGAGCACAGACATCTGCATGTATTTATGCAAACAAATACAAGGAGCACACAATAAGTTTCCAGTCTTTTTTCGTCTTGGCACATTTATTGATAGTACAAACATGAAACTCGAGTCCCCTTTGAAGTAATCTCCTCCGGCTGCAATGCACTTGTACTGTTCCAACAACTTCTGGAAGGCTCCATGGAAGTCTTCTTGTGTGAGCATGTCAATGACCTTCTTCACAGCCTCTTTCATCTCCTCAATTGTCTCATAACAACAACCTCTGATCTTTAGGAATAACCAAAAGTCACAGGGAGCAAAGTCTGGACTATATGGAGGGTGAGGAAGTGTCTTGATGCCCATCTTGGTCAAATAGTCTGTGACAAGGATGGAGTTGTGGACTGGTGCATTGTCCTTGTGGAAATACCACTGACCCAATTTGAAGAGTGCTGGCCTCTTCCGATGGAATCTCTTCCTGAACTCACTTAAAACCTCAACATAGTATTCCTTGTTGACTCTCTGTCCAGTGGGAAACCAGTGCATGTAGATCATGCCAGTGCTGTCAAAAAAAGGGATCAACAAAAGTTTGTGGGTGGATTTGCTCTGTCTGGCCTTCTTGGGTCTGGGAGAGCCAGAATGCTTCCACTGGGAACTCTGTCTCTTGGTCGCTGGGTCATAGCAGTAGATCCAGCTTTCATCGCAGGTCACCAGAGCATCAAGAACTGCAGGATCTGAAATGATCAGCTCAACCATCTCCCTGCTGTCATGACCACATCTTTCTTTCTAAGCGCCCTTAGGACAAACTTCACACAAATCTTCCGCATCTTCAGTTCCTTGTGAATAATTGAGTATACAGTTCCCACCCTGACATCAAACTGTGCATTTATTGTCTCTATAGACACACGACAGTCCTTATCCATGAAATTCTTTATTTGGCCAATCAACTCTGGTGTACTGACTTCCTTACTCCTCCCACACTTCTCATCATCCCTCACAGATTCCCTGCCTTCCTTGAATCTCTTATGCCACTCAAAAACTGATGCTCAATTCATGCAAGATGGTCAACAAGCAGTCTGAAGCATTCCATACGTTTCTATGGCATTTTTTCCAAGTTTAAAACACAATTTTATTGCATATAGTTCTTCTAAAGTGTCCTCACGTCCAGATTGCATTTTTGAAATTCACCAGCTGTGATAATCAGGCTTTAGTAGGGAGTATTCCAATTGCTGCTGTAGCTGTTGATTTGAACCTGAAATCATAAAAATTTGTCAGTCATCTCATAAGATGTATAGCAATAACATACTGAATTCTCAAAAGTCTATGTCAATTTTAAATGCCTGTACAAAAAAGTCTGGAGACCTATTGAAGGCACCTCGTATATGAACACGCATACATACACATGCATATACATGTGTATGTATGCGCATTCACATACACACACACATACATGCACATGGTCCAAAAGAACAGCAAAATTAACTAGATGATACATCCATATGAACATACACATCTGCATTTATATATGCACATACATACACATACATACATACATACGTACGCATGATCCAATAGAACAGCAAAACCAACTAGATGACACATGCATGTGAGTACACACATCTGCATGTAAGTATGCATACACATATATACACACACTACATAAACATGCATACACACGTGTCTGCACACTCACACACTTGCACACACATCATACACACATACATAAGCATGAACACACACATAAACAAGGTTGACCTGAATGAGTACGCAAAAAGCAGTGTCATCTGCACTTTTATACACAAAGTTATTGTCCTCACGTATAATTCGATGCAAGTAACTTAGACCCTTAAACCTAAAAAGTGATAGAATTTTTAGCTTTCAGCCAAATATCTTTCTTTCTTTTAAAAGAAGACATTCCCTTCTTGGTTAAGCTGAGAACTTTTCAGCACTTCTAACACACACTCACACACACATTTATGGATGTGGGTCAATGGAAAAGTTAAGAGACTGACCCTGATATTCACAAGGAATTTGAGGAAATATGATTTATTTTTTCAACATAATGCCCCTTATAGTTTATACACTTCCTCGATCAGTCTTGCAGTACTTGCATCTCATTCATCAAAAAGGTCATCAATGTAACATCATTATATGAAATTTTCTGTTAATCCACTTAACAGTCCACCCTCTTATATATTTACCTAACTCCTCCAGCATAACGAGGTCAATTTTTGGTTTAATTTCAGAATTTTCCTTCTAACCTAGCCAAAGCCAAAAATCCCTGTCTGCCCAGCTATTTACCTATAGCAAAGGGGAGAATAGATAGATTTATTCCTTTCCCAAGAAAATTAGCAGAAAATGAAACCCAAACAGCTTCATCTAAGATTTGAGGTTTAGTTATTGATTCCATTACTTATGAAGAGAACTATTTGGCTATTGATGTTCATCTTGACACTCTGGTTCCAATATTCTGTTAATTTCTTAGTTTCCAAAGCAGCAAATATCATTTCCATGATATTCTGAGAATTGTACCTTTTCTTAGAGAATGTTCCACACAAAAAGAAAATTCCAGATAGAAACTGGAATTTCTTTGCAGGAATTCTTTCAATGTTTAATTACTTACAGATTTTTATCAATATCAATCTAGAATTTTCCACTGAAGCATAATGAGTTGTCAGTTGTAAAAGATTTTCAATCAATGAAAAACAAAAAATAGATTCTGCATGCAAATACTATAGTCTGAATATATAATTAATTTCACAAAGGAAATATTAGGAAAGGGGCAGTGGCATAGCTCATTTAAGAGCAGGGGAGAGTTAAAATGTTAGAAAAGCAACATTCTTGAATAATGTGCTTGGGGCAAGAGATCACTTTTCCAATGCATATTCTTAAAAACTGACATCTTTTCAATATGTTTTAAAACTATTTCTAGCAATCAAAGCAAACCACTAAGTTATAACATTTATACTGGTGTTTAAGTTTGGGGAGTGCTTGTGGCATGACAGGTGTTGTTGTTGGAAATGGTACCAGCAACCCGAGTTCAAAATCAGAATAAGGCTGTTTACATTTCACATCATTCCGATACCATTGGGAAAGGAATGAATCTTACTATTTCCCTCAAGCTATAGGTAAACAGTTGGGCTGCATTTGGCTCTTTAACCTTGGTATGGCAACCTATTTAGAAGAAGGAAAACTCAGAATTCAAACCAATTGGTCTCTACTAAAAAGTTGGTTTTGAGTTGCATCCTACAGTGAGGTAGGGTAAATACATCAAATGGAGTTTCATCTATTTTCACAGTGCAAGTCAAACCCCAAGATTGTTTATATCTTTTTAATTGTAATCAAAGTCACCCTAAACAATGCCAGTTATAGACGAAGGGTTACAAAATGACAAACGATTGGTGAGGAAGTAAAAAAATGGCACAATGACAAACAAAGAGTAAGGATGTAATAAAATGACAACTGAAGAGTATACCTGTAAGAAAATGTCAAATTAAAGATATGAATGAAACAAAATGGCAAATGAAGGTTAATAATACAACCTAATAGCAAATGAAGGATGACAACGAATCATTATATCAAAAGAAGAGTAAGATTATTACAAAATGGCAACTGAAGGGTTAGGATATAAGAAATTGATAAGTGATAGGTAAGGATGAAACAAAATGACAAACGAAGGATAAAGATGTAATAAAATGACAAGCAAAGAGTAAGGATGTAATAAAATGACTAATGAAGGGCCAGGATACAATAAAATGGAAAGTGATTGGTAAGGATGTAACAAAATGAGATAATGAAAAATGATGGGTAAGAATGAAACAAAATGACAAACAAAGGATAAAGGTGTAATAAAATGACAAACGAAGAGTAAGGATGTGATAAAATGACTCATAAAGGCCAAGGATGTTCAAAAATGATAAATAAAGAGTAAATATGTGACAAATTGACAAACAAAAGATAAGAATGTAACAAAATGACAACTGAAGGTTAAGGATGCAACAAATGGCTAAGGATATTCTTATCATTTAGAGTATTCAGACTACTGTCTTCATCTTTTTTTGTTATATTCATAATACATCGTTCAGCCTTCTTCAAGTGATTTTTACTGAACTTGGGAGCTTATACAGAACTTTGAACAACTGAACCCTTTATTTAATCCACTATTACAAATTATATCAGAAAGTCATAATGAATTAGTTCCATAATATATATATATATATATATATATATATATATATGGTGCCTTCAGTAAGTTTCCAGACTTTTTTGTACAGGCATTTAAAATTGTCGTAGACTTTTGAGAATTTAGTATGTTATTGCTATATATCTTATGAGATGACTGACAAATTTTTATGATTTCAGGTTCAAATGAACACCTACAGCTGGAATTGGTATACACCCTACTAAAGCCTGATTGTCAATGCTGGTAAATTTAAAAAATGCAATCTGGACATGAGGACACTTTAGAAGAACAATATGCAATAAAATTGTGTTTTAAACTTGGAAAAAATGACACAGAAACATATAGAATGCTTCAGACTACTTTTGGAGCATCTTGCATAAATCGAGCATCAGTTTTTGAGTGGCATAAGAGATTCAAGGAAGGCAGGGAGTCTGTAAGGGATGATGAGAGGTGTGAGACGAGTAAGGAAGTCAGAACACCAGAGTTGATTGGCCAAAGGGTTAGGGTTAGGGTTACTATGTTGAGGTTTTAAGGGAGATCAGGAAAAGATTCCGTCGGAAGAGGCCAGCACTCTTCAAATCGGGTCAGTGGTATTTCCACCAGGACAATGCACCAGTCCATAACTCCATCCTTGTCACAGACTATTTGACCAAGATGGGCATCAAGACACTTCCTCACCCTCCTTATAATCTAGACCTTGCTTCCTGTGACTTTTGGTTATTCCCTAAGCTCAGAGGCTGTCATTATGAGACAATTGAGGAGATGAAGGAGGCTGTAACGAAGGTCATTAACACGCTCACACAAGAGGACTTCCATGGGGCCTTCCAGAAATTGTTGGAATGGTACAAGTGCATTGCAGCCGGAGGAGATTACTTCGAAGGGTACTAGAGTTTCACGTGTGTACTATCAATAAAAGTGCCCATATGAAAAAATTCTGGAAACTTATATAATGATCTTCATATATGTAAAAGCTGTAATAAATGAACGTTAACTAACTCTCTAATGACCATTTCATTACAACTAGTTTCATATCCTTTTCTGAAAAGAATGCAATCAACAGATAAGAGGTGTGTGGAACATTGAATATTTCTTTGCCCACAGGAATCCATAAGAGAACATCACTTATGATTTTGTCCTTACTTCTCCATCATGTCTTGTTCATCTTATTTTGATGGCTTGTAAGATGGAAGGTAAGTGGCCAAAGAGCTGCTGTAAGGTGCAGCTTCCAGGAGTTGTTCAAAACAGTATGCAACATTCTTGTGTAGTTCCCATCAAGCTTTTTCTCAGTTTTTCATTGAGTGCAGGTAGTGCATCGATACAGTAGTACCATCTTAGCTACAGTTTGGAAGAAATCCCATTTCATTTCATCAGAGGGATTAGATTTACTTATAATCAACAACCTGTCAATAGTAATCTACACATTCTCAATGTGTAAGTTGTGAGAAGTACTAGATCATCTATGAAGTCTGGATTTATCAGAGTTTCAGTGAGATAGTGTCTTCTTCTTGTTTTTTTAATGTAAAAACATTTTTTTTATTTGATCTACTGACATTTGTCATACATAATCTTGGCAGATTATAAACATATATGTATTTACTTAACCGCTTGACATCAGGGGTTGAATAAACTATATTATTAATATATGTGTGTGTATTTGTTTGTTTGTGTGTGTGTGTGTGTGTGTGTGTGTGTATGTATGTGTGTGTATGTGTGTGTGTGTGTATGTGTGTGTGTGTGTGTGTGTGTGTACATGGATGTGCAAATGTGTTTCTTTTCTTTTAAGTATAAACAACTGAGAATAATTACATTAAAAAGATAATGAATTTTGTCATGATGAGATTACAACCACTTTTAAAGAATTGGCCATTGGTCAAGTGGAATGAACTGATTGTAAACTTTAATTTTAACAGGATGGTGTTTTTTTGTTTTGTTTTTTTTTTATGTTTATGAGAGGCAATTAAAATTTATTGACAGCATCTCATGCTTGCCTAGAAAGATTTTCACCTGAATGAGTTCTTTCAATAAATCACTGACATAAACATTCATTGCAAATGAAGTTTAATCAACCAGTTTTTTGCTAAACAGAAAGAAAGTAGTAAGATAGAATGAATGACTGAACAACAAAACAAAGAAAAATATACTTTAAAAAAAAGAACACACTGGAAAATATACACACTCAAACATTAACCCTTTCACAGGCAGTTAATCTTTTAAAATCTTTATAGAGTGGGAGAATTATTCTCAGAAAAATTGCAAAATGGAGGGTATGTTACTACAAGTCAATTAATCATCTATAAAAACAAACAAAACACGGTAAACTATTAATTATGATATTTTGCAAAACAACACAGTGAGGCCTCCTTGAAATGTTTCTATACTTTAATTCTAAATTGATCAATGAGCAGTCAGAAGGAAAATGCCTTACATTGAGCTACTGTGTAAACAACAAAAAGGTCCCTCTGCCTGCAAAAGGGTTAACAAAGATTGATACAATAAAATATATTCTATCCTGGAGAGTGGGTTAAAAAAAGTATCCTGGATATAACAATATACTGCATCTGATAATGCTGCTCCAGTTCTGGAGCTAAAAGAAGTGTTGAATACCCTTTCATTTTCCATTACTATCCGGTCCCATCTGACCCAGAATGGTAGTACTTGATAGAATCCCATCAAATATATCTGTTGAGATGCACTCTTATGGACCCCCACACATGGCCGTGCAAAAGCAGGACGACCAGCACGAACATACATTCGGCAGCTATGTGAGGATACGGGATGTTGTCCTGAAGACCTGCCTAGGGCGATTAATGATAGGGAGGAGTGGCGAGAGGGTCAGGGATATCCGTGCTACCAGCACGACATGATGATGATGATGACATAGGAATAATTTAAATCATATAAAATTATTATCTTTATTATTATTATTATAATTATTATTATTGAAATAGGAATTATTACTTAATAATTTAATTATTACTTAATAACTTTAAGTTAATTAACTTAATTATGTTCAAATTATTAGTATTTGATAGGAATACTTCAAATCATATAACTATTTCCCTAGTAGGCTGGGGCTGTAGAATACACTGACTGCTTCCCTGCAAAGAGGTAAAACTCCACTCAACAAGTGTCCAGGGTATGACACTAAATAATCTGATGGGAGGTTCCAGTAATGCTACTCTGGGGAATGCAGAGTATCCCTTCATTGCCATAGCTCAATTCATATTACATTGGAATGATGCAGTTCTGGAAAGAATTTTCAACCTATAGCAATATTATTTTTTCATCCAGAACTGCATCATTCTGACTTCTGAAAAAATGGTAAAACATCATAGAGCTATCAATGCTATTTGCCTAAATTCAATTGCACCACACAGATGACAGTTCAAAATGTGGGAGGTATATCTGATGCAACCTATATAAGAATTCAAGGAAATTTCAAGAATCATTGATATGAACAAAATTTCAAAAGTTTTTAATCAAATTGTCTTTTATCGGGGTTCTTTAGGCTTGTAAGGTAACTAGTCTAGGAGAAGAATAAATTCTGAATTCAAAACCAGGGTTGTGGGGCTAGCAATTCCAACCCATGAAAACCAACTTGATACTGAAACCGCAACACCATTACAGATGTGGTTGAGCTATAGCTCAGTACTTCTCAAGAATTCTGTAGCCCAATACTATTCATGGAATCTGCAGTCCTATATTCTTCAATGAATCTGGAGTCTGATATTCTTGAACAAGTCGGTAGCTCTACACTCTTCGAGGAGTCCGCAGCCCTATACTCCTCAAGGAATCTGTAATGCTATACTACTCTTAGTAAAAATAACAATCTTCTTCTCCTTCTTTTTTTTCTTTTTCTTCTTCTTCTTCTTCTTCTTCTGCTATGATTTCAGACTGATATGGATTAACACAAAAAGATATTTGTCTGAATAGAATGGTTTATACAGCAAACAGAAAAGCCTATTATTTCAGATTAATACGGATTCAAATGAAAAGATATATCAACCATTCTATTCTAAATCAGGACATTTCACTTTTCAATCATTTTTGACAATAAAGATTATCTTATTCTAAGTAAATAAAACCTACCATACTTGACTAACTTCTCCACAAGACTACCATGACAGTATATGACCCTTCGCCCCTCTACATTTAATGGAGTTAGGCTTGGTACAAGAAGCAGTCTAGAGTAAACATTATTAGAGCAGCTTTGATAAACATTAGTACACCATTTACCCCAATTTTGAATAAAAGACTGAAGTATGTGTTGCAGAATGGTTATTGTTGAAGGATATGAACTAGAAGAGCCAAGTTCTAATCCTGTGACACTACATGCAGTTGAGTACTTAATTAGTATGTAAAAATTAGAATTTATGAAATGTATTCTAATTAATATATATATATATATATATATATATATATATATATATATATATATCAGAAACAAAAAAAGATCCTTAAAATAAGTATCTTTTTGTTCAAGGCTTATGCTGAACAAAATGCTGGTTGACCATTCCTAAAGGTCAGTTAAGTGTGAGACAATCACTTTTGATTTTAAAGGTCAGTTAAATACAAGACAATTGTTTTTGATTTTGAAGGTTAGCAAATTTATTTAATTTTTCAGTTGTCATCAATCACAATGATGAAATGGGTGATTTCGTAAAATATATTTTTCTAGTCCTTGTCTTGGGGGTCAATGTCAAAGGGAGATTCGATTTTGCTCCACCCTGGATGGGGGTGAGCTGGGCATGGCTCATCCAATCAGGTGAGGCTGAGAATTTTTATTGTTCAACCCTGTTGCTCTGAACCTGTTCTTATTGGTCAAAGCATCTAAAAGGGGTTTTCCCTATACCTGTAAGATATAATCCTGAACTAGGATTGGCTGATTGGTGGGAATATGACTCCTAATTGTCTCTATTTGGACAACCAATCAGAACCATTTTTAGTCCCGATATTGGTCTATAAAAAATGGGATACTTAAACGAATCCTCAGAGAGGATAAGATAAAGGACCAAGAAGAAACTCAAGACTGCCAAAAAAGTATCTAGACCTGAAGTACTCTGAACAACCTTCAGACGTTACAAAATTTCAAAGTCCAAGACTTTAGAGACATTAGTGTTACTCTATCTGCACCTCATCATCACTCTTCCTCTCTCGATATTCTTTCTTCTTCTGTTTGCCAGGAAAGCAAACCTCATTTGTTTGTTATTTATTGTCTCACAAACATGTTTCAATAAAACGATTTTTTGTTCTTGTTAAATGACAGGTTTTCTCTATTCTTTGAGTTTCTAGACAATCTAGCCACTCATATTACCTGACCGTCAGAAGAAGATCCGGCTGAATTGTGTCAACCTCCCTCCATGGATCTTTCAAACACAGCATAGGCACGGAAGGATTCAACAAAGCAAACAGCCGGAAGCTAATGTGGTAGTTACGAACGCAATAGCCACAACAAGTGACTAGTAGTATACCACATTGGGCTGCGTGACTAGCATAGGACCACAATCCCATACAAGGCTATTTGCATTTCCTTTTGTGGTTAATGCCCTTGAGAAAGATATGAATCCTTCTCTTTTCCTTACAGCTATTAGGACAAACTGGAATGTTTACACTTGGTAAGACAACCCATTTAGGAGAAAGAAACTCTGAATTCAAAGTCAAGTGTTTGGTGCCATTAACTTCAACCCATAAAAAACCTATTTGCTACTGAAGCATCACAGCATCAAAGATGTGGTGTGGGTTTAGCCCTCTACTCGTCAAAGAGTCTGTTGTTCAATATGCCACAAGGAGTCTGAAGCCCTATACACCACAAGGAATTTGTATACTTTTAATCTTCAAGGAGTTTGCAGCCCTATACTTCCCAAGGTGTCAGTGGCTTTATACTCCTCAAGGATTCTGTGGCCCTATACTCCTTAAGGAATCTGTAACCCAATATTTTTCCTGGAACCTACAGCCTTGTACTCCTCAAGGAATATGCAGCCTACCCATCTATAAATATGCATTCTTATATAGCATGTCTCAATATACATGGGACCCATGTGACTGCTAATAATTCTACTAATAATAATGTTAAGTTCTTTTTTGCTTCAGATTTGAAAATAGTATACTATAACAACTATTAATCCTTGATCACAATGCCTTGGACAAGAGAAGAAAAATATTTTGTGTCATATTTTGAGACAAAATCTTTCATAACTGTATCAAAATAGAAGCAACCCATCAATATGATAATGATTTATTACTGAGACAAGAAGCTCAAAAAAAGATTGCATGTCCTGGAAGCTGAGATAATAATAATTAAAAAAAGAAATTGATTTGATGTCTCTAGCTCAAAGGATGCATTTTTACAAGATGTGTTCCAAATGACCTCCATTGTGTGTATATCAACAATAAATAATTATCATATTAATGGGTTACATCTATTTTGAGACACCCTGTACTTCTCAAGGTGTCAGTAGCTTTAAACTCTTCAAGAATTCTATTGCCTTATACTCTTTAAGGAGTCTGAAATCCTATAATTCTCCAGGAATCTGCAACCCTATACTCCTCAAGAAATCTATAGCCTAATACTTCTCAAGGAGTTTGCAGCCTTAAATTCCTCAAGGAATTTGTGGCCCTATACTCCAAAAGGAGACTGAAACCAATGATTTCCCAAGGAATCTACCGTCCCATACTCCTCAAGAAATCTGCAGCCCTATACTCCTAAAAGAATTTGCTGTGCTATATTCAAGGAGTCTGCAGGATGCAGTTATGCAGTTCTATTTTATAAGCCACTGTAATGGGATTAGAGCTTTAGTTTAAATATTGATCTATTTCTAGTTTGTTTTTTATCAGAATATCAGATTCTAATGATGAAGACAAAAAATTTAATTACCTTTTTAACATTGTTGATAATGTTAACTAAGTTCTTGATAAATCTTTTGTTAAAATTGAATAGGTTTTTATTCCCTTTTTAAAAATACTAGATTTCTTTGCAAGGAATTTGATATATAAATTGAATAAAAAAACTATTTTACCTTGTCCTGTTCTTAGAGATTGTCAAAGAATAAAATAACCATATTTCACTCACTGCTCATCAATAATTTAGTCAGTTCAAAACCTCCTTGCTTAACACTCAACAATATAAGGTACATATCGAGGGTAAAGTGAAGCAATCTAGGGAAAGGAGTAGAGCTCTCCCCTACACCTCCGTGTAGTAGCTGTTGAGAAGAGAGCCTTCTGGTCCCCCCTGACTATGGTCATCAACTTTACTTACCTTTTTTTTACACTCTTGACAAATAGAGTTAAAATCTGTTACATTTGAAAGGATTTTAAATAGACTTTATGTCAAGTCCTGCTCATGATGGAAGAGTTGGGTCAATAAGTATGCATAATTAGTGACCATAATCATTTAAACGTCATTGATGCAAAATAACACAAGCCTTTATATGCCATAAGACCAACTATAACATTGTATGTCCCTTCCAATGTCAAAAAGATGATGAGACAAAGAGGTTGTCACTTGATCTCAGTGACAAAAGAACAAACAAACACATTGGTACAGTTTGTTTCCCATGTTCATAAATGAGTTACTGAACCATAGCCAGATATTGATATGCGAAACGTACATAGAATGTTCCTAACATATATACATAGAACATAGGAATCTCGAAACATGAAAAACACTTACGACTTCTTAGTTCAGGTACGAAACTTTTTATTACCTTTGAGTTTAAAGGTTCTTTGAAATAAGGAGAGAGATACACATTCTTTCTATTCTGGCTTTTCCATCTGCACCCCCCCATCTCGTGCGGCACCCATCACAAGGCCACTGGCCTGGCTTCGGTGAGCAAGCGAAAGCCAACCATCTTCTTCTGAGGCAGAACTCAACTCAACTAATGGACTTTTCCAAAATCCCCAAAATCCTCCACGTGCTTCCGATGTGTGACATCACCCGCATTCTTTGGCCCCGTTTCCCATCTGAGCTATTGTGACATCTCTGAGTGACATGTTCGCTCCGCGCACATGTGCGTGAACACCTGTGTTAATGTTGCACTTAAGTAACCCATGCACTGAGCCGAAAGGTTCTCAGCCTAACTAAACCCAAAGGCATAAAACAAAATCCCTCGGCAATTATATTACATTACAACAAAGACTTCAAAGTTTTCGGTCATCAAACAAGTCATTCTCAGAATAATTATTTGAATATAAGATGCACTGTTTTTCCAGATTTTCCAACCCATTTTATACCCTAGATGTGTACAATAAACGTTTTTTTACTAGCACAGGCTTCACAATATTCAGGATAGGATGACTGAAACTAAGTGATATCTGTTGTCCAAATTGATGTGTTTTATGACATTACAGAGAAATATCCACTTAAATGTGTGTTTGTATATAATTTTGTTTCTTCTAATGTGAGCATATTTTCATTGCAAGATTTTTGCATTTTTGGGTGTATGTCAGTAAATACTATGTAAATTTGGGGGGTTTTTTTAGATATAAAGTATACTATCTAATTCTTATTTTTAGTTAATACAAACTATTAAAAAGTTGAACAAATACAAAATTTAGATTAAATTTTGATGCTACAAATTCTAAAAAGTCAGTGTTTATTATACACACAATTTCTTCTTAATTTCATTGTTCAAAGTTAAGGTTGGTTGGTTGGTTGGTTGGTTGGTTGGTTGGTCAGTTGGGTTTTATGGCATATCAACCTTTGTAGGTTATTTAACGCCAAATCCATTTTTATACAAATATTCAGTTATATTTCAAACAATTCAGTTTAGCATGAGTACACTGTTTAATTGTCAAAAACATTTCTATTTCAAGCAATTCAATTTAGTGAAACAGTTCTAATTCAAACAATTCAGTTCAGCATAAGCATGCAGTTTACTTCTATTTAACCCATAAATAGGGCCCAATCAGGGGCTACCATTCTGGGCTAGAGTGGACCTGGGAGCAATGACAATAAAAGGGTACTCTTCATTCCCCAAAGTTCCAGCATTACTGGAACCTCACGATCAGATCGTTTAGTGCTGTATCCAGGACACTCGTTGAGGGTGGGGGTCTTACCCCTCTGCAGAGAAGCCCCGGCCGACTGGGCAATCAAAGTTAAGGGTGCATATTACACATGAATGTGTTTATACACAAATAATATTTGGTAAATACAAGGGACCAAATTTCTGTCATTTTAATTTTTTGGTGGGGAGTAGGACTTATTTAATAGAATGTTATGAAATACTAAGGTTAGTCAAAAGTTTTTCAGTATTTGAATACAATCTATTTTCTAGAATAAACTCCTGGAACTGATACCACATCCAGCATATAATCTGGACCTAGCTCCCTTGGATTATTGCTTGTTCCTATCCATGGCCCACCTCTTGTACTTGTGACAGTTCAACAACCGAGAGGCAGAGGAAGCTTCAGTGAAGGAATTCTTCACTTTGAAGAACAAGAACTGGTATCAGCATGGGATCAAAGAAATGGCAGAAAGGTGGCTTTATGTAGCACAACACAATGGCCTCCACTTTAAATGCTAGACTGCTTTTGTTGTAACTTGAAGAATAAAACAATAAGTTAGCAAAATATTGCAAAACTTATGATTCACCTTCATAGGTTTGATCATTCATGAATATCATGTTCTTTAAATTCAATTTGGTATGTTCATCATCAGTAAATTCATTGTGTGGAAAATTCATCGTATGGTAAATTTATCACAGGTAAATTATTTATGTCGGAATTCAGAATTTAATTATTGCTTTTAAGAATTTAATAAAAAGAGATAAATGTTTTGGTTTAGGTTTAGGGAAACACTATATCATAAGAGTAATTAATCTCATATGATGGATTTACATGCAATAAATTTATTATGCAATGAATTTACTAGTAATAATTCACCATACAGTAAATTTACAATACAATGAATTCATGAATGATAGATTTACCATACAATGAATTTACCAGTGATAGATTTACCATATGATGAATTTAGCAATGATGAATTTACCACAATGAATTTACCTTGAATCAAGGAAGTTGATTGAAGCTGATTGGATGAAACAGTTTTGTAACAAATAGAAACTGGTACTTACTTGACATAGTAAATCCTGCCTGAGGCATGTAACTTGGCTTCACAGTTGTCAGGTAGTTGGTTGTTGAGGCTCTGAATGTAATCCAGACTTAGTAAGTTTCGAGCCATGCAGCTAGCATGCGTACAATCGACACAGCAAAGAAAGGTTAGGATTTGCTGACCTTTTTTTGAAAGCTGAATCCCTTAAAGGTCACAATACTGTATGCAAAAAAAAAAAAATAATGATAATTTAATTTCCTCTTAAAAACTGGAAGATTTACGACAAAGCAGTTTGATCATTTATTAATGGATTATAATTTGTAAATGTATTTTGTAGCAGTTTTTGATTTTAGGGAATATCTTTCTATTTTATTTTATTTTATTTTTTGCTCCTCAAAATGACTTTATCAAAATATCTTTTGTCTTTATCAAAATTGTCACTGATTGTGTTTTGTGAAGAGGACCCTCTCATATGGGCATTTTTTATTATTATTGAATAATGTTATTGGTAAAAATTTATGGAAAATAAAGAGTCATGTGCTGTGTTTTCTCTTGTACAGACATCGAAAAAGAACAGAGTTTATGAAACTATTTGCTTTTGATTGTGTCAAAATCTCTATTCACCTGGAAGGAGGAATTTTATTGTTTCATTCTATTTCTTCATTTGTTAGGTTTCCCAAATTTTGGGCATCAAATTTGCCTTCGAAATATAAGAAGTGTTATCAGGTAAGAAATATTGATTTAAGGCATATCTTTATTTAATCTTTTTTTTTTTTTACCCCTTTCTAGATAAGAAAATGTAGTTAGAAATTTGTTTTTTAAATTGATAACAACTTAAAAAAAATATCTATAGAAATATTTGCTAAAGTCCAAAGAAGAAGAAAATAAATAAAACTAACTTAGATATATAAAGCAAAAAAAAAAGTGGGAGATGTGGAAAACAAGAAATATATCCTCAAGGAATAGATACGAAAAGACTGACTTTCATTTTGAGGGTTTCTTTTCCTGTAATTTTTTTACAAAATAAAGAAAAAAAAAAGAAAAAAGAGAAAAAAGAAAAAGAAAGAAAGATCTTAAAGTAACTAAACTTCTTCACTCAAAAATGTATTGATTTGTGATTTGTAGAAATCTGGAAAACTAGTTATATAAAATTTGCACATGTTTAAACACTAAGAACTATGACATTTGTCTTATGTATACATCTCACAAAATGTGATATATATGACACATCTGAGTAGTGATAGTGAGATGAGCAATTAATAAGAATATATTATATGAAAGAAAAACTAGTCAAAAATCAATAACAATTACCATGCTTCATCTCAGAAAATCAGGCAACATTTATATCTACTACAACTAGTGGTAAAGAAATTAGTGAAAAATTAATAGTCATAAAAATTCTTCATCTAAGAAATTTAGAAAATCTAAGATTTGACTTATGACTATTATGTTTCATACTACTCAGACAACAAAAACTAGATGAATGAAAAACTAATCAAAAATTTTGAATAATTGATTTAAGAAATTTATAATACTATTACATCTAATTATTAATATGTATGAATAATAAACAAAAATAACAGGAAAGAAAAACAAGAAAAATTAACACTTCATCTAAGAAATTTGGACAACTTAAAACAATTACATGAGCTAAGTGGAAACAAAATTTGATAGAATAAAAACTAATAAAAACTTAATAAAGAAAATATTTCATTAAATAAATTTGAACAATTTAATCTCATTGCATGCACTACTATGCCAGGTAAACAAGATTAAGATTAAAGAAAAATTAGTCAGAAATCAGTTATAAAATGCATCATCTAAGTAACTCAGACAAAAATGATATCTAAAAAGAAATGCATTGGTATTTATTGTCTTTGTTGTGAAATTAAAACCAGTTCTGAGAATGTTGAGGGCAAAGATATCTACACATTTCCTTTTTCTTGTCACAAATAAGTCAAGAATATTTCAAGAAAATAATTTATATTTTCTTTCAGTTACTTTGATCAGCATCACTGGAAAAACTTTCATTCATCAAAAGTCAGTTATTGGCGTATGTCAGACGACACGTTTAATTCAGGTTTATGAAGACTCAGCTTTCAATAAATGCCCATCCAGCCACTCACAGACCATAACCCTACTCGATTTGTTGGACGTGACTAGATATACAATAAAATTACCATGAAGAAGCACTATACATTCAAATGGTTATTATATATAAATGTTCACGGTATGTGTTCATATGTTTAAAGAAACTGGTTGTAAGATTGCAACACTAGTTAAGATAGCAGGAATAATATTTAGAGTTACAGTTGTCACAATTTCCAGGAAGAAATGGTAACTATTTTCAGTTGAGTTATCGGCAGTTCAAAGAAAATTTGACAGTTAATTTTTAGTTTAAGAGATAAAAATGGATACAGACTTCTTTTCTAACAAAGAGATTTCGAAAATAAAGCCACTGCTTATAGACAAGATCAGGCTTCAGATATTTCTTTGGAACTGAGACAAAGTTTAAAATGAGAATATTTTATGACAACATCAGAAATAACAAACTGAGTATCATGTGATTTAGTTCATACTTGTGGTTTAAGCTGACTCTTCTTTTAAGTTAAAGTGATATTCAACCTTTTATTTTTTTCAAATTAATATTTTCTTGAGTTAGAAGTTATTCAAATTTGTCATGTGCTATCATTTAAATCTAAATAGTTCTAACATAATTTTGTTGAATTTTTGTCCAAGACTTCATCAATCTCCCCCGTATGCAGTTATAGGGTTTTGTACCATCTCTGTTGAGCAAAGATTAGGAAACTTTATTATTTATTTATTTATTTATTTATTTATTTCTGTTTGCAAGCCTTTTTTTTTGGGGTTTTTTTTTTTATTCTCCTTTCTGAAAAAATGTTCATTGAATAAGAGGAGATTAAGAAAGATCCATTGATTGTTGTCACAGCATACAACTTTATGACATCCAAGCCGAAACAAGAAATACCTGAAATAAAAATAAAACTGTTTCAGTAAAACTGAAAAAAAAAGGATAGAAAGAAAAACAAAAAAGGAAAAAAAGGTACATAATCATAGAAGAAATCTAACTTCTTTATTATACAATAATGTACTTCAAACAGTGTGTTCACCTTAAACTGCTCTTCCAGTGAGGCTTAGAATACATTCATTGTATTCCCTGAAGAGGAGTAAGATCCCTCCAAAAAAGGGATGACCTGGATATGGCATTAAACCACAGCTGATGGTGAGGCTCTAGTTCTGAACATCTGGAGAGTATGGAGTACTCCTTCACTGCCATTACTTTCAGGTCTGCTCTTACTACGAGTGGTAGTACTCATTAAGGTCCTGTCTATGGATAGAATAGATCTGTTAAAAGATTATTCTTATTTGATAGGACCATGTGCAAAAAACAAAATCTTATTAGAAGCAATTACACAAAAAATGTAAATATAATTGTACAATGAGTGCAATTCTCTTACCTCTGGGCATAAGATAACCCTAAACAGTTTGTCATGCAGTTATAATCAATCAGAATCAGATTCACATTAAAAATTACTTATATTTGCTTTATTTGACATATACAAAATGTGATCAAAAAGCACTGACACTAAATCTGTGAATTTTTTAATTTAAACATCTAAAATTTAAATGAAGACAAGTGAACAGTTGAGTCACTTATATGAGTAAGTGAGTATACAATCTGTTTAAATTTCTCCGATGAGGAGTCGTTATTTTTTAAAATTATTTATATGACTCAGACTATTGTCTTCATTTTAGTTATTATATACTTAATGTTTTGGCCTTCTTCATAATTGTTTACCATCAGAAAATTTTGAATCAAACCCATTATTCTATCCACAAGAGCAAACTGTTCTCACTCAATAGTTCATACCTTAGAATATCCCATATCAATTACTTAGCCATTTCAGTTATTTCACACTTGTGGTTTTGCTTTTCTTTCAAGCAACAACTTCAATTGAGTAAATAATATAAATAAAATGAAGATGTCTCAACAGTTGTCTAAACACTGAGACATTGACTACATGAATCTTGCAACTTTTTAAACAGCAGTTTTGAGGGAAATACAGGATTGTATAAATGCTGCACTTTACATACTCATCAGACTTAGCACTGTTTCTTGTTTCTTACATCGAACATTCATTTCAAAGGTAAAATCTGAGGACATGAAAGACATTAAATACAATGTCAAAATTTCTTACTATGTCAAAAAAGAAGTTTCAGAGGTGCTTCAACCAATTGAAACTCACTGGAATAAGTGTGCTAAATACAAAAAAGGCTTTTATGAAGAAAATTCGTGTTCCTTTGTGTAAATAGAGTTTTAGTCTCAACATCTTGTAAGCACACCCAAAAATTTCTGATTACTTATGATACCTGCAGTCCATAACAAGTCCCCATTTAAGTACTGACCAGATTCATAGTTCCTTAACTATGTTTATCTAGCAGAAACTGGTGGTTTAATTGCAATTTGACTATAAGTTGACTCATATCTTTATCATCTAGATTTCAGGTCTCTATCATCATTGGTAACTTTCTGAGAATTTTCAATTGAACTCTTTATTCAATCAAGTGAGGAATTCAATATTCCAGTCCAAAAGTTCCAATAGGCTGGGATTATAGAATACACCGACTGCATCTCTGCAGAGAGGTATGATTCTCACAATGAGTGTCCTGAATATGACACTAAACAATCTGATGGTGATGTTTCAGTAATGCTGGAGCATTGGGGAATTTTGAGTACACCCAGGTTCACTCAGCCCCAGAGAGTTAGCACCTGATAGGGTCCTATCTATGTGTCAAACAGAGCTAAAAAGTGTACTTATACTCAACTGAATTGTTTGAAATAGAACTGTTTTGACATTTAAACTGTATATTAATGTTTAACTGAATAGCTTGAAATAGAATCGTTTTTATGTATAAAAATGGTTTTGGCATTAAATAACCAACAATGGTTGATATACCATAAAACCAAACCAAACCAAACAATAAGCCTCAGTTTGAAATATAAACAGTCTTGAAACAGATGCTTCCTGATAATGGTTGCAAGCTAAAAGTTAAAAGAGTTAATAACAAAATTATAAAATTTATTTACTAATGTTGATTTGCTGATTTTGTTCATTCACACACAGACACATGTATGAATATGTGGCATTTATATATTATATATATATATATATATATATATATATATATATATATATATATATATATATATAAAGAGAGACAGAGAGACACCATAAAAATATCTTCCATACTAGTATAGCAGAGGAGATATAAAACCTAAAAAATATTATGATTATGATTACTAGAATATATATATTGAGATCTGTCTCCATCTCTGTCGGTCTATCTTTCTCTCTCTCTCTCTCTCTCTATATATATATATATATATATATAATATAAATATAAAACCTAAAAAATATTATAATTATGATCACTAGAATATATATATACATATATAGAGAGAGAGCTGTCTCCGTCTCAGTCTATCACTCTCCCTCTCTCTCTCTCTCTCTCTATATATATATATATATATAAGAATTGTTGCATAAAAATTGCTCAATGATATTATGGTAGAGCAGGTATAAATCCCAAAAAATATGATTATGAAATTCTATGACTCTAAGTTTCATGTAGTGTAAACTATCATCTGACAGAAAAGTGAGAAAATTATCTATTTTTGTAGTGTGAGGTATAGTTTTGTTTTTTTCTTGTTTTATTTCTCATGTGAGTGTCACATGTACTTACATTTTCACATACGACTACACCACACACAATAAATATGATTAACTCACCATTTTTCTCACATTTCCATCTGATAATTGGGCACACCATATAAAACTTCAAGTAACAAATTTCTAGTTTTCACAATTATATATACACATATATATATACCTGTCTCCATCTCTGTCTCTCTGTCTGTCTGTCTCTCTCTCTCTTTATATATATATATATATATATACGCGGCATAATCTGATAAAGACTTTGGACTTGAATGAAAAATTTTTTCTACTATGATTATTTTACTTTTGTTCACATATTTAAAATAATTTTTTATAGAATGCTTTTATGTGCAGGCATCTTTTGAAGTCAAAACATGTTAGCAGAAATAAAATAAATAATAATAAATATATCATCAACTAAACCAAATATATATCTTTTGTCTGTTTACCTTTTTCCAAATGTATTCTGTCTGATTCATTTCATTCCCTCACACACACACACACACACACATACACATACATATATACTATCAATTAAATAGCTGGATAGACTTGGCTCTCTTTTTTTTGTAGGGTGACCAGTCTAGGAGAAGGAACACATTTAAATTCAAAATACAATCGATCTTGGGTAGTGAATCCTGATTGCAAATCTTGTTATTCTATGGGTTACAATAACTCTGAAAGCATATGAGGGCAAAATGATGGTATGGCAAAAGTGTATTGTGGTCTCACAAAGGAACAAGGTGGTATCGACAGATAGCTACTCAAGTTAGTAGAATACCATAATGAGAAGGAAAACTCATTATATCTCATGGTGTTTGTGATTATGGATTATCTTGCTATAACTTGTTACTGGCATATGATCACAATCACTCAAAGAGTGGTGTTTGTGTTGTACAAGCTTTTGACACTTAATCCCCAGATTCACGAATGCTTCTTTTTTTTCTTGTTTATGAGAATCAATCATTTCTGAAAATGGAGCAATCATTACATATATATATATATATATATATATATATATATATATATATACAAGGTGCATACGATAAGTTTCCAGACTTTTTTCATATAGGCATTTAAAATTGTTGTAGACTGTTGACAATTCAGTATATTATTGCTATACATCTAATGAGATGCCAAACCAATTTTTATGATTTCAGGTTCAAATGAACAGCTACAGCACCAATTGGAATACACCCTACTAAAGCCTGATTGTCACAGCTGGTCAATTTCAAAAATGCAACCTGACACTTTAGAAGAACTATATGCAATAAAATTCTGTTTTAAACTTGGAAAAATGCCACAGAAATGTATGGAATGTTTCAGACTGGTTTTTGACCATCTTGCATGAATCAAGCATCAGTTTTTGAGTGGCATAAGAGATTCAAGGAAGGCAGGGAGTCTGTGAGGGATGATGAGAGGTGTGGAAGGAGTAAGGAAGTAAATACACAGAGTTGATTGGCCAAACGGTTAGGGTTAGGGTTAAGGTTACTATGTTGAGGTTTTAAGGGAGTTCAGGAAGAGATTCCATCGGAAGAGACCAGCACTCTTCAAATCGACTCAGTGGCATTTCCACCAGGACAATGCACTAGTCCACAAATCCATCCTTGTCACAGACTATTTGACCGAGATGGGCATCAAGACAGTTTCTCAGCCTCCCTATAGTCCAGACCTTGCTCCCTGTGACTTTTGCTCATTCCCCAAGCTCAGAGGCTGTTGTTATGAGACAACTGAGGAGATGAAAGAGGCTGTGACGAAGGTCATTAACACGCTCACACAAGAAGACTTCCATGGGGCCTTCCAGAAGTTGTTGGAACGGTACAAAAAGTGCATTGCAGGCAGAGGAGATTACTTCGAAGGGTACAAGAGTTTCATGTGTGTACTATCATAATTATAATATATATATATATATATATATATATATATATATATATATATATATATATATATCTTTTATATTAATATCTTCTGAATATGACTTTATAAGAATGAAAATCAAATTGTTGAAAATAAATAATTCATTGGTATGATGTTTTGTTTTTCAGACCTTCATTAGTCAAGAGAATCTTTTAAAAAATGAACTTGAAGTATTTGATGAAGCTTTGAAAATTGAAACATGTCATTGCAAATCAATTGATATTTTTATTAGTTTGGCTTACATTTTTCATAATATACTTTTTATCATTTATACTTATATATATATATATATATTGGAGTGTGGTTTTATATATAAGCAGATATTTTATGGAGTATAAGAATTAAAATTCAAGGTAAATCAATTCTAAGCTATATCTGGAAACTGTAGAATTTACATTTGAGTTAAGATTTTTATTTTACGGTTGAGTTTTCCTTCGTTTTTGTTCATTGAATAAATTACAATTTTTTTTAATATCTGAATCTGCCAAATGCACACAGTGGTAAATCTATTTTCAAATCTCTCAGCCTTACTGAACTATTCAAGTTCCTGTCTATCACTGTCCACTTATAATAATTGACACAAAAAGCCTGCTGCTGCTGCCACTACTATGAAGACTGCTGCTGCTACTGCTGATGAAGATGCTGTGCTACTGCTGATGAAGATGCTGCGATGATGATGATGATGATGATACTAAAAGAAAAAAGTCATTAAAATTTATCTATCTATAACTGGAGGTATTTATATCCGTCAAGGGAGATTTCAATCCGTCTATCAATAGATGCATCTATTTCAATATTCTTATTTATCACTATTTCTCTTGCTTGATTGGACCCTGTCAAGGTTGACTATGAGAGTAACAGCTTATATATATATATATGTATATATATATATATATATATGTATATGTATATATATATATGTGTGTGTGTGTGTATATATATATATATGGGTGGAAGTGCCCGTGGTGTAATCGCTATTGTCGTAGGAAATGGACACGGCGACACAAGTTCAAATCCTGGACATGACTGATTGCATTTCACATAGCACTAATACCCTTGGGAAAGGTATGAATTCAAATCGGTTAAACTCCGCTAAAAATTTGACCTTGTGTCATATCCTGCCCGAGCAGAGGGGTTGGTAAATATATATATATATATATATCATATCAATTAAATTGGTTTTGAGTTATTTTGCTTTTTAATGTTGTTTTTCTTTTGAACTATCAAGTTTTTATTTTGCAGCAGCAGCTGCTGCTGCTGTTGCTACTTGGGCAGTTTGGGAACCTCACATGGTGTAATGGTTATCGAGCTTGTCTAACAGAGCGCAATTCTGGCTTTGTGCCAAACTAAACAAAGTCTAAAGAGCAGCAATGTGTCAGTAATTTAAAGAAATCATTTATTCTATATAATATCCAATCACAGCCCTCATGAATTGGGGTTGCAGTGTCCAAACATTCAGGCTTCCTCTTTCAAGCAAGATCACCACTGGCCTCTGTATAAGGATGCACATACATAGCAAAATCATCTTATACCCCATTCAAACACTGAGCAGATTAAGCAATCCTACAAGTTTTTGAAATTCTAAATCCAATATCTTTTCTTTTCTAATTAATAGCTCTCATTTGGTGTTGATTAGGGCATAGCTAATGGGGTATTTCTTTCTAAAGCAAATCTACTTTTCTGAAAGTATGGGTTCAATGCCAAAGTCAGGAAATGAGGGAATATACACAAGAAGAAGAAGAAGAAGAAGAAGAAGAATTTCAGTTTTAGTTTCTTCATTTACAGGCATATCAACCTTCATAGGTTATAAAAATGAAAGAAGGAGGAGGGAGAAGAAAGAAAGAAAGAAAGAAAGAAAGAAAGAAATAATTAATGAAAAAGAAGGAAAGATGATGGACAAGAAAAAAGAAAGAAAAACTGAAAGCAAAAGAAAAGAAAGTGAAAGGTGAAAAGGTGAAAAGGTGAAAGAGAATAAGAAAGAAAGAAAGAAAGAAAGAAAGAAAGAAAGAAAGTTGATCATTTATGGTTCACTATGGATGATCACCATTTTCACCATAGCTGATTATTCCTTCAACAATTATTTGCTCAATGAGCCTTATAATAATGTTTAATCATTTACTAATTAAGCACACAATTATATTACTCATAATTTCTTTTAGATTAATTGTAATTAATAAATTTCTCTGCATGATACTCATAACTGAAGTCCTTCATATCATTTGGTAAGAAAGACATCAGTTAGAAATGACTGGCTCAACTGGAAAAAAAATTTACTTTACAAAAAAAGAAAATTTATCAAAGAAACATTATGAGATTGACAATATATTCATATCTCTCATTATTTTGATGTTTATTTACACTGAAGCATAATTTTACTTTAAAGTATGTCTTTTAGACATCTCTTTTATTTTGTCATATTTGCTATGAGTTATCAAAGAAATAATAAAACAGACTTAATGATGCTCTACTCAGATAACCATAATTAAGTTTAATTATTAGATAATGCTGATTGCAGACATAAGATGATTGGCCCAGTCAGCTGGGGCTGTAGAATACAACAACTCCATCTCTGCAAAGGGGTAAGACTCACACAATGAGTGTCCTAGATATGACACTAAACAACCTGATGGAGAGGCTCCAGTAATGCTGTAGTTTTGGAGAATGCAGAGTACCGCTTTATTGCCATCACTCCCAGGTCCACTCTGACACAGAGAGATCGCATCTGACAAGGTTCTATCTATGGGTCAAATAGAACTAAACAGTGTACTTATGCTAAACTGAATTGTTTGAAATAGAACTGTTTATATGTATAAAAATGAATTTGGCATTAAATAACCTACAAAGGTTGATGTGCCATAAAACCAAACCCAACCATAAGATGATATTACTAGAGTGTGTCAAAAGTTTCGCAATATTTTGGTTATGCAAGGCACAATTCAGCAGCTCCAGATACTTCACGCTGAGGTTGTGGAGGTGATGAACCACACTGGACTCTGAGATGCTGAGCTTGCCTGATACTCTCCAAGTGCTAATTGCCAAATTTGCCACTTTTGCAACCCAAGTGAAATTTCTCTTACTATCAGCTTACAGTATTGTGATCGCCTGTACCTTCACCTTTTGCACAATAAATGTTTTTGGTTGCTTTGACAGCATCACAGCCCAGTTGGCTGGAGCTGTCGAATACACCGACTGCATCTCTGCAGAGGGGTAAAACTCCCACAATGAGTGTCCTGCATATGACACTAAACAATCTGATAGTGAGGCTCCAGTAATGCTGGAGCTTTGGGGAATGCAGAGTACCCATTCATTGTCATCGCTCCTAGGTCCTCTCAGGCCCTGAGTGGTAGCACCTGATAGTGCCTTATCTATGGGTGAAATAGAACTTTTTGATATTTAAACCATGTACTTTTGCTAAACTGAATTGTTTGAATAGAACTGTTTGATCATTTAATTGTGTGTAAACAAATGACTGATGTTTAATTGAATTGTTAGTGATACAGAGTGATACTTGAAACCATTTAACTGGGTGTAAAGAAATGAGCTCTGACTCATTTAAAAATGTTATTTCCAAAATTTGTTAAGAAATCATATATCTAATATATATGTATAAAAACGATTTGGCATTAAATAACCTACAATGGTTGATATACCATAAAACCAAGCCAACTCAAAAAGCATTGATTTCAGTTTCTTTGTTTTAATGGCATATCAACCTTCATAGGTTATTTAATGCCAGATCCATCTTTGTAGAAGAACTACAGTGATACCATTTAACCTATGGCTTAGGCACCTAAGTTCATACTTTTCCTAAGGGTATTAATCCAAAAGTGAATGTAACAGTGCAGCTAGAGTTTGAACTCACTTACTTCAATGCCACAGTCTAGCACTTTAGTCATTACACCATAAGGACTTCCCTTATAAAGCATAAGTTCCCAAATTAGTCTACACTACTTTTTCTTCTCTGTGGCTTTCAAATCAAACATGGAGTGAATCAATTCATAATGTGTCAGCACACCAACTACCACAACACTACTATATGCACCACAAATTGGTAAGGAGCATCCAGAGCAGCTAGATTGCAAATTACCAAAATATTGCAAAACTTTTGACTCTTCGTTTGTCTTAGAATAGCAGCGATTCCCAGAGTTAATGTATTACACATTGATTCATTTTAAAAAATGAGACTTTTGCTATTTTAACTTCTCGATGATTTGGAGCCTTGGGCACAATCCAGTTCTCCAGCAATTCAGTCTGTTACTAATTGCAATTTTCCCAAATTTCTAAAATGAACCACTGTCACTTATAACCAATTTTTAACTTATATTCCTTTTGTTCTATTTCTCTGGGTTATTTACAACTAATATTAATAGGATGTAATGTTCTTCAGCTGTCTAAATCTCTTAGATGAAACATTATTTCACTCCTTGCAAGTTTTTTGCATCATTTTTAACAGGTGGTTTTTGGCTGAAGTCAAAGTGACCGCAAGTCTCCTCAGGTTTCCTGTATTTTTCTAAGTAATCCAACTGATCTTAACTTTGTTGTGGTCAACTTATCAATTCACCCTCTGATCTCCAATTCACTCAGTCTCTTTAACAGGTTCTTGGAAACTGTTCCAAGTGTTCCAACTACAATTAGTATCACAGTCACCTACATGTTCCACAGCTTTTTCAGCTCTCTGGCAAGATCTAGGTATTTGTCAATCTTTTCGATTTCTTTTATCTTCACTCTGGGGTCTACTGGAATAGCAAAATCCACTAGATGACATTCTTTTCTTCTTAATTAATCTGGATTTTGTGGTTTTTGCATTTCAAAAAAATTTTCCACATCTCATTTTCTAGAACTGATTCTTGTTTGTGCATATAGAATTTATCTGTATGTTCAAACTTTAGTCTCTTGCACAATTTCCAGTGGATCACCTTTCCCACCCAATCATGCCTACTGTTGTATTTTTTTTGGCTATTTGTTGCATTCTCTTATTGTTTCATCTCTTTCACCATATAACCAACTCTTCAGCAAATTATCAATCAATTTTTACTTTGATATAATTAGTTCTTATAGTATTATTTCACACTGCTATTAATGAGATTAAGTTTCTCCCTTCAGATTTTCCCTTCTGAATCATGTCTCAGTCATTTCATGTGCAATTTTCCCAATTTGTCTCTTGAAGTATCCATACAGTTGTTTCTCTTCCCATATTATTATAATTCTTGTGAGTCTTTCACTCCAGCTTTAATTGGTTGTTTACTTAGTTGCAATATCAATGTTTTAAAAGCCATTGTATTAATGTAGTTCAAAATCATTTAAAAGATTATCAGATCTTTTTGACACATAGATGTGGCCCTAACTGGTACTTTAGGTTGGTGGAAACTGTAGAATAATAATAGCACTTTCCGCCATAATGTCCATGCAATGATGTGCCCATATGTGCACAATCAGATATCACAGCCCATGCAATGACGTGTCCGTATATCAACAGTCAGATCCTCAATAAATAGTCCTCCTTCTTCTCAAGTAGTATTCTTCTCTGGGCAACTATGTTTACTTCATAACTGAGTACTTGCGTGAACAACTTCACAAGTTCAGCAGAGACCTGGGAATATTGGTAGGTTTTATAGCATATCAATTCTTATTGGGTTGTTTAATACCAAAGTCAATTTAACAATTATGGTTTTCTATTTGTTGATTTGACTGAGATTGGCAGTATTATAATATTCTAGTTTAGCTGGCAACGATGAACTTAGCAGATTCAATGCAGTCACAAGATAACATCAACAAAGTGGTTTCACAGGAAAGAGAATATAATTTATTGCCTATGGAGAGAGTGACAGGTATTTCCATTCGCTGATAAGATCAACAAATTACCGGAAAAAAAACAAGAACTATGTAAGTTCCGATAACCAGCCATAAACAGAAAAATATATGGGGAAAACGGTGTGTTCATGGGACTTGAGAGACAATATAAGGTCTGTAATTTTGGACTGAAGGCAGAGACCCACTGGTTGCTCAAGCAAAGGGGAGAGATCAGTTGGTCTCTCAAGCGAAGGGGAGAGACCTGCTGATCACTCAATCAGACCTGTCAGCTCCTCATGTGTGTTCTTTGGCCATTGCACTACTTCACAAAAAGGGTTTCCACCACAGAAGAAAGATATGTGCGAACTCTCTCTGACTGTATTCCTACTACACACAATCATTGCCGTCAAAGAATAAAAATATAAGTCATATTTTTATATATCTACGAGTTTTTCATTGTTTGTCCAGCAGTTTGATATGCAACAGTATCAGTTGATGTCAGATGAGAGCATTGGTATTGCATACAGCATGGTATCCACTTGGCAACTGGACTCTGAACATGCAAGTACTACAACTGGTATGACAAGCATGACTACTGCTAACGGTCTCGATTTATGTATCTTCTATACATGTGCTGTATGGCCATATTTGCATAGCATGTGTGTGTGCATGCAAATATTCATATCCATAAGCTGGTGGTGTTACTTCATTGAAACGTCCCCAAATAATATTCTTCCACTAACATGCACTATTATATAAAGTTTCCAATTATAAAAAATCAACTGGCCCATTGGCATAATGGTTCAAATATTTGCCAATGGCCTGGGAGACTGGGGTTCAATCCCTGGTTGAATCATTCCAAAGACCCAAAAAATGTTACATAATGCCTACTTGCTTACCACTCAGCATTAAAAGGTACAGATCAAGGGTAAGTGAACCAATCTAGGGAAAGGAGTAGTGCCCTCTCCTACCCCTCATTGTAGCAACTATTGAAAAGGGAACCTTCAAGTCATCTTTGACAACAGTCGGCCAACTTGCTTACTATCAAGTAAAGTACAAAAATGTATCTTCACAGTCATTTTAAACAGGTAAACACTTCATGCTTAATTGAATATAAATGATTGAAGAACCAATATATTAATGTAGTTAAAAATGACTTTAAATATGGTTTGGTTTGTTGGGTTTTATGGCATATCAACCTTTGTAGGTTATTTAATGGCAAATCCATTTTTATGTAAATAATCAGTTCAATTTAAACAATTCAGATTAGCATGAGTACACAGTTTAATTGTCAAAAACATTTCTATTTCAAACTATTCAAGAAGTTATATATTACAATTCAGTTTAGTGTAAGTACAGTTTCAATGTCAAAAACAGTTCTATTTCAAACAATTCAGTTTAGCATAAGTACGCAGTTTAAATGTAAGTACATTTTAATTGAGAAAAACATTTCTAGCTATTCAGTTTTGTCAAGCAGTTCTAATTCAGCTAATTCAGTTTAGTATAAGTACAGATTTTGTTTACACACAGTTAATATTCAAAACAGTTCTATGTTAAACAATTCAGTTTAGTGTAAATACAGTTTCAATGTCAAAAAACAGTTCTATTTGAAATAATTCAGTTTTGCATAAGCACACAGTTTAAATGTAAGTACAGTTTGATTGTAAAAAACATTTCTATTTCAAGATATTCAATTTAATCAAACAATTCAGTTTAGCATAAGTATACCATTTGTTCTATTTAACCCATAGATAGGGCCCTATCAGGTGCTACCACGCTGGGCCAGAGGGAACCTGGGAGCAATGGCAATGAAGGGGTGCTCCATATTCCCCAAGGCCCCAGCATTACTGGGACCTCACCATCAGATTGTTTAGTGTCATATCCAGGACACTCATTGGGGATGTCTTACCCCTCTGCAGAGGTGCAGTTAGTGTATTCTACTGCCCCAGCCAACTGGGCAATGTACAGAGTTAAATGTCTAATAGTTTTATTTTAGATAATTCAGTTCAGCATAAGTACACAGTTTAAATGTCAAAACATTGCTATTTCGAGCAATTCAGTTTAGCATTAGTATGCCGTTTAAATGTTAAAACAGTTCTATTTTAAACAATTCATTTTAGCATGAATACGCAGTTTAAATGCAAAAACAGTAAAATCAAGAAACCACAGTTTAGTTCTATTTTAGATAGGATTCTTATCAGATGCTACCACTCTGGGCCAGAGTGGACCTGGGAGCGATGGCAATAAAGGGGTACTCTGCATTCCCCAAAGCTTCTGTATGACTGGAACCTCACTATCCGATTGTTTAGTGTCATATCCAGGACACTTGTTGGAGGTGGGGATCTTTCCTCTCTGCAGAGGTGCAGTCGGTGTATTCTACAGCCCCAGCCGACTGGGCAAGACTTTAAATATCTCAGATATATTTGACCTACAGACAGGACCCTTACAGGTATTAACACTTAGAGTCAGGGGGCTTGGGAGTAAGAGCAATGAAGGAGTGACTCCACGTGCACAAGAACTCTTGATATATTTTAGTCACATACTTGAAGCACTCTTACTGGAGGGAGGTGGTATTACCCTGCCACAAGAGATTCACCTGGTATATTCTAGGGCTTGCTATCAGGGTGGATTACTAAAATAGTATCCACTCTGTAATATTATAGTTTATAGAAAGGTAGTTCTCAGTACATAGATTTTTTAAAAAATCTGTTGCTGCAGTCTTGGAAATATTTTATCTATAAATAGATTTTCTTTACAAAGTAAGGAACACAACGTTGAAGATTGAATAACATTCCAAATAGTATCTGTTGTTAATCCTCTGGAAGTAAAAGCTTGGAAACTGTCAGAAAATGACATCCAAGTTGAATAATCCAAGCGATTAATCCAAGGAACATTTTTCAAAATTTGCATTTGAAAAAAATAAAAAAGAAAGGAAAAGATCGATGATTGAGTTACAAAAGAAAATATGAAATAAAAATAATTGTTATTTCACTGTCCAGAAATGACTAAAACATTTTATGCATGCATTTGCAAAAAGAACAAGATTGTCCTTTTGTATCACTAAAGAGCCCACTCTGTTGATGAGGACAAGAATAATGTAACTGTATCCCCTGTAGTTTCAGCAAAAAATGTGTGCTCTAAGCACGACACTATATTGAATGGTGAGGCTCCAATTCCAGGGTTCTGGGGAGTATAGGAGTATCCCTTTATTACCATTACTCCTAAATCTATTTTGGCTCAGAGTTTTAATACCTGTTAGAGTCACATCAATGAGTCTAATAGATCATTTTAGGATGATATTTAAAATGAATTTGAACTGAAATAATACAATTACTTTTAAAACATGGACATTGCAACTCAAATGACTGTGAACTTTATTATATATCATAAAACATTGTTTGGTTGGTAGGTTTTGATTTAGTTGGTTAGGTGGGTAGTTAGTTGGTTGGTTGTTGGTGGGTTGGTTGGTTGGTTTTATGACATGTCAACCATTGTTTTTTATTGCCATAATCAGTTGTTTTTTTGTTTGTTTTTTCAAGTGATTATACAGTTTCAAGTAACTCTTCCTATTTAATAATAATCATTCTTTTTTGCACACAGTTATATGGTTTTAAGTATTCTAATCAAATTCTAATAATTCCCCAAAACATCTATTTCATTTTTACTTGGGATCCTAACAAGCAAAATTACAAGGTTGAAATAATTAATGAGACAGTGGAATAAGAACAGGGAATTAAACAAATGGTTAATTTGGTTTGATTTATTTGTTTAATAGCATATCAACTTCTTATGGGTTATTTCATGCCAAAATTTATTCATTTGTAAATTATTGATTGTAATCATAACTGTATTTTCAATGTTCCATTGCATTTCTTTTTAAAATTGCACTTTTAAGTTATCTATGATGGATTGTTTGAAAACAGTTATATGATTCCAAGTATTCCTATATAACACCAATAATATCAACACACAATTGTATATTAATCCTAGATAAACAATTAAGATATTCAAGTAACTATGAAAATGAATAATTTGCTCACAATTATATGGTTTCAAGTATTCCTAAAAAATGCAAATAATTTTCAAACAGATCTATTTCACCCATAGATAGGTCTCTAAAAGGCACTACACTCTGAATCAAAGTGGATCTGGGAGTAATGGTAATGAAGAGGACTCTGTTCTGGGAGGGATCTTACCCACCCCTTGCAAAGGATGCACTCAGCATATTCAAGCTTCTCAGACAAGGTGAAAATAATTTATTTCAAAATTTACTGAAGGTTAACAATTATGACAAAAGACTACTAAATAAGGTTTGAAAGTACAGTGGGCAAAATGATGTGATTATAAATAACCAAAATAAGGATAATAATCCAAATTATGTAAATCAAGTAAATAACCATTCATGTGAGATATTTAAGCTGATAACATTTTCTTTGTATTTTTTAATGTTGTTTTTAAATGAAAATTGAGTGTATAAAGTTGCTAAATATATTTAAAAACTGAGTTTTTAAACTTTGTCACAAGACAAATTCTATGAATAAAGGATTATACAAGTTAATAATGATATTAATAATAATAATAATAAGCAATGATGCATATTATCAGCTTATATAATTGATAGCAACTGTAGGTTATACAAAGACAGACTTGAAATGATTAATCTCATAATAAGCAAATGAATCAAACTAGTAGAAAATAAGTTCAAGACAGGACATGACTGGGTAAGGAAGGGGATTCACTGGGAATTGTGCAAGAGATTAAAATTCAAACATACTACCAAATCCTATATGCACAAGTCAGAATTTATCCTTGGAAATGAGACCCATAAAATTACATGGGATTTTAAGATACAAACGGCTCATCTTAACCCTACCCTAAAACCCGACTTAGTGCTAATTAACAAGAAACAAAGAATTTGTCATCTGAGTGATTTTGCCATTCCAGCAGATCATAGAGAAAGGAAGCAAAAAGATTGACAAATACTTGCAAGAGAATTAAAAAAAAACGTGAAACATGAGGGTGATGGTGATACCAGTTGTATCTGGTGCCCTTAGAATGGTTCCCAAAGTCTTAGAGGAAAAGTCCAGAGGAATTAGAAGTCAGAGGAAGAATCAAGACCATCAGATCACAGCACCGTTATGATTGGCTAGAAAACTCAGAAAAGTCCTGGAGATCTGAGAAGACTTATTGTCACTCTGATTCCAGAGAAGGAACACCGGCTAATACTGGTGTTAAAAACTCTCAAAGAATAATAATAATAGTAATAATCTCAGCCAAACAACCAGACCTAGTGATAATCAACAAAAAAAAGAGAACTTGTTGAATAGTGGACTTTGCCGTTCCACAGAATAAAACTGAAAGAAAGCAGAAAGAGAGATAAGTACCTAGATCTTGAAAGAAAAATGAAAAACCATGGAACATAAAAGTGATGGTGATTCCAATTGCAATTGGTGCACTTGGTACATTCACTGAAGGATTAGAACAAGGTGAAACTGAAAAAGGTGAAAAAAAAGTACCTAGAACTTGTTAGAGAACTGAAAAAACTGAGGAACATGAAGGTGACAGTGATACCAAATGTAATTGGTGCTCTTGGTACAGTCACCAAAGGATTGGTACAAGGACTGAAAATAAGAGGACAAGTGGAAACTACAGCATTATTAAGATTGGTCAGAATACTGAGAAGAGTCCTGGAGATTTGAGGAGACTCACAATCACTCAAACTCCAGTGAGAAGACATCAGTTAACGCCAGTGTGAAAAACTCTCTAAAGAGTGAAATAATAATTATATTAATAATAACAATAATAATAATTATAGTAATAATAATAATTGATTATGCTTCATCTAAAAAATAAAAGATACTATTAATTCTAATAATATAAGAAATAATAACTATTAATATTGATAATTTCAATAATGATAACAACTTGCATGGTGCCAAAACAGATTAAGAAACAAAATAAGGAATGAGTCTATTAGTTTAATTTGGGTTACTGTAGTTCTTCATAACTCAGATGGTCGAGCAACTGGTGTGTTTAAGCTGTCTTCACTAAAGCAAAAGGTGACATGAATTCAAATCTTACCAAGAGCTATGTTTTTTATCCCTTCTAATGCGCACTATTCCTTGCTCTCATAGAATGATAGGAGTGTTTATTTCCACTACTATGGACATTTAATGGTGCATATATATACCCCCGCCAAGTTAGGAGCAGGATGTGACACAAAATCTGGTACTGATGGTCTGATTAAAACTTTTCTTTCTCCTACATCAGTTGCTGTAACAAGGCTAAAGAGTTTAGTCTGTCCTACAATTTAACCATAGTTGGCAGTAGGGGAATATTGATTCATGTCTTTCCTAAGAGTATTAGCTCTAAGCGAAACAGCTTCATCTAGGATTTGAACTCTAACTGCTGATTCTATTTCCTATGACAACAACAGTTACACTAAGTGTGCATTTTTAAACGTATGTAGGGAAATATTGGTTTTTGATTAATGTTTTATTTTTGGGCTGATGTGAAAAGCTTCTTCACAAAATAACTTTCACAACCTGTGGGCAGCGACATTTCTCAGATGACATCTACTTATATTCTTGTCTATTTTGGAATAAAGACTCTTGTATAGATAATTCCAGGTCTGACAACTTCAAGACATACTTTGATACTAGAATTCAGTTGCAGAATATAATTAATCCCCATGACTAAAATGAGAAAACTTGATCACTATAATAGAGGATTGTCAAAATTTCCATTTACTGTCTGCTACATTTCATTCTGTCCACGACTTCATCTTCCACATTGCTGATGTTTGTTTCAATAAAAAAAAAAGAAACTTCTCACAATTTGGTTTCCCAAACTAGACTTGCTTTGGTCAAAAATAGAAGTTTTAACAAAATAACCAAGAAGCATTTCCAAGAATTACAGAGATGAGCAGACGAGTCAACAATAATTATGCAAATTGTAGACAATCGTTATAAATAAGTAAAGAATTCAAAGAATGGAGAAAGATACAAAAAAGAGAGAGACAGTATGATTAGAGAAGACACTATGGTTAAAAGAGAAGGAAATTAGGCAAAGAACTGCTGAGAAGACTAGAACATTATCTATAGAGTCAATGTTACTGACCAAAAGAATCTCCAAGACAAAAGAAAAATATATTCCTCAGATCAAAAGGTATTTTGCCTGAAGAAATAATGCCAGTGAAACCTGAGCAAAATTATCACTTATTTATGATTTCCCTAGTTATAAACTTATTTAATGCAAGTAAAAATCAACAGGCCATATCAAAGTAAAGAGAAAGTAAGCAATGTTGTATCATTGTTTCAACTATAGAAAGAAATATGTGATTCATTTTCTTTTCCAAAGAATTGATTGATAAATAAGGTCTCCAATCCTATAAAACAAGTTTTTGACCGGACAGAATAAAAAAATGTTTTTTACAATTGTTTTATCCTGGTGTTTTAATATTTCTAGAAATACAAAGAATATTTCAACGTTTTTTACCTAAAGAATATGCATTTTTTAGGGGTGTTGCCTTAAAATCTGGTTATAAAAAGCAAAACTTTACTGAAATAGTCATAAAAATATATTACTAAACCTTTCGATAAAAAATTGAATATTTCTGGAAACCGTTGGGGTATTTTGTCTCAAATTATTATATACCTGAAGTAGAAAGCTATATTAAAAGATTGCACCACAATTTTGATGACAAATTTGCATATAAAAATTTTTCATTAGAACTGTCATCTTCAGACACAGTAACTTTCCAACAAAAAATAATAGAACCAAAATTTAAAAAACGTGTTTGTCCAAAAATTCAAAATTAAGAATATATAAATGTCCTGATATACTAACAATTTAAAAAAAATAGCCAGTGTCTGGCCTTTTGCAAAATTTTAGAGAAACCTTAGAAGTGTCTTTGAAGTTTACTAAGCTCTTTATCACTTGTTCCGTCAGTCAAAAGTATTATATCATCTACAAGCCTCCATATGAAGATAAAGAAAGAAAAATCAATCCGCATTTACACATTTGTCTTCTCCATTATCAGTATTTCTTTATTGTTAAAACTCAAGACTAGTTGAATATTTGAACAACCACTTCACCATGGACAGTAAATCTATTGATTCTAAATCCTCCCATTCGGATTTCTCTCTTGCCATAAGCAAAGAAGATTTCTAGACATAGAAAACAGACACAAATGAAGAATTGTTGTTGAGATTTGAAAATTTAAAAAGGAAAGAGAGGAAAAACTCAAAAGAAAGTTTAAAGATGCAATAAGAATTCAAACTTGTTTAATAATCTGAGATTATTATGGAGTGACTAAAAAAAGAAATCTTAGCTTATATATATATATATATATATATATATATATATATACTTTTTACTGTTTCTTATTGTGTGCAGAGTGATCAATATTAAAAAGAAAACTAATAAAATAATGATAATAATTATAATAAAAATAATAAAATGACAAAAGGAATAGAACTACCAAATCAAGAAAAAATCAGAATGGTCTGGAAAAAAAAATTACAAGTACTTGAGAATATTGGAAGCAGACACCATCAAACAAGTGTGATGAAAGAAAAAATTAAAGAGTATCTCAGGAGAACAAGAAAACCATCAAAACTAAACTATATAGCAGAAACCTCATCATAGGGAAAATACTAAGGCTGTCCCCCTTGTAAGATACTCTGAACTATTCTTGAAGTGAATGGGGGATGAACTTCAACAAATTGACCAGAGAATAAAAAAGTCATGACGATGCATAATGCCTTAGATCCCTGAGATAACATAGACAGACTATGTGTGTCAAGAAAAGAAGGAGGAAGAGGACTCTCCAGCATTGAAGATAGCATTGATACATTGATGAGATGATTCAAAGACAACAGAAAAAAGAACAAAGAAAGGCTAATTACAACAACCAAAAATAACACAAAGATCAACAGAAAAACAATAACTAGAAAACAAAAATAGGAAAACAAGCAAAATTTCACATGAAGACTTGGACATGGCTAAGAAAAGGAAACCTTAACAGAAAAACTAAATCTCTTCTAATAGCAGCACAAAACAATGCCATAAGGACAAACTATGTTAAAACAAAACTAGACAAAATGCAATATAGTATAGATTTAGAGACAAAACATTCAATTGCATAATAAGTAAATGCAGAAATTCATGCAAAAAGATTATAAGATTAGACACAACTGGGCAAGAAAGGGGATCCGCTGGGAACTGCGCAAGAAATTTAGATTTGACCATGCAAACAAGTGGTATATACACAACCAAGAATCCATCCTGGAGAATGAGAAGAAAAACCTTCTCTGGGATTTTGAGAGACAAACTGATCACCTCGACAACTAGACAACCAGACCAAGACATAATCAAGAAAAAATGAGAATCTACTAAATAGTGGACTTTGCCATCTCAGCAGACCACTGAGTAAAATTAAAAGAAATCAAAAAGAGAGATAAGTGTCTAGACATTGCTAGAAAATTAAAAAACTATGGAACATGAAAGTGATGGTGATACCAATTGTAATTGGTGCACTTGGAACAATCCCCAAAGGATTGATATAAGAACTAGAAGACTTAGAAATCAGAAGACAAGTTGAGACCATCCATACAACAGCATTATTAAGATTCGATAGAATACTGAGCAGAGTCCTGGAGACTTGAGGAGATTTGGTGTCACTCAAACTCTAATGAGCAACCATCAGTTAACGCTGGTGTAAAAAAACTCTTAAAAGAGTAAAATAATGATTATTGTAAAATGGTAACTGACTTGGAAAAGGATTGGAAGAGTTGGAAATTGGAGGATAAATCAAGACTATCCAAACTACAGTGTTGTTGAGATCAGCCAGAATACTGTGAAGAGTCCTGGAAACCTAGGGAGACTTGCTGTCACTGAAACTCCAATGAGAAACCATCAGTTAACATTGGTGTGAAAGACTCAAAGAGTAACAATAATAACACATCGACAAGGTAGTGGGCAATCATAGCCTATATGAAATACAAAAAGTTGCACTTTGAAAAATGTGCTCATCTCCTTAAGAGAGTATTATCAATGGGATGGAAAAATATCACCCAAAAGAAGCAGCAAAAATATAAATATATAAAATGTATATACTCACTAACTTCCCTTATGCTAGGTCTTGGATAAAGACCTAGTGAAGGATTGTAAGAAACCAAAATTATAACTGAAAATTAAGTCATGATAATAAGAGAAAAAGAAATGTATGGATAATTCAAATGACAAACTAAAGAAATTACACATGAAATGACCTGGACATCACGAAGAAGAGGAAATCTCAAGAGAGATATGGAATTTCTTCTCATAGAATGTCATAAGAATTCTGTCAAAGCAAAAATCTATAATATGCAGAAGAATAGCGAGTGTAGGCTATGTAAAGATGGAGATAAAACAGTTAAAAGTAATAAAAGAGTTGGTAGGAAAGGGAATCCTCTGGCAATTGTGCGAGAGATTAAAACTTGACCATGCTGACAAATAGTACAAATCCAGAATCTGTCCTAGAAAATGAGATGCACAAAATTCTCTGAGACTCTGAGATACAAAATGATCCCCCAATCTCAGTCAGAAGACTAGACCTCAAGTTAATTAACAAAAAAAAAACTTGTTAACTGGTGGATTTTGTCATTCTGGCAAACCATACAGTGAAAATAAAAGAAAGAGAAAAGATAGACAAATACTTAAATCTTGCTAGAGAACTGACAAAGCTGTGAAACAGGACTAGTATTGCCACTCTTAGTTGGAACCCTTGGAATAGTTCCCAAGAACCTGGAAAAGAGACTGGATGAACAGGAGATCAGAAGAATAATTGAAATCATCCAGACCACAGACCTGGTAAAATCAGTTAGGATACTTTGAAAAGTCCTGGAGGTCTTGTAGATATACTTATTAAACCCTGTGTAAAAAAATTTTTTTTAAATTGTTCCACAAATGGAAATGGGAGCTTTCCTTGAAAGGAGGTTTTGGAAAATCAACAATAACCAGCGGAAAGCTATGTTTTTACAAGCCATAATAAATAAGTTGGCTGACTGTAGTTGAGAGTGACCAGAAGGTTCCCTTTTCAATAGCTACTACACCAAGGTGTAGAGGAGGGCATTACTCCTTTTTCTGGATTCCTCCACTTACTCTTGATCCATACCTTATAATGCTGAGTGTTAAGCAAGGAGGCATCAAGTACCATATTTTGAGTCTTTGGTATGACTCAACCTGGGGTTGAATGTCGATCTCCTACATTGGCAAACACTCAAACCATTATGCCAATGCACCACATAACTGTTCATACAAAATCTAAATTTCAAACCTAAAAAAAAAATCAACGAATTTTAGTAAATTACTCGTTCATATTAAATTACACATTACTGATTAGGCTTATAGACAGTTTTTCAAGTAGGAGGTAAAAAATAATTACATTGCAGTTTTATTTATTTAGGACTAACAATCTGCGTGAAAAAATGTCTAAATTAAGAAATATCTTATATGTCACTCACATGAATATATAATTAATATATCTATTTTCTGTTATGTAGATTTATCTTTCATTGTAACAATTAACATTTATAACTGTTGAGTGGAAGTTTTTATCATGATCCACTGTTAATAAGATTCCTTCACTCCTTCCTAAATAGAAGCACCAACATCATTATGGACAATTGTTAACCATGAAATACCAATTGAAATCCTTCACTTCTTCTTAAATAGAAGTATCAATATCTTCATGGACCACTGTTAACTTTTTTGCTGGCAGATGAAATGATAAAAATATCACTCTGCCTGCAAAAGAGTTTAACAATGAAATGCTTAGATTCCTGCATTCCTTTTCAAATAGAAATATTAATTTTTTTATCATTAAGAGTTTTCGGACTATTGTCTTCATCTTTATTGTTATTTCCCCAACGTTTCGGCCAATATATCTTCCGGCCTTCTTCAGGTGTTTGTCGAACTCGGGAACCTTCACAGAATTTCGAACTACATCCTTTATTGAATCCATGGGGGTCGCCTGTTCTGATTCCGTTAGCCATAACCGGGTACAAGTATTAAGTCTTCCTGTATTGTTACTCACCTGCAGTCAGGATTGAACCTGCAACCTCCAGAGGATTGTCTCCTTAGTAGCTAAGGGAACCAACACCTATAACTGTAACATTATGTGTCCTAGGCATTGGTTCCCTAAGCTTCGTCTCAGAAATTTAGGCAACTAAAAATATTAATATCATCATGGACCACTGCTAAATATGAAATGCTAATTAGAATTCTTCAATCCACCTTAAAACAAAGTATCAGTATCATAATGGACTACTCTTAAGTTGAGTCCTTCACGCCTTCATTAATAGAAGCATCAATATCATTATGGACCACTTTTAAATACGAAATACCAAATAGAATCCTTCACACCTTCTAAAATAGAAGCATCAATATCATCATGGATCACTGTTATATATGAAATGCTAAATATAATCCTTCACTTCTTCCTAAGCCGAAGTTTCAATATCATCATTGACCACTCTTATCACAGAAACCCCAGAAATTCACAAGTCTTCTTGTAATAATTAAATAAAATTAATATCTAATTAAAAAGATAGAAATAATTTTGTTTTACTTTAATAAATGACTGATTTAGAAAGCTGTGGTAACTGATAAGGCAGTGTTTATTTTCTTCTGGTAGCATACTAAATGGTATGAAAATATGATTGATTAATTTTACTGGCATATCAACCAATCTAGGGTTATTTTATGTCTAGAGGTTAGGGAATTGCATTCATTGAACATTCATTGTTATATTTTTGCATATTTAAAAAATTTTTTTGCACACTGTCCTATTGAATCCAAATGATTTTTAAACAAATATATTTGACTCATAGATGGAACACTAACAGATACAACAACTTTGTACAAAGAGACAAGCATTTGTATCTGTGGAGAGCAAGTGAATCATTCAAAAATCCAGGTAGAGTTGGTTCCAACTTGAATAAAGAAATTGCCCAGGACATTGTGTCCATATTCCATTTCTACCTATATCCTCAGTCTCAAAACTTGTGTCCATATTCCATTTCTACCTATATCCTCAGTCTCAAAAATTGTGTCCATATTCCATTTCTACTTATATGTGTCCATTACATATTTCTACCTATATCCTCAGTCTCAAAAATGGAAAGGAAGTGAATAAAATACCAAAAGTTTTGCTTTTGTGTATCTCCTCCCTCATCTGATGATTAACCATCACACACATAAAAGTCGTCAGTGACTATGCTACAGCTTTGCAGATTTTTAGTCAGACTTTTGATGGAAATTAACTTCTTTCTTCATTTCAATCTTTGGATTATAAGCCACTGATCTGACAAGTCGCAACTAAACTCAAAACCCTTTTTTTTTAGAATGTGCAATCAAGTTTCTCATGTCCTTGATAAGCTATTTTGCTTTTGTTTGTTTTTACAAAAAGGAATTTCAGTATCATACATTTAATGTAAAGAACATTAGGCTTGTCCTTACATAACTTTGCAAAGCTATAATCTCTTTTGCCCCTATGTAAGTGCAATAATCTCTTCTGTTCCTGTGTAAGGGCAATAATCTCTTCTGCCCCTGTGTAAGTGCAATAATCTCTTCTGTTCCTATGTAAGTGCAATAATCTCTCCTGTTCCTGTGTAAGGGCAATAATCTCTTCTGCCCCTGTGTAAGTGCAATATTCTCTTCTGTTCCTGTGTAAGTGCAATAATCTTTTCTGCCCCTGTGTAAGGGCAATAATCTCTTCTGCCCCTGTGTAAGTGCAATAATCTCTTCTGTTCCTGTGTAAGTGCAATATTCTCTTCTGTTCCTGTGTAAGTGCAATAATCTTTTCTACCCCTGTGTAAGTGCAATAATCTCTTCTGCCCCTGAGTAAGTGCAATAATGCATACACAGGTATGAGTAATTGTGTCTATATGTTTATAGACTTATCAAACCTCTTTATCAAAAAGGATGTGATACAAAGTAAATTTTTACACAAAATAAAGCTTGTTTATATTCCAAGTTTTCTTTTTCCAAGACTGGTTGCCTTACCAAGACTAAAGAACCCAATCTGATCAATAATTTACCCATAGCTGGAGGAAAAAAGATGAATTCATGCCTTTGCAAAGGGCATTAGCATGAAGTGGAACACAGATTTGGCCAGGATTTGAACTCAGGTTGCCAATTTGATTTCTCACAATGATAACCATTACACTAACTGTGTCTCCCTTTATGTTGATATCAGTGTGTATGCATATAGGCAGACCATATATGCATGTATACAAATGTTGGCTCAAGTATAACTGTAAGGGTGTGTGTGGGCGGGTGGAAGATTTCAATATATCATGAAATGGAAAGGAAAAGATTTCTCAATGGGGATGAATAGATTAGTTTCTTAATATCTGTAATGAACAGAAGTCTTCGGCATTTATAAGGTCAGAAGTCAGTAGATGAGAATATGATATTTCTAAGGTATTTTACTCTGAGAGGTCTGAGCTTGGGGAGTAGTTTTCTTTTCTGGAAGTGAGAACCTGATATATACAAGGGAGCATTCAGGAGTTAAACAAAGAGGTTATGGTTGAATTGGTCTTTGGACAGAGCAGCTGGACTAGATGGAGGTTCCTTCATCACTCACCATCCATTATATTTGGTCAAAAGAAAAATCTGAGACATCAGAGTTAGGGTCCAGGCTGGAAAGCACCGTATCACGTGCACTACTCCATAACTAGGATAAAGCAGAAGAGTGAATAAAAATGACAGTATGTTTATATTCTGGAATTTTTTTTGTTCTTTTTTTTCCTTTGTTGGACTTACCAATGGCTTAAATGGTTTCAATCAAAACCTGTAACCAAAAAATAGGAGATTGAGTTTAGCAGAAAAAATGAGTCGGCCACAGGCAATATTGTCACAATCTCTCTTAAAAGTCCTTCAGTGAAGTTTTGTTGACAATAGGAATGTTATAATAAAATACATCAAATCTCTTCTGATTCACACACTTAACTCTTCAAACACCTAACTACTAAAACACACAAAACACAGACCCACAGACATCGACACTGTAGAAGAAAATAACAGCTACCGGATGTTGACCCAGCAACAGGCAGTGTCAAACTGAGAAAATCATGGCTTCTGCACGTAGGCTCTGTGTATAGTCTATCAAAAATCCCCAGAAAATTCTCAGTTATAAAAAAAAAAAGGGTCTATTTTCCAACCAATCATTTTTTTCAACAAGTAGTATTTTCTGGAGCCTGTGTTTGAAGTTGAGAACATATAAATAGGCCAAGCAGAGGTCTCACGCCAGTTGAATCACCAGCCAGCCTGAGAGCATCACCTGACAACACCGTCCAACCAGATCAAAGCAACCGCTTGTCTCCAAATAGATAACCCTCTACCAGCTAGCCAGATATTTCATTTATTCAATAAACAAAATAAACTAAATCTTCTCGTCAGTCTAATTTTTCTTGCAACCATACGCATGTATATAACAGGAAGGTATAAATCCAAATCTTTCTGCACTCTGTTAAACTTTGGAAACGGCATGAATCCATCTCTTTTCCTCCCAAATATGGGAAAACTCTGAATCTAAACTAGCTGTAACCAGTTTGGTAAACAATTGCCCAAGATTACAAAGAAGAAAACAGTAGCAAGCCAAGTTTGATTACTTGTGTCAATTTTCTGGTTAAAAAATTTAACAAATATTCTAAGAGGAAATAGCAAGGACTATAATGAATCAAGATATGTAAATATGCAACACTTATGTCCGCTAATCATATACAGAAATGTCTAGTTTATAAATGAGAGTAGAATAGTGGTCAATGTCCTGGACTACGAGATCGTAGTTGTATATAAGTGAGAGAACTTGCAGTATTTTAGGTAGAAGGGACTGTTATTTTAGTTACATAGTTGAACAAAAGCTTAATGAGATGACCTACAACAGGACAATGAACATGAAAATAGCTGGTCATCTTAGTGATCAAAGGAGACAAACATAAAAACAACCACTTTGAACATAGGACCTTTCATTGTTCATTCATTTAGCATCCAATTGTTTAGTGATAGGGAAAAATTGGTGGAAATATTGCAATATACAGTCATTTGTTGATAGAGTTATTTTTTGTGAAAGATGATTGTTTTCTCTGGAATCTTAAGTTCTTTTCTTCATGTTCACAGCCTTCAAGGGGTCTCCATTGTTGTATTCTATTCAGGTTTGCTACACAAATCTTTGTCCACTCACTTTTACACTGGTCCACTGCTTCCTTCCACAATTACTAGAAAAAAAAAACTATTCAAACTCTTATTCAACCTCCACCCTGTTGGTGGGGTTGAGAATATGCTAACAGTATTCTCTGCAGAGAGGTAAGACCCCCCACCTCCAAAAAAGAGGTGTTCTAGTTATGACATTAAACTGCATCAGATGGTGAAGTTCCAATTTTGGAGCTATGGAATGTGTGTAGTACTTCTTCATTGCCATTACTCCCAAGTCCACTTCGACCTGGAGAGGTTGTACCTGTTAGGGTCCTATTTTTTAGTCAAATTGATCTATTTAAAGATTATTTGCAATTGATAGAAGTATTTGATGCTAACTCTAAATTATTTGTATTAAGAAAAGTTACTTAAATCTATAATTGTTTTATAAGGATTATTATTAGTTACTTGAAACCAAATAACTGTGTGCAAACCAATTATTTGTAATAAATAAGAATACTTGAAACCAAATAACTGCGTGCAAACAAATGTCTGTGATTGAATAGAAATAACTACTTGAAGCCATATAATTATTTGTATGAGATACAAATGCTTGATATCCAACAGTTAAAAAAGAACTACACAAAAAATGTAAATATACATTAACAATGAATGCAATTCCCTCACTTCTGGGCATAGAATAAACCCTAGACAGGTTGACATACTTTTAAAATCAATAAATCAATCAATCTCATTCAACCAGGTTTCAAAAAAGTTTCACTCTCATCCAGTAGTAGTTTAAAAAAGATACCAATACTGTTATTAATGCACTTAGGAAAGATATGAATCTATTTCTTCTCCCCAAAGGTAAATAGTAGGGCAGACTTGGTTATTTTAGTTTTGCTAGGAAAACTCGGAATAACAACTCTCTTTATATTGCTGACAAATTCACCTTTTGTCATATATTATCTATGGTAGAGGGATTGGATAAATACAACCTGTTACTAAAAGTTGCACTAACAATTACTAGTTATGTGGGTGTGACAATCTAGCAGCCACCTTCTACTATATCAACCTAAAAAATAACAATACTACTTAGAATAAAGATATAAGTTATTACCTACAAAATTACAATACCATTCAGACTAGATATGTGGTTATTACCTACAATATTACAATACCAGTTGGAAGAGAAATGTAAATTATTACCCTTGTCCAATAGATTTGCACATGATGAATGAAAAAAAAAAAGAATTTAATGAAAAGCAACTTAGCAATAAATATATCTTCAAGGAGAAAAGCATAAAAAACAAAACCCCAAAAAACAAAGAACTTCACCAGAATTAATCTCTATAAATCCCAACTGAAAGTGTGAATAAATATAATGGAAAGTCTCTTTATGGAATGATGAGCATATAATTAAAAGATTTTTTTTAATTAAAAGAAGCAAATTCACAGAGCTGAAATTGTCAATTGTTTATCTTTAATCAACATCTTGCAACAATACGAATTCTTTAAATTCTTTCCCTCAAGCTATAATCCCATTCTGTAGTTTATATATATATATATATATATATATATATATATATATATATATATATAAGTCAAATATATTATTACAGTCATAAGACCTTATTTCTATTTTTCCTTTCTATCTCCATTATAACTTCAGATAATTTCTCAAGCTTGATTATACACGGTATGTATTCACTCATAATCCTGCCATGAGCAGGATATGACACAAGGTCATTTTTTAAGAAAATCAAAACAGGTTTGAATTCAAAGTTTTCCTTCTACTCAAACAATTGCTGAACCACAGCTAAAGAACCCTGTCTACTCTACCAATAGCTGGTGGGTTAAAGCTGTGTGTATTTACCCAATCTTCCTACCACAAGCAGTATGTGGCAAAAGGTCAATTTTTAAGCAAAGTATGACAACTTTGAATTCAAAGTTTTCCTTCTCCTTGACTGGTTGCAATACCAAGGTTAAAGAACCCAGTATTCCCTACTATTTACTCATAGCTGGAGAGAGAATAGTTAGATTCATACTTTTCCCCAGGCTATTCGCACAATGTGAAATGCAAACAGCCTCATTCAGGATTTGAACTCAGGTCGCTGAGTCGATTATCCATGATAATAACTGTTACTCTACAAAGACCTTCAAACAAGGATTACACAAGGCATGTTCAAAAAGTATCAAGACTGAAGCTGTATTTACCAAGACAGAAATAAACAATGAATGAAGCATTCATTTTTTTACTATATAGTCCTCTTGGAATTCAGCATGCTTATTCCATTAAGTTTTCCATTGGTCAAAGCAACTCTGAAATTCCTTTGTTGATACAGAGTGAAATTGTACTATCTTATTTCTTTTAACTGGGCTATTGGCTAATGAGTAGAGTGTTTGCCAATGGTCCAGGTGACCGAGGTTCAATCCCAGGTCAAGTCATACCAAAGACTCAAAAAATGGTACTTGATGCTTCCTAAGCATTATAAGGTATGGATCAAGGGTAAAGTGGAGCAATCCAGGGAAAGGATTAGCGCCCTTTCCTACACCTTGGTGTCATAGCTATTGAAAAGGAAGCCTTCTGGTCACCCTCGACTAAAATCGCCAACTTTACTTTTACTTTATTTCTTTTAAAGTTCTTTACACCTTCACATCTTCTCAGTAAGATGAATTTTCAATCTATGATTGATTGATTGATTGATTGATTTTAATGGCAGGACTAACTTTCTTAGATTATCTTATGGCAAAAAGTTAGGGAATCACATTCATTATATGTTCATATTTATAATTTTTGTGTAATTGTTTCTTACAAATATTTTTTAAACAGATCTATTTGACCTATAGATGGGACCCTAACAGGTACTATGACTCCTTGACAGAGTGGACCCGGGAGTAATGACAATGAAAAGGTAGCCTAGTCTCCCCATTTGTCCCTATCATCCATCACTCTTGGCAGGTCTTCCAGACTACATCCTGTGTCCACATAGAGAAAGCAACATCCTAATTTAATAAAGAAAACAACAAATGCCAACCAATAGAAACTTAAGAACACACAAAGACAACTAACACACACCATTGCCCTGTGAGCTGGGGCTGTAGAATACGTAGACTGCACCTCTGCAGAAGGGTACCCGCCCCCAACTAGTGTCCTGGATATGACACTAAACAATCTGATGGTGAGGTTCCGGTAATGCTGGAGCTTTAGAGATTGCCATTGCTGCCAGGTCCACTCTGGCCTGGAGTGGTAGCACCTAATAGGGTCCTATCTATTGGTCAAATAAACCTAAAATGTGTACTTATGCTAAACTGAATTATTTGAAATAGAACTGTTTTGACATATAAACTGTGTAACCATGTATAAAAAAAACTACACAAAGAATGTAAATATAAAGCTATGATGTATGCAATCTTTAAACCTCTTGGCATAAAATAACCCCAGACTGGTTGATATGCTGTTAAAATCAATCAATCAATCAATCATTGCCAGTGTAAAATGAGACTCCTTATTTTTCTATGTACAAATCATTTATATACCTCAGGTGGTGTAATGGTTAGCTAGCTAATGAGTGAGTGCAATTCTCATTGGGTGCCCCATTCATATGGCCTTGTGCCATATGTAAGCAAAAACCTTAGTAAAATACTGCATTATTTTTGTGTTTTCTTAATTCTCTTGTTCTTTCTTTCTGTCTTTTTTTTCTTTTTTTCTTTTTTTCTACAACTATTTCTATCTCTTTCTTTCAACTATCATTTTATATTATTCTCTTTCTTCCTCTATTTCTTTCTTTCTTTTTTTCTTCTGTGCAGTTTCTTTCTTTCTTTCTTTCTTTTCCACTGCTTTTTACTTTATTTATCCTTTATTCTCTTTCTTCCTCTATTTCTTTCTTTCTTTTTTTCTTCTGTGCAGTTTCTTTCTTTCTTTCTTTCTTTCTTTCTTTCTTTCTTTTCCACTGCTTTTTACTTTCTTTATTCTCTATTCTCTTTCTTCCTCTATTTCTTTCTTTCTTTTTTCTTCTGTGCAGTTTCTTTCTTTCTTTCTTTCTTTCTTTCTTTCTTTCTTTCTTTCTTTTCCACTGCTTTTTCCTTTTTTTATTCTTTATTCTCTTTCTTCCTTTATTTCTTTCTTTCTTTTTTTCTTCTGTGCAGTTTCTTTCTTTCTTTCTTTCTTTCTTTCTTTCTTTTCCACTGCTTTTTACTTTCTTTATTCTTTATTCTCTTTCTTCCTCTATTTCTTTCTTTCTTTTTTTCTTCTGTGCAGTTTCTTTCTTTCTTTCTTTCTTTCTTTCTTTCTTTCTTTTCCACTGCTTTTCACTTTCTTTATTCTTTATTCTCTTTCTTTCCTGTATGTATTAACTTAGTTTTCTCATACTTCTTTTTTTCATTCATTTTTTTTCTTTTTTTTTCAAATCTTTCTATCTCTTTCAACTACACTTTATCTTTTACACTTTTTTTCCTATTTTTGTTTTATTATGTCTTTAACTTTTTTATTTTTCTTCCTCATTAACTGTGTTTTCTTATTCTTTCTTTAAAATGAAAGTAAAGGGTACAAAGATCATTTTTCACTTTGCACTGAGAATCACTTTAAAATTAATATAATTTTAGAAATCTTTGTTTCTAATGGGCTTTGTAGCCACAAGCCAGACAAAATACCAATGATAATCAATTCCTATAGCCAAAAGGATTTTTAAATTCATCTTTTATTACAAAAAAATAAAATTAAAATTGAAATAATCATCTGTATATTTATGTTTCTTTTGCATTTTTTTAATTTTGTGTTTATTTCAGAAAAAGTATTAAATTTTAGACGCTTCATACACATATACAGTTTTCATCTCCAAATTTTATATCGTTGTTTAAAAAATAACAATAAGATTTCCATATGTATGGATTCTACACTCTGATCCTGAACAGAAATACTGATCTATATAAACATAATCTCATCATTTTTATGGGAATTATGTGTGTCTATATACATATATATATATACAGTGATGGAAATAAGTAAAAAACACCCAGTATAACAAGTCTAAAAGTATCTTATAAACACCAGTGAAAGAGATAGAAAGAGAGAAGAGAAGAGTAAACTAAGAATGAAAAGAGTGTTCTTATTTAGAGTTGGAAGATTTCGCCAATAAATTCAAACAAGAAGTATTCTTTTTATTTTATGAATATTTTTTCTTTTATATTTTTTTAAAATTTATATTCAAAATAATATATGAAAATATATAACCCTACACTGGTAAATGGTTTAGAACATTTTCATGGTTTTTATTTTTTTATGATCTCCAATAACTTTTTTTTTTAAAGATTAGGGCTCAATTACAGAACAATTTTTAGTTTTAATTAGTTTTTATTTACTGTTTAAAAACTTGTCGATAAAAGAAACTAAGAATTCATGTAACCCAATAATTCTTTTGTTTTTGGAATTTTTTTGCTTACATTTAAAATATTATGTTTAAAAATGTAATGCTAAACTTGTGAATAGTTTAAAACATTATTACAATTTTATTTTTCCAAAAGACTTCTTTTAAATATGACAAAAATTTTTATTCAGTTCTTAATTGTCTGTTGAGTTGCAGTGATAAAACATATTCATTTAATTTATTTTATTTTTTACCCTATAAAAATTTAACAACAAAAAGAAGTTAAGAATTAAAAATGTATATTAATTCAAATGAAAAGTATTCATTTATTCTATGAATGTTATTTTTTCTTTTTTTAAAAAACGTTTTTCAGTTACACTAATCAAAAATTTATATATTTTGTTCTAAAAAGTATGAAAAGTATTCTTTCAAAAAATCAGTATTTTAAGTTATCGACTGACAATGCTTTCATTTAACTTTTATTTTATTTTATTTTACTGTATTTTTGTTATTTTTTCTTTTTTACTTTCTAAAAATCATAGGTAGGTACAATTAAAAAAAGCTAAGAATTAAAAATATAAAATCTTTCATATTACAATTTCTTTTTTTTAGTTTACATTTAAAATAATATTTTTAAAAAGGTATCCCTTAGATTGAAACATTTTCATGATTTTCTTTTTAGTTCTCAAAAAAATTAAGAATTTTCTTTTTATAAATTACAAGACAATAATTTCACCTATAGAATAAATAAATTACAAAACAAAAATTTCGCCGATAGAATCATGTGAGATTTAAACATGGTGGGTTTGAAGAAGAACAGATAAGTCGGTTTTTTGTACTCACTCACAAAGAATGGTAAAGAGTTCCACAAATCAACTGAGTTTTAATCATTGAATTGTATCACTTAATTTGGACACTAACTAAACGGCTGGAGAAGAAGCTCAACAGCAATTACACAAAAATGTTGAGAGCAATATTGAATAAGTCCTGGCGGCAACACCCCAAAGGCACCAACTATATGGCCACCTGCCTCCCATCACGAAAACTATCCAAGCTAGACGAACCAGACATGCAGGACACTGCTGGAGAAGCAAGGACGAGCTCATAAGTGATGTACTCCTATGGACCCCCACATATGGCCAAGCAAAAGCAGGACGACCTGCTCGAACATACATACAGCAGCTATGTGAGGATACAGGATGTAGCTCTGAAGACCTGCCAGAGGCGATGAACGATAGGGAGAAGTGGCGAGAGAGGATCAGAGATATCTGTGCTAGCGGCACGAGATGATGATGATGATGATGATCACTTAATTGTACTTTTTCTTATTATAAACATATTAAAGTGTATGTGCAATTTTAATGCTCAATGACATCTCTTTTCTGAGTTATAAGTTGACACAAATCAAAATAGACATGACACTTATATATATATATATATATATATATATATATATACATATGTGTGTGTGTGTGTGTGTGTGTGTGTGTGTGTGTGTGTGTGTGTGTGTGTGTGTTCAGGTACACATGGTGTAATGTTTATTGCTGTTGAACTGGACATGGCAACCCAAGTTAAAATCTTGGACAAGGCTGTTTGTACTTCATATAGTACGAATACCCTTAGAAAAGGTGTGAATTGAACTATTCTCTTTCTACCAATAGGTAAATAGAAGGGCAGACTAAATTTTTTAACTTTGGTATGCTAACCAACCAAGGAGAAGGAAAATTGACCTTGAAACATATTCTGCACATGCAGAGGGCTTGAGTAAAAACATATATATATATATATATATATATAATGACATAGACCAAGAGGAGAACCAATAAAGCAATGTAATGGAATAATTTAATAGGAGAGGGCACAAAACATCCTTCCATCCTTCACTATAATGGAAACATTAGCAAAAGACAAGATAAATGGTGGTCTCATGCGGATAAATATGTATGAGGAATTCTTGTGGTTTTTTTGTAAATAATAATGATAATAAATATTATTATTATGATCATTATTATAATTATTATTACTCCTTTGAGAGTTTTTCACACCAGTATTAGGTGATGGTTTTCCACTGGAATTTAAGTGACAGTAAGTCTCCTCAAGACTCCAGGACTCTTCTCAGTATTCTGGCAGATCTTAATAATGCTGTCATCTGGATGATCTCCACTTGTCCTCTTATTTCCTGTCCTTTTATCAATCATTATCATTTATTTACTCATTAGAGTTTTTCACATCCCTGGATTTTGAGTGACAGCAAGTCTCCTCAAGTCTCCCCAACTCTTTTCAGTATTCTGGCCATTCTCAATAGTGCAATAATTTGGATGGTCTCCACTCGTCTGCCAACCTCCAAGTCCTCCAGCCCCTTTAGTAATCCTTTTGTTACTGTTCCAAACGCACCAATTACAATTGGTATAATTGTCACCTGCATGCTCCATAGTTTTTTCAATTTCCTAGCAAAGTCGAGGTACTTATCCTTCTTTTCACATTCTTTCAGTTTTATTCTGTGGTCAGCCGGGACAGCAAAGTCGGCAATTTTGCAAATTCTCTTTTTTTTGTTGATTATTAGTAGGTCTGGTCTTCTGGCCGAGATTAGGTGATCCGTGTGTATGTCAAAGTCCCATAGGAGTTTATGTGTGTCATTTTCTAGGACAGGTGCTGGGTTATGCTAGTGTGGTCAAATTTAAATTTCTTGCACATTTCCCAGTGGATCACCTTGCCGACCTGGTCATGTCTCATCTTATACTCCCTATGTGCTAATTTGCTACTATTATTATTATTATTATTATTATTATTATCATTATTATATAATTAAGATTTTAAAGTTGAAATAATTATGTATTAATATTGCTGATCTTTCTTGTTTTGCTTTTGAGGAATTCTTTTTTGTTCCACCAAAATTTAAAACTGTTATCATCTATATATTTTATATTGAATAGGTTTTAAAATAACTGTATGATTTTTGAAAATAAAGATACTACACTGATACAACATACTGATCCTTGACAAAAGTGGTGATCCATACATGAATAATCTAATCATTTTTCATGCAAATTATTCTATTATATATACAAGGGTGATTTAACAAATACAGGGAATTCTTTAAAAGAAGCAAAATAATTTGTTTTTCAGAATTTTTTTCCCTAAATATAAACTCTGCATTGTTTGGAATTGGTTTATAGAAAAAATTATTTTACTCTTGTAAAAATATTTGTTTTTAGACTATTCAAAATGGTGGAAAATCAAATTCAGTGCTCCAGGTTTGAACAAAGGTCTGCCATCATAATTTTTAATTGTTGAAAAGTGCAAACCATGTGAAATTTACTAAAGAATATCTGATGTGTTCAGAGAAGCATGTTTTGGTCAAAATAATCTTTACAATTGGACTAAAATGTCTTTTTGACTCAGGGTTGTAGTGGCAAACCTATGTTTAGCCCATTTGTAAAGATTATTTTTACTAAAATATCAACTGATAGAGTAAAAACATATTGACTCTCCAGGAAAGAAAAAGTTCTGGATGCAGCAGTCAGTAAAGAAGTTCATGCTGACAGACTTCTTGAACATGAAAAGGGTCTATTACTGTTAATTTTCTTGGAAAAAATGTGCAGCTGTAAACTAATTGCACCTTTTTAACTTTGGTATGCCAACTCCTAAGGCAAAATTCCCCTTATTTATTGAATGACCCTTATATATATATATATATATGTAGTGTGTGTGTGTGTGTGTGTGTGTGTGTGTGTGTGAGCTATATTTGTCTGTACATAACCATGACCTAATAAAAACAGCATTATAGTTGGGATGTCTATAAGAACAAAACACTTTAAATCTCTAACTTTGAGAATAAAGTGAATTCTTGTGAACATTTCAAAAATAAGACTTGAAAACATTATGATGAATATTTGTATTATTGAAAATCAAATTTTTTTAAACAATATTTCATTCAATAATGAGAATCTTTGTTTTCATTTAAAAATATTTTCAAATTTAAAAATTACTGATTTTCTTTTGTTTTTCTAAGGTATTAAGTAGAAAAGTTAGTAAATAAAATCTAATAAGAATGTTAGTGATTTTTAAGATTAAAATGAATTTTTGGGGTGATTTTCAGACAATCTGCTGCTTCTTGCAAATACACCTGCTCTAGCTGGATCTATGCTGTATAGCCTTGAGAAGACAACAAGAGGCATTTGTCTCGATATGAACTAGATAAAAAAAGAGTTCATTTGTTTTAATCAAGATGGTGATAACTTCTCATTAAATAGAAACCCTCTAAAATTAGTTGACCAGTTCATATACTTCAGGAACAATATCTCATCTGTTGAAAGAAATATCAACATACGCAGTGGTAAAACTTGACTACTATTTACAGGTTATCAATCATATAGAAATCTGATCTCTCTCCAATGTAGCTGTGCAAGTACTATTATATGATTGCACTACTTGGACTTTAACAATATACCTGGAGAAAAAGCTAGATGGGAACTATGCAAGGATGCTGCATGCTGTTTTGGATAAATTCTGGAGACAGCACCCCAAAAAACAGCAGCTGTATGGCTACTTACTTCCTGTGACACAAACCATCCACAGACATGCCGGGCATTGCGAGTAAGTAAGGATGTACTCATTAGCAACATTCGGCTAAGAACTCATGAACACACCTGTGTTGGCTGAACAACAAAAACTTAATCACCAGCTCTGTGTGGACACTTGATGACGTCTAGAGGACTTACTAAGAGCGGTGGCTGATAGGATGTATGCAAGAGAGAGTTAAGGAAATCCATGCAATCAGCATGCCTTGATGATGATGATCATCATCATCATGAATTTATTGTTAGTTCATGTTTTTAGATGTAGCATTTATCTATGTTCATGTATTGCTAGTATTGATGTAATGTTATTGAATAATTTTTTTTCCATCTTCTCTGTTTTTTATGTATATATATATATATATATATTCCTGCTCCCGCACATACACCATACAACTGAAGTAGATATTTAGCTTGTCATAGAATTAAAGGTATTTACATGATGAGAGCAAACAACCAGAAGCGTCAAATTCTTATCTTTAATGATTGGATCAACACCGGATCAACTAATCAGATCCTTTTTCAACAAGATAAATGAGAAACTACAAAAGATGGAATGTCACCTTCTCTTAATTCCTTTAGCTACTGAAACAATACAAACCGTTTTATTTTATTTATCTTTTTATTTTATACATATATATATGTATATATATATATATATATATATACATATATATATGTGTGTGTTTTTTTTTGTTCTCAGGATGATAAACAAGTACCAAAGAATGGCAGTTCTTTGGATTGTGCTATTCATGTAAGTGAATCAAAATGTAAATTAAGGGTTGTGACAGCAAACAATCAGGAAAATGCTTTGTGGGTGCAAACTGATCTTCAAGCTTTGAAACATTGTAAATGAGATTTTTCTATAAATGATGAAAGTATTCAAACAAAGATGTTTCTTTTGGTCAGTATATTTCTGTATTAGCTGAATTTTTTTTTTTCCTTTTTTTTTTCCAGTGTTCAGAAGGTTTACAGTTCTGTTTCATAATCCAGATCCTTGCATATTTAACTCAATGGTCGACATGTTGAACTTAAGTTCAAGGTCATAAATTGATAAGATTCCCAATCTTATATTAGATTGGCTTAACAGTCCATTGAGTCACTGTATGGTATTAAAAGAATTTAGTTTTAATGTAATCCAAAAGAATAATTTTCGATTATACGAGCTGCCATCACATCTGAATGAATAATCAAAAAGTTTTGTCAAATTTTGTATATTTATGTTCATTGATTCAAACATTGAAGAGAGCAGAAAATAAGCAATATTTTCAATATCATCATGATCATGTCATGCCCTTAGCACGGATATCCCTGACCCTCTCTCACCACTTCTTCCTATCATTCATCGCCTCTGGCAGGTCTTCAGGGATACATCCCGTATCCTCATATAACTGCTGAATGTATGTTCGATCTGGTCGTCCTGCTTTTGCCCGGCCATATGTGGGGGTCCATAGGAGTACATCACTTATGAGCTCGTCCCTGCTTCTCCAGCAGTGACCTGCATGTCTGGTTGGTATAACTTTGATAGTTTTCGTGATGGAAGGTAAGTGGCCATATAGTTGGTACCTTGTGGGGTGTTGCCACCAGGACTTGTTCAATATTGCTTGCAGCCTTACAGTCTAAGCAAACTTTCATGAATGCCAAGTAAAGCAAAGACAAGCCTGCTCAGTACTTAGATGGGTGATCACTTTGTAACAATAGCAACTGTAAGTAACCTGAGGCTTGCGCAACAGGCAAAGCAAAATTTAATAAATAACAAGTTAAGCAATGATTAGACAGAACAATCCTTAAATGGGTGACCACTTAGGCCTGTGAACCAGATTAAGCAAAGTTTAGTGAATAGTCGAGCAATGATAAGCTAGATATATATGATAATTTTTGCCTGAATTTCTGAGACTAGGAATTACCATTAATTATAAGGATAATTCCTTGTTTTGGAAATGGTTGACACATTGTGACTATAAGAATGAAAAGATGAAGATATAACCTGAGTACATCAAGGGGACATGCTAGCCCCATACCTCTTTATCATCTGTCTAGACTACGTATTTAGGACATTGATTGATAACATTAGGGAAAACGGCTTCGAGCTGACAAAGAAAAGAAGCAGAAGGTACCCCGCAAAAACAATTACCGACGCCGACTACCCCGATGACATAGCACTACAGGCCAATACACCCAACCAAGCTGAAACACTACTGCATAGTTTGGAACGATCCGCTGCAGGCATTGGACTCCATGTTAATGCACACAAAACTGAATTTATGTGCTTTAATCAGAAAGGCAACATCTCCACACTATGTTATATAGTCATCTACAGCATCATGCAGCATCATAACAACACAATAATAGACAGACGCACGATGATAAAGACGCAGTAATAAATGACGCACACAGAAAGATGCAGGAAGACTTCTTTATAAAATATTTTACCTCTCACTTTATTTGTAAGGTTTCGAAAAGGGTTACTCAAAGTTTGCATGTGAGAGGGAGCTGGAGACCGAACATAACTGAAATACTTTGACCCCAAAGTTATGGCCATCAGCGTTGTGTCTTTCTCGTTCTCCATGGCTGCTCAATCGGAGCACTGGAGTCCACTCTGCTGGGTGCTGGCTTTCCTTACTACATCTCGTCTATCTCCTCTCCAACTATACTGCTTGCCCTCCTCGCCTGTCTATCTTCTGTTCAATTCGTCGGCCTTACATTACCTCCAAACTCCCACGTGGTGATATGGACACGGCTCCATGCCTCCGCAACTTCTTCCGATATCTAGCGACCGGGATGTGTCACTTCCGCTACCTTTGGAATGGCCTGTGTGATCGTCATCAAGCAGAAATAACTGTCATGCAGTTCAGAGGTCACTCTCTTCCGGTGTGTCAGTCTATGAGAGTATAATGGGTTTTTTTTTACCTCATCCCATTTCATCAGCCAATTTCTGCCCACGCGATTTCCTCTCATAATTGCCACTAGAATGTGTCACTTCCTTCCGGTGCATCACCTTGAATGGCATTTTTGGCCGGGTCAACAGGTCAAAGCATAACAACTAGACGGAACCTCTCTGAGACTGGTTGACAAATTCACCTCCCAAGGAAGCAGCGTCTCATCAACCGAAAAAGACATTGACACACGGCTAATGAAGGCATGGACAGCTATCGATAGGCTTTTGATCATATGGAAATCAAACCTGACCGATAAAATGAAACACAGTTTCTTCCAGGCTGCAGTCATGTCGATACTGCTATATGGATGCACTACTTGGACGCTGACTAAACGGTTGGAGAAGAAGCTTATTATTATACAAGAATGTTAAGAGCAATATTGAACAAGTCCTGGCAGCAACACCCCACAAGGCGCCAACTATACGATTACAGCAACAGCAGCAATAAACACAAGGACCAGAAAAATAAAGCTTAATAACAAGGGAAGAACCCTCCCTGTTTTTATTCAATAAGCGGGTGATTTCTATCCAACAAACTAAAGGCTGAGCAGGAATTTAAAGATAAATACAGAAACCATTTAGACACACAGGGGAAGAATTCAAAAGAAAACATGGTAATTTTTATCATTAAGCGTTTTCGGACTATTGTCTTCATCTTCATTGTTATTTCCACAACGTTTTGGCCGATATGTCTTCCGGCCTTCTTCAGGTGTTTGTCGAACTTGGGAACCTTCTTGGAACTTCGAACTATGTCCTTTATTGAATCCATGAGGGTCGTCTGTTTTGATTCCATTAGCCATAACCAGGTACAAGTGTTAAATATTCCTATATTATTACTCGCCTGCAGTCAGGATTGAACCTGCAACCTCCAGATGATTGTCTCCTAAGAAGCTTAGGGAACCCTTGACGATAAAAATCATCAAGCTTTGTCTAAGAAATTTAGACAAATAAAACATGGTAAATAAAAAATACCAAACAAAAGCAATCAAAATTCAATAATATATAATAAAAGTGTAACTCTTTCTCAAATCTTAAACTCTCAGGAGCCATCTTTTCTATGTCTTGCTTTTTGATCTGTTTCTTTGTATTTTGTCCAAAACACACCCTTATTTCTGTCAACCTTTTTTTGTGAAGGAAGTTATCCCTTAAATAGTGCTTCCTCTTCCCCCAGCATAGCTGTTCTTGCCAATGTGAGGAAAGAGAAAAGGAAGACTTTATATTTGCAGCAATATCTCACCTAAAACTGAGTCATACATTGAAAGAAAAGATGTTGGTTTCCAGTGTAATACTGTACCCTGACTAGTGTCCAGATTTTATTTGTTATTATTGTCACACTGGTCCATAATTTTCTCTAATTTATTTAAATATCCTTTGTAATAATCATCTTTCACAAACTAGTCACATCTGGTATATCTGACAAATTATAAAAGAATAAAGTAACATGATTCATGAAAAAAAAAGAAAAACTGACAAGTTTAACAGAAAAAAACTTTCTTTCTTCCTTCTGCTGTTTTCTTTTATAATTTACCTATTCACCCAACTAATGGTTTTTCAATTCACAATATGATTCCTCTACTTAAAAAAGAAAAATTTAGATCTATATCCTTGCCCTTGAGGTCATAATAATTCCGCAGATGGGTATTTCTAATCTTTTGGGAAGACATGGCCCTGGAGGTGACCGTGTCCTCAGCAATGAGTACGGATGTAACTTGCAAGACACATTCAGGTCAGTCGGCCCTGCAATTACCAAGACTAGTTGATTTGGCATCACTTGTGTGCGATATGGACTATGGCAGTTGTAAAGTTTTGGCTCTACAATCTGTGGTCACTGGATTGATCTCCAGTGGTGGAGATCATGGTATACACTGCTAAGACCTAATAAGGTCGAAACAGCTGTCCAGTGTTTCCAAATGTCATGCATAGGTGTTCACTGGATTTTCTGGTCATGGTAATTCAATTCACAATATAATTCCTTTACTTAAAAAAGAAAAATGTAGATCTAATGGTTTTTACAAAGTCATAAAAACTTCTAATTGATACATTGCTATAAACGTCTAAGAAAAAGGGTTTTATCCATGTTTGTTTTAAATGAATTTTGGAGGAATGTAAACAAGGTTAATTTCCATTGTTTCAAACCTTATAAAGAATTGTGGAAACTGTCTTTTTCCATATTTGTTTTAAATGAAGATGGAGTGAGTCACTTAAATATTAGTTGACATCATGTAACAGTTGCAATTCAAACAAGATTGGTATTATTTAGTGTGAGACTGAGTGATATCCCAATATCTATCTATCAATCTATCTATCTCAATCTGTTCAGTCAATCTATCTCTCAATATATGGAGGGAATCCTTGTGTAGTGGCTAATGTACTGGACAGAGACATCATTATAAACGAGTTCAAACTCCAATCTCACAATTACATTCATTTATTGGACTAATACCCTTGGGAAAGGTATGAATACTCTTATTATCCTAGTTATTAGTTAAATTGCATCACTACCTTTCTTCTTCGAGGATGGCTTTGGCATTAAACAATCCATGATGCTTGATATACCATTAAACATACACCCATACACACCCATAAACTCACATATATACAAGTCAGTCTATTCATATCATATCTATCTATCTATTACACAATACGAAAAAGTAACATCATAAGAAAGAAACAAACAAATGGTTAATATGAAGTAAAACAAAATTCTTGTTCACATACAATATGAATTATTATCCTGAGTTGTTGAATAAGAAGGTAATATTATAACCATTAACAAAAAGGGCAATCATCCTTTGGGGAAAAAAAAACAGAGAAGAAGGAAGAAGCGATGATACTTATGATGGTCAATGAAATATTCCAGCCAAGTAGACCCAAGTATGTCATAAATAAAGTCAGTCATCTAAGAAGAAAAGATGACAAAAGTTCTCTTTCCTTGTGCTTGTCAGGGATGAACTTAAAGCTAATTTACTGGTATTTATTTGATTAAAGTTTGGTAACTGCTGAGCAAGAACACTTTATACAGAGAGAGAGAGAGAGAGAGAGAGAGAGAGCGAGATGAGGACTGCAGAGACATATGGATAGAAATAGAGGTTAGAGAAATATAGACAGGGATTAAATAGGTATGGAAATAAGTGTAGACTTATTTCCATACCTATTTAATCCCTGTCTATATTTCTCTCTCTCTCTCTCTCTCTATATATATATATATAGAGAGAGAGAGAGAGATGGGGACTGCAGAGATATATGGATAGAAATAGAGGTTAGAGAAATATAGACAGGGATTAAATAGGCATGGAAATAAGTCTACACAGACACACATACAGAGATATATAAAAATGTATGTATGTGTGAAATATATATATATGTATATATATATATATATAGAGAGAGAGAGAGAGAGAGAAATTAAATAGACTTATAAGGATAGAAATAGATATAAAAAGAGGTTAGAGGGAGTTATACAAAGATGAGCTGAAAAGTTCATATAATGTCATATCCACTGTTGATTACTTTTTAAACTAATGAGATCCAAGCACTGCAACACTAATGGAAGAAGTGTGAATACTGCAAAGGAGATTGATGAAGAATGAATTTTATTTTGGTCACATTCAATGAATGTATCTTGATCAGTCTATGAACTTTTCAGTCAACCCTTGAAGATGGGGTTTATATAGGCATAGAAATACATCTAATATAGATAGTGAGAGAGAAACAGAGAGTGAAACAGAAAGACAGAGTGAGGGTCATGATTCAGAAATTAAATGTATGTTTAAATTTGGCCATAATAAAATGGGGAAGTAGTTTGATTTTTAATGTACATTGCTTTAATACTGCACAATCTTTACTAATTCACTAATTTTTTTTTTCTATATCGTCAAAACTATCAATATCATTTTTATTAATTATTCTCTTCCTCTCTTTTCAATAAAATATCCAATTCTGTAAAGATTTATTTAACTATGATGAGATGTCAAGAAAACTGATTGCAGTTATTTCCCTTTGCAATCAGTTCAAAGAATAATATTGGATAAATTATGATTCCCCTTTCTTAAGTACTAGAAATAGGATGGGCTTCTTTGGGTTTTTTTTCCTGACAAATTTTAAGTAAATACTTATCTATCAGAAAAAAAAAATTATTATGTTTGAAAAGGATGGGTTCCTTATTTAAAGATTGAGTGAGTTGGAAAATATAATCAATAGAGTTGAATTTGAAAATCGCATTTTTTTTACAAGTCAGTGTTTACTTATAGAAGTAGGTACATTTCTAAGCTCATAGTCTAATGATTAAATGATCTCTTTCCTTGACAATGCCCTTAACCCAATTCTTTTGCCCTGTCGGCAGAGATGAGAACACATGGACAGCATCCCTGCGAGTGGGAGTGAACAAAAACCTCGGCCAAATGGGTTATCCTGTATGACACTAAATCATTTGTATCAAATAGGAATACTTGAAATCATATCATCATCATCATGTCGTACCGCTAGCACGGATATCCCTGACCCTCTCTCGCCACTTTTCCCTATCGTTCATTGCCCCTGGTATGTCTTCTGGGCTACATCCCGTATCTTCACATAGCTGCTGTATGTATGTTCTTGCTGGTCGTCCTGCTTTTGCTTGGCCATATGTGGGGGTCCATAGGAGTACATCACTTATGAGCTCATCCCTGCTTCTCCAGCAGTGTCCTGCGTGCCTGGTTCATCTAACTTTGATAGTTTTCGTGATGGGAGGCAGGTGGCCGTCTAGTTGGTGCTTTGTGGGGTGTTGCTGCCAGGACTTGTTTACAATTATAGAAGAAAGCGCAATTAAAAAATCCAATTGAAAATAGAAAATATAATGATTACTAGCAAACATTTAGAATTCAATCGGTGCGGTGGGGAGGTCCCTATGGCGTAATGGCTAAAGTGCTGGACTTGTGGCATTGAAGGACATGAGTTCAAACTTTGGTTGCACAATTACATTCACTTTCGGACAAATACCCTTGTGAAAGGTATGAACCCCCCTTATCCCCCCCCAGTTATAGGTAAAATGATATAACTGCTGTTCTTTTACAAGGATGGCTTTGGCATTAGATAACCCACAAAGTTTGATATGCCATTAAACAAAGAAATCCACCAAATCCAAACATAAAGATAATCTAAATAAACCATAAGGGGTTGATATGCCTTTAAATAAATAAAGCAACAAATGATTTTTAAACAGACCTGTTTGACCCATGAATGGAAACCTAACAGGTACTACTACTCATTGGACATGGGAGTAATGGCAATGAAAGGATGACTCCATATTCTACTGAGCTCAAGAACTGAAACCTCACTAATGGATACAGTTTAGTGTCCTATCTAGGATACCCCTTTTGGAGGGTGGGAGTCTTACCCTCTGCAAGGGGTACAGTGAGTATATTCTAAATCCTACCAATGAGGTGACATCATGGAGCGATGATTTTCTTTAGTTGGCGATAAAATTATTTATGCACATCAAGTTTGATGTATTTCTTTTCTTTTTTGGTTTTCTGTCTTTAAACTTAACAGAATATTTCTCATGTATTTCAAGTAAAATGAAAGTAAAGCAGGTAAATGAGAAATGATTTATGAACAAGTATTTGTAGCTGAAAGGAATTTGTATTTTTGTTTGGCATGTAATTTAATTTGACCGTTAGAGTCGCAGAACATTTTCACCCAATCAGGATGACCTGTCCTATTCAGCCCGTACCATATTTCCTAGCAGCACCAAAAATTGAAGAAAGTCCGCGAATCTCTCTCTCCCTCAGAAATCCCCAATGGGAACGGATGTCTATTCGTCTGCTTCTGAATAGCAGTAGCAGCACCATACGCTATGAGGAGAGCCATCTAGTTTATGGACCCTTTGGGTCTATTCCTCTAGACCAAGGGATCCTAGTTAAAAAAAACAAATTAGATGATACACTCTAACAACTTCCTACCTTCTTTCCTTACTACGAGACCTCACTGCATACCAGTGTAAACCCCTTTACTTCATGCTGCCATTAAAACCTTCCTTCAAAACCTAACGATGTCTTCGTTCTTCTCCACCACCTTTATTTTCCATCGACATTTAGCAAAGGGATAACTACCAACGAAATACCAATGCTACCAATGAAATACCAACGCAACCAATGTAATACTAACATAACCAACGTAAAAACCAACTTAAACCTTAAACCAGCGTAAACCAAACTAAACTAACCCAATTCGTCTCAATGGATAAAACAATATAAAGATTTCAGATTAAAACTCAGTTAATAATTGTGTCAAGCTATGAACTTATTGATCCACTCTCGTATATATTTTCAAATCAATATTGTTTTGTACTATAGTGTCTCGGATGTGATCAGTTTACTAAACAACATAATACAACTTCTTATAAAACAAAAAAATCTAAATTAATTTTTCTAGTTCTATTTGAAGTTTTATTGTGTAGCAACAACAAAAATTTTCAACACTGCTTTTCTTTCAGGGAGAGGCTAAGAATGAAACTTATATATATATATATATACATGGTGCTTTCAATGAGTTTCCAGACTTTTTTTGTACTGGCATTTAAAATTGTCGTAGACTCTTGAAAATTCACTGTGTTATTGCTATACATCTTATGAGATGACTGATCAATTTTTATGATTTCAGGTTCAAATCAACACCTACAGCAGCAATTGGAATACACCCTACTAAAGCCTGATTGTCATTGCTGGTCAATTTCAAAAATGCAATCTGGACGTGAGGACACTTTAGAAGAATGATATGCAATAAAATTGTGTTTTAAACTTGGAAGAAATGCCACAGAAATGTATAGAATGCTTCAGAATGCTTTTGAAGCATCTTGCATGAATCGAGCATCAGTTTTTGAGTGGCATAAGAGATTCAAGGAAGGCATGGAGTCTGTAAGGGATGATGAGAGGAGTGGCAGGAGTAAGGAAGTCAATAGACCTGAGTTGATTGGCCAAACGGTTAGGGTTAGGGTTACTATGTTGAGGTTTTAAGGGAGTTCAGGAAGAGATTCTATCAGAAGAGGCCAGCACTCTTCAAATCAGGTCAGTGGCATTTCCAGCTGGACAATGCACCAATCTACAACTCCATACTTGTTACAGACTATTTGACCAAGATGGGCATCAAGACAGTTCCTCACCCTCCCCAGAGGGCCCAGACCTTGCTCCCTGTGACTTTTGGTTATTCTCTAAACTCAGAGGCTGTCGTTATGAGATAATGAAGGAGATGAAGGAAGCTGTGACGAAGGTCATTGACATACTCACACAAGAGAATTTCCATGGAGCCTTCCCGAAGTTGTTGGAATGGTACAACAAGTGTATTGCAACTGGAGGAGATTACTTCAAAGAGGACTAGAGATTCATGTGTGTACTATCAATAAAAGTGCCCATACGAAAAAAGTCTAGAAACTTATTTAATGATCCTTGTATATATAAGTTAGGACAGGATTAACATAGAGTCAGTGGCATTTGGTGACTGTCAGTTTCTTTCTTATGCTATTATCTGACCCAAAGGTTTCCACAAGGTGGGTATCCCTTTATATACTTTTGAGTGAGGCATGATGGGACGGATGATCAATTCTGAGTGAGGCATTCTGGGAAGGTTAGTCTAGTTAATCCAGCATGGTTATTTACATGCTATATTTCATTGATTTTGTGATTTCTTAATTCATTTACAATATTATTTTCAATTTGTTATTTTCTAGTTTTTATTTATAAGCTTTTTTCATTTTAATTTTTTTTTTCAGAGTATTTCATATTAATATCCTATCAATTTTAATCTTATTTTTCGAATATTCTTGGTTTTCTCTTTGCGATTGGCTATACTCTAAATTCTTGTATTCATTTTCTGTTGTTGAAATTTTCATGCACTTATTGTTAGTGTTTTGCTGCATTGTCTGTTTTATTATTAACTGTATTCATTAAAAGTGTTAAATTTTCATTTTGTTGGATATCAGCAACTACTTGTTCTTTAATGATATCTTTTTTAGCATTTGTTCAGTGGTTGCTTTCAACAATACATCTTCTCACATTTACTAATTCATTGCAATTTAAGTGTGTATCTGTACATTTAGTTCTTTCTTGCCATATGTTATTGGTTCCAGGAGTTGCATTGTTTGTTAATCCTATAAAAGAATGCATGTTTTACTTTTTAAAAATCTTTTTTGCGTGTGTTTGTATTTTTTCTTGATTATAGTGAAGATCTCATTTGGTCAGGGTTTGGATAATCTCAACTCTGATAAATACTGAAATCAACTGCAAATTTTGTTCTTGTTGTTGATTTTTTGATCCCAACCTAGTTCATCACTGAGAGACATGGTCTTTTTTTATCAGCAGGAAGACTGATGTGAGCTGTCATAAAGAATGGTTTTCATGTATGATTTCGGTGTATTTTATTTTTACTACTAAGAAATGTTTTTTTGTTTTCTTGACATCACTAGCTTTAAAAAATTCTATTATCCAATTTTTTAATAATCTCTAAAGTGAAAATTTACATCACGTTAAAAACTATATCATAAATTTCTCCATTCTGAATTCAAAGTAGTATGATGTGCCATCTTGAAGCTCTAAAGAAAAAAGTCTATATTTCACATTTCAAATACAAAATGAAAAATAAAATATGAATGACAATTATTGAATTATTTTCTTAATAGAAAATAAAGTTGGCAACTTTAGTTGAGGGTGACCGTAGTCAAGGGTGACCAGAAGGCTCCCTTTTCAATAGCTAATACACCGAGGTCTAGGGGAGGGTGCCACTCCTTTCTCAGTATTACTCCATTTTACCCTCGATACCTACCTTATATTGCTGAGTGTTAATCAAGGAGGTATCAAGTACCATTTTTAAAGTCTTTGGCATGATGCAACCTGGGATTGAACCCATGTCTCCCAGACCATTAACACTGCTTTAACAATAAAAGTATTTGTTTCATTTTGAATTCAAAATGACCACTAATTGCATTATACTTTAACAACAGTTTTCCAATATAAACAACAAAATTAGTAAAAACTAATGAATGAATAAAGCTATAATTAAGGAATTTATAATGCTGATAAAAATCAAAAGTAATTATACTTATGAATTAAATCTGAACTAAAAACTACATTAAGTTTATGCATTACATATCAAAAATCTTACATTATAATTATACTTTATGAATGTTAAAATAAATCAGATTAGAATGAATTATTTCTCAGCCAACTGGGCACCTTTCTGACTCATCTTAGGAGAGATATTGTGTAACATATTGACCTCCGACCCAGCCGACCTGTCAAATAAGAAATGCACCTGTGTAAATAACAGGTGCATCCGGTTGAAGATATCAGGGGATAACCATGATTGTGGACGGGGTGAACTGAGTGCAGATGCGACGCTCATTGAAGCAGGTGGGTGTCAAACAATTATATAACCTGGTGCTACAGGAAGTTCGAGTTAGTTGGAGATCAGAGTTTGGAGTCAGTTGTTGCAGTTCGAAGGAGTGAGAACCAGATCCCAGCAGAGACTGGGCCCTCACGGCCCCCGGTTGAGCAGCCCGGAGAACGAGAGAGAAGTGCTGTTATAGCAAGAAGAGCTGGGGGTCAATATGTTGCAGTCTTTGTTCAGTCTCCAACTCACCTCTCACACATAACCCTTTTGTAACCCTTTCGTACCATTTCAAATAAAGGGTGAGAGGTTTTTTTTTTTAAAGAAGTGTGTCCACTCGTCTTTATTGTGTTGACTATGTTTCTGCATGCATATGAATATGTTACAATTAGAGTAGTTTTTCATTGCCTTCTTTGCAGTTTTAATTTAGAATCAACTTTTGTAGAGATTGGTTGTCTATCACCATGGTGTGACGGGAAATTGACTATAATCCCAAAACGGGACTTTATTTTCGCACGTGTGAAGACGGGGCAGGTTGGCACTTGATCCCCTACAGCAATAAGTCCTGTTCAGAGTTTTTCTCTCAGGCATGTAAGAACTGACATATTACGTGAGGGAATAATTTAGGACCAGACTGACCGCCGCTGGCAAGGGGTTTCAAATTTCACACTATCACACACCCAACAGGCAGCTTTCTTCCTTCCCCGAGATAATGGAAGATAATGAGCCTATAGGTTTTAGTCGTAATAATATTAATATTGTGGTAGTCGGCAACTCCGGTTTCCCGTGTGATACTTTAGGAATTAATAGGACAGTTCTAAGCAAGATAATATAAGGCGAATAGAAGCTGGAAAGAAAGCATGAAGTAACAACATAGACCACATGGTAAAATGAAAATACATAGGTTCTTTACTACGGTTATATATATATATACGTTCAAAGTGTCAAAACATATAATTGGATAGTCCATGAATATGAATGTCTTTTCTTGGCTTTTATCCTTCTTCAAATTGAGAGAGAGAGAGTGGTAAACAAAATTTGGGTGTAAAGGAAAAATGTCCCCAAAGTTACTTATCTTATTTTCTTTCACGGGGTTCCACTGGAGAATTTTCTTCTTTCACGGGCTACTAGACTTTGTTCTGTTTTTAGTACTGGCTTGAGGAACTCGTGTCTCTCATGTCTCAGTTAATCTTTTTGTCTCCAGCCCGGAGTAAAATGGCTATGGTCCGTCTGCCACGAGCCTTGCTCAAAAACTCCCTTTTTACTCCTTTACTTCCGCTGAGGGGACGGGAACCCCACTTCCGTTTTGGGGTCCCAGCCAATCATTTGGCTTCTCTCTCTTTCCCCTTCCGATGTCCGGCGACCTGAGTTCACTAAGTGTGAACATCTGGTCTATCTCCTCTGTGACCCACATTCTCTCCTAACGGTCACTTTTTGACTGCTTGATACTCTAATTCAATACGGGAGGATAGTATCAGTCTTACCTCTTCGTCAACGTGAGCTATCACGTGACAATGGCTTTAGAGCCCAATCACTCCTGCTATGTTATCTATAGATCTGGGGGGTAGAATTAGACTCATGACTTTCCCAAGGACATTTGTGTAAGGTAAATACAAACAGCCTTGAAAAGTATTTCAACTCAATTCCTTACTTCCAATTTTCTGCATTAAAAATCATTACAACAAAAGCACCTTAGATAAAAGGCTTATATTTCAAAATATTCAAAGGAATCTTCTTTTAGTTGGGTTACTAGGTGCATATGTACTTATGAATCTAAGGAACCCTCCAAGCGTAGAAACATTAAATCTGACAGGCATTCTAATTTGTGTGGGTGAGGTTAATCTCTGCATTTCAAATATCGTCTGACTGATTGAAACATTTGCAACAAAGATAATCTGCAGAGTTTGAAATGAAAACAAAATTGTTAGTAGATGAAAATCTTCCTCAAGAATTACATTTCTTTCACTTCACCTACATCTTAACCTATGAGATCTACAAACAATTGTCCACAATGATTTCTCAATATACAGGGTGTTTATGAAGTCATGCAGCAGGTTTAAAATGTATCAGCAAAGATAGCAGTAAGGTTGAAATAATATAATCAAAAAGTACAAGATAAAACCCTTCAGAGTTGAATTTTTATTTGGTTTTTACAATGTGATTCTAAAATTTCTAAAACGTAAGTTATCCAATTTCAAATTTCAAGATGATGTGAACACTCTGAATTTCTCAAGGCATTTTTAAGCATTTCTCAATATATTTCTCAATTCATTTTTAATACATTTCTCCAGGCATTATTCAGTTCATTTCTCAATGCATTTCTCAATATATTTCTCAGTTCATTTCTCAGTACTTTACATGATTTCCCTTTTCAGAACATTGTATAAAGTTTGGCTTCTTGGATCCTTGGAATATGTTTCTTTAAGTCACCTATAAATATTTAAAATGGAACAAGATGCAAAGGCCAAAAATGATAAATTACCTGAAGGTTTTTCCTTTTATTTTACTCTATTCTTTATTTGATTTTATAAAATTCTAATCATTTTAACCACCCAATTTTTGGTTTTTCTTACTTCTACAGGTTCCAATGGCGATTCCTCGTCATTTGTCTTCTAATGAAGCTTAGATGAAAGTAGATTCCAAGGAGACAAAAAATAAATCCCTTATTTCTTGTGCTTTACAGAAATGTTGAACCTTTAAACACTAAACATTTAAGGGAAAGAATTTATTCTAGATCATCTTTTTTTATTACACTGACATGATTAAATCAGATTTTGAGCATGTATTCAAAGGAGAGGGAGATTAAAGTGTAACATCTTTTCTTCACCCTCACCTGCACACACACACACATGTTCACACACATATATATATATGTACAGATAGATAGATAGTGGAGGCACTTCTGATGCTAGGAAATGGATGCAGCAACTTAGGTTCAAACCCTGGATGAAGGCTGTTTGCATTTCACATTCCACTAATAACCTTTGAAAAAGTTTGCATTCAACTATTCTCCCTCCTGTTATGGGTAAATAGTAAGGCAGACTGGGCTCTTTAACCTTGGTATGGCAACTGGTCTTGGAGAAGGAAAACTCTGAATTCAAACCTGTTAAATTTCGCTTAAAAATTGAATTTGTGTTGCGTCCAGCTCATATATTGGGTGTCCGCCAATGGTCCGGGAGACCTGGATTCAATCCCAGATCACGTCATACCAAACACTTTAAAAATGGTACTTGATACCTCCTTGCTTAACACTCAGCAATATAAGGTAAGTATCAAGGGTAAAGTGGAACAATCCAGGGAAAGGAGTGGCACCCTCCCCACACCTCGGTGTAATAGCTATTGTAAAGGGAACCTCCTGGTCGCCCTCGACAACAGTCACCAACTTTACTTACTTATATATATATATATATATATTTACTAATTTAATATCTCGCGATTTGCGATGCGCGATTTAAGTTAATTCTATATATATATATATATATGTACATGGCAGTAAATAATGGACCTGTTTATTATATCTACATGCATTATTTAAACTTTCACCCACCTTTCTCCCCCGCTACTGTTTTTCTGCATTTTCCTTTTTAGACATTCCAATTTACACACGACTGATTTTTTATGATTTAACCCCATTTAATTATCTACTAATGATGTGTTTTATTGTTCTACTTCCTTTTCCTTCCTTTTTCTTCTTTTTCTTCTCTTTTCTTTCCCTCTATTCTTTTTCTTTCCTCTTCTTCTCCTCTCTTTTCTTTTCCTTTGTCTCTCTGTTTTTCTTTCATTTTCTTCTCTTATCTCTCTCCCTCTTTTCCCTCTCTATATCTTCCTTCCTTCTTCTTCTTCTTCTTCCTCTAATCCATTATATCTCTCAATGGTTCAATTTGTTTTACATCTTTGCCTTACACAATCACATAAATTGGAATATTGATTTAATGATTGAACGGTTGTATGTTCTTTGTATTCATGATTTCCTTCCTTATTTTTGTATTTTCTTAAACATTCATCACTGTTCTATCAACACTTGGTATCACCATTTTTAAAGTCCTGATGATGATTTATTAAAACCAAAATATTATAGCATCAACTCTCTTTCACAATAAATTCATCTCTTTTGACTTCGTTTTTCAATTTTTTTCCAAATATATATATATATATATATATAAAACAAAAATTAAATTGCAAGTCGGGACTATCCTACTACAGTTTCGCCTAAAACAGCTCCTCAGGGTACCTAGCACCAACTAATGACAATAGGAGAAAACTTATTTTTATTAAATGAAAAACCCACCTACCAGAAAATTTGCATAAAAAAACACAAAAGAATACTAATTTTATTGTCAAGTTTATTACTCTGAAATTTAAAGAAAAAAAACAACAAAAACACCCCCCCCAAATATATGTGTGTGTGTGTGTGTGTGTATATATTCAGGGTTTGAACTTGAGTCACTGCATCCATTTCATACCAATATAACCATGACACCATAAGTGCCTCCTCTCTCTCACTCTCTCTCTCTCTATATATATATATATATATGTATATATATGTATATATATATATGTGTGTGTGTGTGTGTGTGTGTGTGTGTGTGTGCAGGTCAAGGTGAAGAAAAGATATTACACTTTAATCTCCCTCTCCTTTGAAGACATTCTAAAAATCTGATATAACCATGTCAATGTGATAAGACAGATAGATGTTCTTAAATAAATTCTTTTCTTTAAATGTGAAGTGTTTAAAGGTATAAAATTTCAGTAAAGCACAAGAAATAAGGCATTTATTTTTTGGCTCATTGTTCTAGTGCACAGAGTGTTCGTCAATGGTCCGGGAGACATGGGTTCAATTCCAGGTTGCGTCATACCAAAGACTTTAAAAATAATACTTGATACCGCCTTGCTTAACACTTAGCAATATAAGGTACATATCAAGGGTAAGGTGGAGCAATCCAGGGAAAGGAGTAGTGCCGTGCCCTGCCCTACACCTCGGTGTAGTAGCTTTGGAAAAGGGAGCCTTCAGGTCACCCTTGACTACAGTCGCTAACTTACTAACTATATATATATATATATATATATAGTATAGACTGGACATTGACATAATTGTTAGAGTGTTTACCAATGGCCGGGGGAGACCTGGGTTCAATCCCAGGTTGAGTCATACTGAAGACTCAAAAAATGGTACGTGATGCCTCCTTAGCATTTCAAGGTATAGACCAAGGGTAAAGTGGGTCAATCCTGGGAAAGGAGTAGTGCCCTCCCCTACACCTTGGTGTAGTAGCTATCAAAAAGGGAGCCTTCAGGTCACCTTCAACTACGGTTGCCAATTTTATTTATATATATATAAGTATGTATGTATGTATATATGTATGTATGCATCTGTGAATGTATGAATAAATGAATAAAGTGTCTCTGGAAACCTTTAAGAACTTTTGAATATTGTGACTTTGGTATAACTTGATAACCAATCAGAGGAGATTTTACTGTACATGTGATACTTTCCCACAGAGTGACTCAGTTAGCAGTGACATGTGATGAAACTTACTTCATCACATAGATTATATGTCACATTCACTCTGATATCTAGTGCAGGGTTTCTTATTGGCAACACATCACATCACCTCGATCTATCAGTTCCCCCACCAATATAGATATATGATGACTTGTAGCTTTTCCTGAAACTAAAATTGGTGTTGAATGGGAGGGAATTTCTCACTCTGCAGACAAAGGAGGCAGATGTTAGTATCAATGAAATCCTAATAGAAGAATTTTGAAGGAGACTAAAATGACAGACTAAGTAGCCAATTTTTTAACCAATGAGTAAATACTTTCCAGACAGATCTTCATTTCACAATCATTTTAAATCTATATTAAATTATCTAATTATTCTATTTGTTTATATATATATATATATATATGTGTGTGTGTGTGTGTGTGTGTGTGTGTGTGTGTATTTTGTTACTTGATTAGAAGACAAGAAGATAAAATAATTCTGATTGCCTTTTAAAAAAGCTATGAAGTGAAAATAATTTATTCATTATTTTTTTCTCTCACTCATTTAAACCTTTAGAGAAAATCCAAAAGAATTACAGCAAAATAATCTAATAACATTTAATAATAATAATAATAATAATAATAATAATAATGATTGAATGACCCAAAGCCAATGTTAACTTTAATTAATTCCTTTTGTTTAAATTCCAAAATGGATTTTTTTAAATTTTAGTTTCATTTGACTTAATTTCATTTTCACATCAGTTTAGGATTTCAATTTGCAAACCTATTTTGATGATGGAATATATAAAGAGATTCTTGTATGAAAGTGTGAAATTAATTGGCAAAAGATGATGAATATTCAGATATTTGAATTATTTCTTCATCACCTCTTTGGATTTAGCGATGCACAATTGTTCTATAAATCTTTCTTTTAAATATATCCAATTGTATATTGTCTCTTAGAAATAATGTTAGACTCCCAGTTATAATCAAACTCACCTTAGTAGCAAAGGTCTGTGCTTACTTCACAACTGCCCATGTATATAAAGGAAACATGGCACAGTGGATAAAGGCGTTTGTTAGATCCAGTAACATACCAAAAAGAGTGTGAGTTCAATACTCGGTGAAGACAGTGGAAAACTTTCAGAGAGAAAATTAACAGGAGATAACTGATAACTGACATCCATTAAACATGGCTCATTTAACTAGAGCAGTTTGCGAAATAAAGGGTTAAGTTCGACATTCCAACCACCTGAAGAAAGCCGGAGCATACAATGGCTGAAATGTTGTGGTAATTTACTAAGCTTTTTGCTTAGATGTAGCACAAGGCCATATGAAAGGGGCACCCAATGAGACTCGAACTCACTCGTGTAGGTTTGCTAGTCGAGCTTGCTAACCATTACACCACCAGAGGCGCCTACAATGGCTGAAATGTTGTGATAAATATGGCAACAAAGATGAGGACAATAGTCCGAAAAATGTAAATAATTTATATATATATATATATATATATATATAATAATTATTAATAATATAGTTTGCTATATTTTTTGATAAAAAGTTTTCAATATCATTGAGTGAGAATATATATCAAAGTTATGATAGTGTTGACAGAGAGTCAACAATACTTATGAACAGTCAGTTTCTTGCATATGCAATTTGACAAAATGTTAAGGACATGGTTGGTATCTCTTGATATACTGTTGTGTGGGGCATTCTGGGAAGGCTAATTTAGTTTATTGTCTCATTCATGGTGCATAGCTACATTGTATCAACTTTGTTATTTACCAATTCATCTACTCTGCCATATTTAATTTACCACTTACCAACACTTATTATTATAATCATTATTTGATTTTTCGGTTCCTGACAATCCCTCTCCAAGTCTTTACCCAAGACCTAGCATGAGGCAAAGTAGTGATTATCTACATTCTATGTATTTATGTCTTTTCTTGCCTCAATTTTTCAGTCTCTTTGATAGTACTCTTCTATGGTGATGGGCAATTTCACAAAAAGCAATTTTTTGTATTTCAAATTCCATGGGACTGCTAGGTATCTAGTAAATGTGTTTATCTATCCCACTCTTTATTATACCCAGGGCTCCCAGTATTACTGGTACAGTGCTAGTTTTAAGGTGCCACCTTTTTTATTTCTTTTTTCAGGTCTTTGGATTTACTAATTTTTATCATATTTTTTGACTGATATATGTTGTTATCTGTTGGCACTGACATATCAATTAGATGGCATTTCTTCTTCTTCTTCTTCTTCTTCTTCTTCTTCTTCTTCTTCTTCTTCTTCTTCTTATTATTATTATTATTATTATTATTATTATTATTATTATTCCCCACTACTCATTCATTTATTTATTTTCATTTTTATAGCCAATTCTACTTGAAATGGGACAAATGATAGATGGATAAAACAAGTAAAATATATGCTCTATCCCTGATATCAAACACTGTGTAGATACTGTAACCTTTAAATACAGTAATGATGTGTGTGTGCGTGTGTGTGTGTGTGTGTGTGTGGAAGAAAAAAAAATTGAATGCATTTAAAGATTGATCATGGAAAATCCAATATTCAAATACAATAGCCTCACCCATAAAAAAATATTCAATATAAGCTTGAAACATGCATACACTCATTCATACATAAAATCTATTTGATTCGGCACAATTACAACTGGGTACCTGGAAATAGCTGGAATTATTTACTCATACCCAAGTTACAATCCTGGAAAGAAATTGTGGGTCATTTTGAAATTGTTCCTTCCAATTATTGAATATACTTAAATTTTTTTATCATCAAGGATTCCACAAGGCCCAATTTTGTAGAGACGCATTTCCTTTTCAAAAATTCAGTTGACATTTACTAGCCTGAACTTTAATCACCCTGGATATCTCTTCAATGATCTGATAACAATCTTCATTGGTTGCATGATGAAGTTTTTTAACAATTATTTTACTTCATTGAAGATTGACATGATTGCATTTGGTCTTCACTACATTCGAAAGACAAATTCACTTGTGTTTTATCAAAAGTTTCTTTTAAGCATTTTAAACAATTTTATCAGTAAAAGAAAAAATAACTTCATGTACACTATTTTTTTGTTTTGTTTTTTTTTCCTTTATGCATACTCTGTAATTTTTGTGGGGGGATGTATCCTCTATTTTTTTAATCTACTATCATAAAAGTTACCAAAGAGGATTAGATGATAACTAGCACCAGACAAAAATGGTGAATTAGCTCACTTGAGAGAACTATTGGTACAATGTACACCTATGTCCACTTCACACTCCAAATTTAATAGATTGATTCATTAACTGATTGATTTTAACAGTATGTCAACCTGTCATGAGAGATTTTATGCCAAGAGGTTAGGGAATTACTCTCATTATATTCTCATATTTTCATTTTTTTGTAATTGTTTCTTGAGAGTTTTTTTGGCTCACAGTCCTATCATAAGCAAACAGATCCATCTGACTCATGATTAACAAATACTGGAGTGTCCATGTGTAGGAATCCATAGAAGAGTGTGGCTTATGAGTTGATCCTTACTTTTCCAGCTTGTCGTGCTGATTTTACTTGGATGGTTTGGAAGATGTAAAGTAAGTGGCTGTACAGCAGCTGTGTTGTAGGGCACTGCTTCTTGGATTTGTTCAAAACAGCATGCAGCATTCTGGATTATCTCTCATCTAGTTTTTTTAGGATGTTTCATTAGAGTCAAAGTGTTGCAACCATACAGTAGTACTGTCATGGCTAGAGCTCGAAAAATTTTTCATTTTATTCTAAGTGTGTATGTATGTGTGTGGATGAGTATAACTTACATGTTTACATGGTGTCATGGTATCCAGAAGAGGAAAGGAGAGTAATGAAGCAAACCTCTGCTCTATCATCAAAAACTCACCCCTCCTTTATCCAATGTGCCTTTTTTTTCTTCCTTTTACACCTGCTCTTTTTTGTCTTTCTTTCATTTCGGCACCATCTCCGTGGAAATAGAACAGAGCGGTGGTAGAGAAACGATAAGTTGGAGGAGGAGATATACACAATAGTTCCTTGCTTTAAGAGGGGGAGACATGTGGCAGAAAGAACCGAAGGAAGACAGCAGTGGTCTTGTTTTTATTGTATTTGTAGGACAGGGAGGACAGGCAAATCAACAAATAGATTCAGAAGAAAAGAAAACAATTTTACCATAAAATATGGAAATGAAAATTTCATAACAGAAATGCTTAATGGATACATAACATGAAAAAAGAGTTAAAAGAACCTGAAGAAAGCCTAAGGTAACACTCAAGAAAATATCAAATTCGAAAATGCCAAGCCATGATGGTATAAATGGATTCTAGTTTAAAAACTTCATGTCCCTCCACTACAGACTTGTTCTGAAACTAAGTAAATGCTTACAAGAAGCAAGTGTACCCAATGGATCCTTTAAATAAAAATGACCCTCCCTTGCAACTATAGACCAATAACATGTTTGCCCATGATTTAGAAAATCTTGATTGCACAGATAAGAGGAGAAATCTATTACTCGCTTGTATGCTATGGACTGGAGGAACAAAAAGAATGCGGCCGGGGAGTAAGAGGAACAAACAACCTTCTATATATAAACCTGCATGTCCTCAAAGAAGCCAAAATGAGGTGGAAAATGTAGCCATGGCATGGATCAACTATAAAAAAGCCTATGATATGGTCCTGCAAACTTGGATAATACATTGCCTGAAAATGTAAAAAATATCTGACAAAATAACAAACTTAATCTCAAATGCCATGGAAAACTAAAGGGTAGAATTGACAGTGAGAGGAAAAACCCCTAGCAGATGTAAAGTCTAAAGTGGCATATTTCTGGAAGATTCACTTCTACCACTGCTATTCATCTGGGCAATTATGCCACAAGACTATGTACTTAGGAAGTCCATACGTTGGGTACAGATTTACTGAATCACAAGAAAAGATTAATCATCTTATCATATTTACCAACCCCTCCACTCGGGCTGGATATGACACAAGGTCAATTTTTAAGCAGAGTTTAACAGGTTTGAATTCAGAGTTTTCCTTCTCCTAGACTAGTTGCCTCACAAAGGCTGAAGAAATCAGTCTCCCCTACTATTTACCCATAGCTAGAGGGAGAATAATTGGATTCATACCTTTCCCAAGGGTATTAGTGCAATGTGAAATGCAATCTGCCTCTTCCAGGATTTGAACTCGTGTCACCATGTCCATTTCCTACGATGATAACCATTATACCATTAATCATCTTATGTACATGGATGATATAAAGGTATTTGCAACAAAAGGGAAATAGAACTGGTGACCCAGATGAAAACAATAAAAATATACAGCCGGATATAGGAATGGAATTTGGCATTGAAAAACGTGCCATGCTTATAATGAAAAGTGGGAAAAGAGAAGCAGAGAAAGGAACAGAACTACCAAATCAGGAACACATGGAGATAAGGAAAACTACAAGTATTTGGAAATATTAGAATCAGACACCATCAAACAAGTAGAGATGAATGAAAAAATAACAAAAAAGTATCTCAGAAGAAAGAGGTTTTGTTTCTTTGTTTAATGGCATATCAACCTTTGTAGGTTATTTAATGCCAATGCTATTGTTCTAGAAGAATAGTAGTGGTACTGTTTAACCCATTGCTGGGAGAATAAGAGGGTTTATACCTTTCCCAAGGATATTTATCCAAAAGTCAATGTAATAGTGCGACTGGAGTTCAAACTCACTTACTATGATTCCGCAGTCCATCATTTTAACCATTACGCATAGAATGAGAACGCTTCCCAAAACCAAGCTTTAGAGTAGAAATCTCATCAAAGGTATAAATGTTTGGGCAGTCCCCCTTGTAAAATACTCTGGATCATATTTTAAATGGATAAGGAAGGAACTCACACAGATGGACCAAAGGGTTAGAAAATTAATGACTATGCACCAGGCTTTACATCTGAGAGATGACATAGACAGACTCTATGTGCCAAGAAAAGAAGGAGGAAGAGGACTTGCCAGCATTGAGGATTGCATTGATACATCAACATAAGGACTCAAGGACTATGCTAAAAAGAGGCAAAAAAAGATCAATTACAACACCAAATAACAGCATTAGCAACAGAAGTAGAGAGAGAAAAACAACAAAAATAACAAAAGAGAAATAGGGAGAAAAACAACTGTAAAGATATTTCAAGTGACAAACTAGTGAGATTGCACACAAGAAGATCTAGACATGGCTAAGAAAGGGAGATCTAAAGCAAAAAACTGAATCTCTATTAACAGCAGCACAAAACAATGGCATAAGGACAAATTATGTAAAAGCCAAAATTAATCAGTCACAATAGAATAATAAGTATAGATTATGAGGGAAAAAAAGATTAAACAATTAATCGCATTGTAAGCAAATGCTGTAAACTAGCACAAAAGGAATACAATAGTAGGGATGACTGGGTGGGAAAGGGGATCCTCTTAGAATTGTGCAAGAGACTGAATTTTGATCATGCTACCAAATGGAATATGCACAAGCCAGAATCTTTCCTAGATAATCAGACTCATAAAATTCGCTGAGATTTTAAGATACAAATGGATCTCTTAATTCTGGCCAGAAAACAAGACTAAGCAATAATGAAAAAAAAAAAGAGAACTTGCCGTCAAGTAGATTTTGCAATTCCAGCGGACCACAGAGTGAAAATAAAAGAAAGCAAAAATAGAGAAAAGTACTTGGACCTTGCGAGAGAACTAAAAAAAAAAGCTACAAAACATGAAAGTGATAGTGATATTAATTGGACTTGGTGTGCTTGGGACAATCCATAAAAGCTTGGAAAAGAGGATTGGAAGAATTGAAAACCAGAGGAAGAATTGAGACCATCTTAACAGTAACATTGTTCAGAATGGTTAGAATACTGAGAAAAGTCCTGAAGACTTGAGGAGACTTGGTGTCACTCACAACTCCTGTGAAAGACCACCTGCCAATGCTGGAGCAAAAAGCTGGCAAGCAGTGAAATAATAATAATAATAATAATAATAATAATAATAAGAAGAAGAAGAAGAAGAAGAAGAAGAAGAAGAAGGAATTATATATAATGGAGTTGATAAATTACCATCTCACAAAATTAGCATAATAAACTATATAAATAACCACCTAGCATGGAGAAGAATAACCTCCAAAATTACCAAAAAGCCAAAAATCATAATTTGATGAGAACTACACAATGATACTGCAAACTGTTTTGAACAAATCATGAAAACAGCACCCTACAAAACTGTAGCTGTATGACCACTTACCTCCCATCTCACAAACTATCCAAGAAAACATGCTGGGCACTGCTAGAAAAGTAAAGACGAACTCATAAGCGATGTTCTCTATGGACTTCTACAAATGGACACACCGGTGTTAGCCAACCAGCAAAAACTTACTTTCATAAGTTCTGTGCAGACACTTGAGCCATCTAGAAGACTTACCAACTCTAATGGCCAATAGGGACGGATGGCAAGAAATTCTAAGGGATTTGTGCTCTTAGTAAGCCTTGATAATGATGATGATGATGATGATAATGACTAAGGTTTAGGGTTGACAATAAGGAAGAGCTGAAGAATCCGTGGTATTTGTTGCTGTTGACAGATAGACATAATTTGGCTGATAACCACCTGAAGATCAATGCTAGCCAAGAGAAAACAGATACATCTTTACTGATATATAAAACGATATGCAAAAACAGAAATATTGGCTTGAACAGATGGAACAATGTCAAAGCTGTTTGTTGCTTAACCATTTACCTGCATTGCTTTTGTTATTATGGCTGAATTCCAACATACTACTTAACAGTGAAATGTTCAAAGTCACCAAAGACTCAGGTTTCTCCTGTCTCTGAAGATAAAAGATATTCCGAGTTATCAGGTAGATAGGGGTTAACATGGTTGAACTCAATAGTGAAGTTCAGCAATGGACTCTTACATATGGACACACCAATGTTGGCCGATCAGTTGGACCTTCTTATAAAACAAAAAAAAAACTGTAGGAGTTTTTTTAGTTTTATAAGTTATAGAGTGTTTCCACCACAAAAATATCCAGCTATGCTCTTTCTTCTGGATGATGTTTAGAACTTTTTGAATGCCTCTTGTAATCCATTGAGTTTTCCATTGGTCAAAGCACCTCTGAAACTTCTCTTTTGACATGTTGAAAAGGCGTGCCATTAGATTTCTTTTAATATACTTAACATCCTTAAATTTTACTCTTTCTACATATTTCCAGTTTTTGAAACAAAAAAATCATAAGACCAATGAGTATGAAGGTTGCTGCACTTGCACAAATCTGTGTTTCACCAAAAACTGCTCATTAAAATCATCTTCAATAAGGCTGTATACCAAAAAAACTCTTGAAAAACTATGCAAAAAATGTAAATATGAATGTACTTCCTTAACCTCTAGGCATAAAATAATACTAGACATTTTGACATGTCATTAAAATCAAGCAATGAATCAGTCCTTACAGTCAAGTTATACTTAAAGTACAAGTTCCCATTAAATTACCAAAGTTAAGCAACAATAAGCTTGTTCAGTACTTAAATGGTTAACAACTTAAGAATAATCAGTACTATAAACTATTAATTTGATAATACTATAGCACTGACACAACATACATTTAGCTGTACATCATATTTATTGGAGAACGATGGACTACAAAACAAGGGAGATTACCATATATAAAAAAAGCTACCAAGTTAGATAACTCAAACTTCAACATAAATAACCTGCAGCCAAAGTGCCATATTAAGCAAAATTTAGTAATTAATAATTTACTTCTTAATATTTGTGTTGACTTTGTTATGTCGTAATCAAAAAGGAAATGTATGCCAAACCTTCAATTTTGGGAAGTAAGAAACTCACATTTTTTGGAAAGTATATTTATGTTATTTTGAAAAAAATATATTTCATAGATGGATGGCTTGATTTACAAGTCTAACAAGTCTAACATCACCAATTTGCAGGAAGGTCAAGATAGATAATAACACTATCATAGCCAAGAATAATCATGGAGCTATGAACAAAACAATCTTGAAATACACAAAATATATCAAAATCTATTCTTTATATGTTGAAGACTTAATTTTTACTATTGGAGTCAACAAGGCAAAATAATACATAACCAAACAAAGGGTAACCTTTTACTGATATTCTTTCTGATTTCCCATGCTGTTACCACATGTGATATTGTGTACGGCAAAAAACATTCCTTGCTATAAGTCTGTTGCAACATTAGAAAAGTATAGGATTGCCACAGCAACTGATTTTATCAATTTGTAAATAAACTATTACAAAAACTCAATGTAAAAACTTTGCAAATATCTTACCATTTAATGTCTTCTGTGTTTTAGAACAATTCCAGTTTCTTAAAGAACACAATCTGCAATTTAAAAGAAAATAACATATCTTTAGTATTATAATTAAGCAATAACAATAAAGAAAATACAATAATCTCCTGCAAATTCAGTATGGCTTGCTATAAAACTAGATATGGAATCATGGAGAAAAATAAAGGAATTTTGTTTTAATCCGTTATATCTGCATTAAGTCATCAAACGAAAACCTGAAACTTGGAAAAGATGATTAAAACAAAAAAGGGGAATAATTTTCATTTGGTTTCCATAAATCAGTCTTGATTAAAAACAGAAGTGGTTATCCATTTGACATAAATAGAAATTCATTTTCTTTCTTTAAAAAAAAATAATATCTTTCTTTTGGGATATGTCAAGAAGTAAAACACTGATATTCTAATCATAAATGATTGGCAGTTTAAAAAAAAAAGATACCAAACTATAAAATTCATATCCTATTAAGTTCATGTTAAAGCAGAGAACAAATCTCATGGGAACAATGAAAACTTGTTGATTAGAATTATAATAAAAATGAAGTTAATCATGGGCACGAGATTTTTATTGAACCAACCAAAAGAAATAGAAACATTTCTTTACTTTAATCACTTAAAGCCCACCAAAGGTAGCTATCAAGCTCAATGTCCAGTCTTGTACTATTTATAGAATTAGCTGCAATTAAATAAATAAATAAGGGAAATATTCATATTTAAGAGTTGTCTACTCTGAAAAATTATAATGATTGCAGTGGACACTTATGTATTAAACCCATCCCTCCACCATGAGCAAGATGTGACACAAGTGTTAGACAGACTGGGTTTGTACTAATGTTCATGGGAAAGGCATGAATCTATCATTTCTCCCCCAGCTATAAGTAAATAATAGAGCAGACTAAGTTCTTTAGCCTTGGTTAGGCAACCAGTCTCGGAGAAGGAAAACTCTGAATTCAAACCAGCTGTATTCTGTTTAGAAGTTGATCTTGTGTCCCATTCCACTAGTGGTGGAGTTTGTGCATATACAAACATTCATTTTAATAACACATTTGAATGACTTATCAGTTGCTATCAAATGTGTTCCCTTAAATTAGGTTTGTTGAGAAAGAAATGACTGATTTTTGAAAAAATTTCAGGTTGGCAACTCTGATTGAAAACCAACTGATCCATATTGAGCTTGAACAGAAAGAAAAATATTCAGTTCATGTTTACCTCTCAGAGTTCACATTCAGCTGAGCAATCTTGGATAATGATGAGTGTTTTGTTAAGAGTGTCATGAAAATGGACCACAAGATCAAATTCTATGTCAATGTGCCGGTGAATACAAAAGAAATATTTAAAAACTTTACTTAGGTTTATGGAGACCAAGTTTTATCCTAGAACAGGTTTTTTGATGGCAAAGAGCCTTTTTATATGGCTGAGAGACTGAGATGACCCCTGTCAGTGTCAATTGATCACTTCACAAACTAAGAAAAATGTGGCAAAGCAAAGTCTCTCATCAGATTATGAGAATAATTGTTCATGAATTAACATTGATAAATAGATTTTCATCAAGAGTCACTAACCTGAAAAATAAAAATAAAATCAGTCTCATTATATTTAGACACACTTTGAAAATAAATTTTTGTCCAAAAAGAATGTTCCAGTACAGCCAGTCCCCTAATTCCCTGAGGTCTTGCAATTATTCTTTTAGCCAAAATAAAACCCAAGTCCCATAATCATCATTTAGAAATTGCTGAGAACATGTAACAGATTGTGACAAGCAAAGAGAGCCAAGATCATTTGAAGACTTCCAGCACTGTTTCCAGGAATGGGAAACAACATCTTTACTGGTGTTTGGCTTCCCAACTCAAAATAGATTTGCAGAGATCAAGTTCTTCTCTGGACGCAGATTTTTAGGTAACGCAAGACATTTTTGGATGACCTAGAGCATGGGAAGGATTAATCCAGTTTTCATCAAGTTGTCTGAGGAAAGTGCCATAAAAGTCCTAGTGACAATTTCTTGGTCCCAAGAATCAAAATCCAGCTCCATGGTTGCCACTTCAAAACTGCTGTGAACATGCAACAGGTTATGTCAAACCAACCAAAGTAGTGTCAATTCAAGTGGCATTTTCAGGAGTAGAAGCAAAGTCTTTGTGGGTGATTTCCCATGGTGATTATTTTCAAAAAGATAATGTAAGTTTTTCTTGGTCAGCCAACACTTGTATGCTCATGTGTTAAAGTCCATTGGAGAATATCACTTATGAGTTTGTCCTTACTTCTCCAGCAGAACCTATTATGTCGTGCTTGTCTTTCTTGGTGGTTTGTGAGATGGGAAGTAAGTGGCCACACAGCTACAGTTTTGTTGGGTGCTGCTTCCAGGATTTGTTCAAAATAGCATACAGTATCCTCGTGTAGTTCCCTTCAAGTGGTGCAACCATACAACAATACTGACACAGCTACAGCTTGGAAGAGTTCCTGTTTTATTTCATCAGAGAGATTAGATTTCCATTTACCTGTCAATAGATTTACCTTTGTGTATGTTGACATTGCTTTCAGTTGATGAGATATTGCTACCAAGGTATATGAACTGGTTTATTAGCAATTTTGCTTTACTATTATGTTGACATGACTTTTAGTAGATATTTCAACTCAAAATATTGAGATTACAGCTTCAAAGAGTCAACAAACTAAAGCTGCCTAAATCTAAGGTTGGTTGGTTGGTTGTATTTTATGGCATATAAACCCTTGTAAGTTATTTTATGCCAAATCCTGTTTATACATATGTATTAAGTATATATGATTTGTAAATGAATAATTTGTAGGTAAATTTCTAAAAAAACACAGCTCATTTTTTTGTACACTGTTGAATGTTTTCAAGTATTGCTATTTAACACTGGTAAATTTATTCAACGTTATTCATTAACTTGTACACAGTTAAATGATTTGTGTGGATCTGGGATTGATGGCAATGAAGTGGTATTCCACAATCCCCAAAACTCATGGCTTGAAGCCTCAGATTGTTTGGTGTCATATCTAGGACACTCGTGTGGGGAGGGGACTTACTCTTCTGCAGAGATACAGTCAATGTATTCTACAGAACCAGCTCAGTGGGCTCCTGAATCTATGGATTATATTGCTTTCTAAGATTATCTTAACAATAAGATTATTTATATCACTAACTGGAAACTGTTTTATGCATTTAAGACATAGTAATTGAATAACACATAAAAGTGAGAGATTTTATGTCAGAATCAAAAGTCAAAATGTGGTGGAAACTGCATTTATGATAGTTTAATGAAAAAGTTTAATGTGTTAGAGAAAAAAGTTTTGTTAACTTTTTCTTTTTGTCATTGTCTTTTCTAAGTAGAGCTTTTCCTAAATTCCCTTAAGCAAAATTACTCGCATCAAACCAAGTTTTTTTTTTCCACAACGACTAAAGAAAAATAAAAATCACTTACTGTCCTAAACTTGATTTTAGTCAGACAGTCAATTAATCAAAATTACTGACTCTATGAGTCAATTTGTTCATCACATAAATATCTTCATTTGCATTCACATTTCTTATTAGCAAAGGTTAAATTCTTCCTGGAAGAGATCATGAACTTCAAATTGGGGTGAGAGTCTAATCTAAATAAAATTAACCTTGCTAAAATGTCTGTATATTTCTATACCATAAATTTAGATATATTATGACCATGAAAGCTTAGATTGATATGAACTTTGTCAGATATCTATGTAGAATTTAAATCAGATTGAAGTGGGCATTGAACTCACTTTTCATAATGTACAACCAAATCTAATATCTAATAACATTCACGCTTAATGTAACAATTATCGCCATGGGAAATGGAATCTGCAACCCGAATTCAAATCTTAGACCAGTTATTAAAAGAAATTAATCCATTTGTTCTCCCCCTGAAATATTTAAATAGTAAGGGAGACTGATTTCTCAAGCTTTGGTTGGGTAACCAATTTAGGAGAAAGAAAACTTTCAATTCAAACCAGCTGTACTCTATTTTAAAATTGACCTTGTGTTCCATCCATCCCAAAGTGGAAAGGTTGCATAGATAAGATTAGCCATGGAAGATTATATGTTCGTTCATTTATGAATACAATAACCCATGTCTTTTACACAACATATGAATATAAAAGTAAAAGTAAAGTAGGCGACCATAGTCGAGGGTGACCCGAAGGCTCCCTTTTCGATAGCTTACTACACCAAGGTGTAGGGGAGGGCGCTACTCCTTTCCCTGGATTGCTCCACTTTACCCTTGTTCCGTACCTTATAATGCTGAGTGTTAAGCAAGGAGGCATCAAGTACCATTTTTTGAGTCTTTGGTATGACTTGACCTGGGATTGAACCCAGGTCTCCCGGGCCATCGACGAACACTCTAACCGCTAGGCCAATGTCCGGTGTGAATATAAAACCTTTTAAAATTCACAAGCTAAAAAACAGTAACAACACCATGAGAAAAGATATAAAAATTTCAAATAAAAATCCATCACAAAGATATGTTCTTTTACCAACTAATTCAACCACACACATAATCAAAAATATTTAGGGGGAGTCTTCGTAGTGTAATGGTTAAAGCAATGGAGTGCGGAATCGCAGTAAGCGAGTTCGTACTCCAGTCGCGCTATTACGATCATTTTCGGGCAAATACCCGTGGGAAAGGTATGAACCCCCTTATCCTCCCAGCTATGGGTTAAATAGCACCACTACTGTCCTTCTAGGAGAATAGCTTTGGCATTAAATAACCTACAAAGGTTGATATGCCATTAAACAAAGAAAACAAACCAAACTAAAAATATTTAAACAATCTGGATATTAAAATAATGTTAACATAACAACAATGGACATATATATATATATATATATATATATATATATATATATATATATATATATATGATTCTCCGTAATAACTATAAGAAAATCTATCTAGGAAAAACTTTGAATAAAACATAATTTCTCATTATAATATTATTAAACAAAAACTAGGTTATTTTATTTCATCTCCTTCTTTGGTTAAATTAGTTCTAAATTGATACAATATCCTTTTTTTAAATTATTCATAATATTTTAATCATTCAATAATTTTGTTGTTTTTTAGACTTATAGAATAGTATTAGTTGTCTAAACTTCTGAGATGAAACTTGATGATTTTTATCATAAAGGGTTTTAAGCACAGGTAAAAAATCATACATAATAGTAGTAATCCTTGTCAAGTAAGAACATTAAGTTTATAAGTCCCAAAAATTCACTCTGAAACTGTCCAGCAGAACTCATAGCATAACCGTTATAGGCGTTTGTTCCCTAAGTTTTCAAGGAGACAATCATCTGGAGGTTGCAGGTTTAATCCTGACTACAGGTGAGTAACAATACAGGAATACTTAACACTTGTACCCGGTTATGGCTCACGGAATCAGAACAGGTGACCCCTCGTGGATTCAATAAAGGATGTTGTTTGAAGTTTCATGAAGGTTCCCGAGTTCCACAAACACCTGAAGAAGGCTGGAGGACATATCGGCCAAAACGTTATGGAAATAACAATAAAGATGAAGACAATAGTCTGAAAATCCTTAATTATAGAATAGTAATTTACTAAGCTTTTTTTTTATTGCTTTGATGTGGCACAATGAGACTCGAATACTCTCTTGTAGGTTTATTAGTCAAGCTTGCTAACCATTACACTATCTGAGGCGCCTCTTTTAGACTTATAGAATAATCTCTGACTAAAAATGTTTTATTTTTTAGATTTTCAAATATGAAAAATGACATCAGCAAAGAACAAATTAAAATGTGATAACATTGAAGAATATGATGACTTTTTCTTTCTTTTTTTTTTTATTTTCATTTACCAATCAAAAAATATTTTTGAATGGAAACAATAAAGTATTGCCCTAATGATGGTCAGTTAGACTAAAATGTTGCATCTACAAAATACATCATACAAATAATTTGTTTTTCTTTTTATAAACTATCAGATTAATCATCCCAACTCTTTAAAATATATAAATATATATACAAGGTGGATTATTATAACCATATCAGCAGGGTTTAGAATATGCTGACTGCATCCTATATGGACGTATAAGCACCCCCCCTGGTGTCCTGGGTATGAGATAAAACTGCATTTGGTGGTGAGGTTCCAGTTCTGGAGCTCTGAGAAGAATGGAGTCATTCTTTCATTGCAATTACTCCCAGGTCTACTCTGACATGGAACAGTAGTACCTGTTAGAATCCTATGAATGGATCAAACAGATCTGTTTAAAAGTGATTTGTAGTTCATAGGAATACTTGATATAATATAAATGTAAGCAAATTATCTTATCGAGAATAATTATTTGAAGTTATAATTGTTTATTAATAATTGGTATTACTTATCTGAAACTGTGTGCAATCAAATGATTATTATTAAATAGAAATAGTTACTTGAAACCATATAATTATGTATAAATTATTAGTATTTGATAGGAATATATGAACCCATACAACTGTGTGCAATACTTGATTCCATGTAACAGCAAATAAATGATTATTATTGTATAAAAAGTGTAATTTAAAAAATGATTGTAATAAAGCAGTAAAATATAAGAATTACTTTTAATCAAGTATTTTCAAAAGTTTAGTATGAAATGATCCATAAGGAGTTGATGTGCCATTAAACAAATAAACCAAACCAAACCAAACCAAAAGAATTGAGATTGAAGCTGTATTTACAAAGACAGAAATGAACAATAAATGAAACTATTTTGTCCCATAATAGTTGGTACATTCTTATATACATTTTTCATACTAAATGTAACATAACATTTATTTTGAGATAGAGGTAGTGAGAGAAATAGTTATGTGAGAGGTATTCAGAAAGTATTGAGATGAAAGCTGTATTTACCAAGAAAGAAATGAACAATAAATGAAATGTTAATTTTTTCAAAATATAAGATTAGTTTTTATTTTGATTAAAAATCAAATTAAATCCATCTCTTTACATCTAATATGTCAATTGAATTTTAAAAGAGTAACTTTTGAAACAAAATTCAACATTAAAAAAGACGTATACAATTGAATTATAATAATTTCCATTGGCACTATAAAATTATTTTTGTAAATGCCATCTCTCAGGAAATATGGTAATAAGTAATGAATTCAATTTAAATATAATAAAAAAGATAATTTTACTGCAGGCAAAAAATTTTGTAAGACACTTTCTTTTTTACTAATTCAAGAGCAGCTGATCACTATTCATACTTGTTTACTAAAATCTTCACTCAAATTAACTATGTATTTCAGAAGAGCTACATCTTTTTATTGGGGAAAAAGATTGCTGATAATTAAATTTTGCGGATGAGAGGTACAAATTTTCAAAGTGTCTGTTTACATGTTTCAAGGCTGATTTTAATCAGCTGAATCCAGATGATGGGACACACTTCAGTCGGCCATGGTGTCAGTGGCACGGATCTGGTCAGGTGTGTCACATCACTGGACATACCTCAAGCCTCCTTGGAGGAGTTAGGTTTATTGCCTGGTGCCTGAAGCATCCTTTTTCAGGGGCCCAAGGCATTTTTGGAACCACTGGGCTATGGCCTTGTGCTCAGACCCACCTTAAAAAAGGCCTTGTGCTACACTCATTCAGTTGGTGGTACAGTTGAAAAATACCGCTTACATGTTTCAAGTTGTCATTCAAAGTGGTAGCTCCGGATAGAGTCTTATCTATGAGTAAAATAGAATTGTTTGACATTTAAATTAAGTGCAAACAAATGACTTAGACTCAATTGAATTGTTTGAAATAGAAATGTTTTATCATTTAACTGTATGTAAACAAATAACTGATGTTTAAATTGCTAGTGATACATAGTAATACTTGGAACCATTTAATTTTGTTGACTGATGCTAAATTGAATTGTTAGAAATATAACTGTTTGATCATTGAATTGTGTGTCTCTACAAAATGTTTTTACAAATAATATATTTAATATATGTGTAAAAACAGGATTTGGCATTAAATAACCAACAATGGTTGATATGCCATAAAACCAAACCAACCCAAACTAGAATTATAATACAATTGAAATAAATAATATTTTAAACCTAATAAAGATATTTTAAATTTGTAATGGAATGATTTATATTGGGCAAGCAAATGCTACCTTACTTCTTAGAAATACACAGTTCTAGATAAATTCATTGTGTTAAATTTATTATCAGTAAATTCATCATTGGTAAATTCGCTGTATTGTAAATTCATTATATTATCACCAATAAATTTATTGCATGGTTAATTCATTAGAGGTAAATTTGTCATATCAGATTAATTGCTCTTGTAATATTGGGTTACTTTAACCACAGACTTTTAGCTTTTTTTATTAAATTCTGAATTTAGTCATAATTAATTTGCTACGTGATAAATTTGCCGTACTATGAATTTACTGGCAATAAATTTACCCCACAATAAATTTATTCCAATCAATTTACCATACACAGGAAGACATACCACAGCCTTAGATGTTATACCTTTAAAAGCAATGTGGTGGAACATCAGGAGTGAGAGGTTTCAACCACCAGATACTTAGCAACATTAGCTCTTATAATGCCAGAATTCTCCTTTTGAGACACCTCAGATATCAGGAATTGACCCTGACCTTACACCGTTAAATGAAATAAGGAAGAGAAGCTTGCAGGTATGAAACCCTGAGACTAACTCACATTAGTCCTCCCAACCTTTGCCATAAATTACTGAGGTTCTTGACAAAAGCAAGTGAGGTATTGACTCAATGGTTTATTTTCTACTTAATTACTTGTTTTAGCCTTCAAAAATAGTAAATCATATTGTTTCATTTGTTTGCTTGCTTTAATTCTGCTTTCTTTTTGTTACTGACTCAATATAAATCTTAGACAATTATAAAAACAGTCAAAATGAATATTAATGGCTGTCACTTTCCTAATGTCAACTCTAATTAGATTTAAGAAAACAAATCTTTTCATCTCATTCTGACAAATGGCTAGGGCACTAACCCATTAATGCTTTCTAATTTAACACATGCATATGTGTCAATGGAGTTTATTTTATTAAAATACTAGTTTAAATACCCATCTACGGAGGGTAAAGATAAAGAAATTAGAATGAAGCTATCTAGAAAAACAGTAAAATTGTTCTTATTATTGTTAGTGAATTGATAAGTGATGTTTTCATCAGGATTAAATTATGTGAAACTGTTGGATACATATAATCCAGAAAAGTAAAAAAATTCTTGAATAAAATCATTTTTTGAAAACACCCTAATGAAATTTTTTGTTAAATTTTTTTGTCCAAATTGTTAGTCTTGACAAAGATTGTAATTTTTTTTAATGGATAGGCCCATTTGCATTTTTTTTTTATTAAGATTGTTTTTTTTTAAAAAGAAAAGTTTATGAGGAAAAGACGATCAAAAATAAATAACTGTTGTGATTGAGATTATCAATAAATCAATCAATAAATTGAATCAGGAAAAAGGTTAACAAATAGGTTTTTTTACCTTTTCATACAAGGGAATGTAATAAATAGAATCAAATGTACGGTTCTTCAAAAAACAGTAATAAATACTCTATAAACAAGACTTGCTACAAGCTATCAATCCAATATCCTACAAATATTGAAGTACAGCACAAGGCTTTTTTAAAAAGGGAGCCAGGCACAGGGCTGTAGCCCAGACATGCCTGGCAGATCCAAAATCTTCAGGCCTTATTAGTATTCCTCTAAAAAGGGGTGCCTCAGACACCAGACAATAAACCAAGTCCTGACAGAGCTGGTGAAAACCTTGGTGGACAGCCCCCTGAGGCTCATTGAGGCAAAACTAGCCACTACAGGCAAGACTAGCTACTACCACTAACCTCATCTAGTCTGTATCTTTTATGTATTTCATTTGATGAATCCAACTTTCTTGCAGAAGAAATATACTCCCTATACATAAAAATACTAACTATTATTGTAAGTAAAGTAAAGTTGGCGACCATAGTCGAGGGTAACCCGAAGGCTCCCTTTTCGATAGCTACTACACCAAGGTGTAGGGGAGGACGCTACTCCTTCCCTGGATTGCTCCACTTTACCCTTGATCCGTACCTTATAATGCTGAGTGTTAAGCAAGGAGGCATCAAGTACCATTTTTTGAGTCTTTGGTATGACTCAACCTGGGATTGAACCCAGTTCTCCCGGGCCATTGGCAAACACTCTAACCCCTAGGCCAATGTCCGGTTATGAAACTATTATTGTAACCCCTTCATTATTTTCATTATGTACGCACTATCACAGATAACTAATGTATATATAATATATACACAATATTTCATCAAATTATTATTGAATTCTTGCCCAAACCTCTCCCTACATATAATACCTATATTGTACAATATTCCATAGTATATGGCAATACAATATATCCCTACTCCATGATATCCATTGTGATTCTGGTCCACCATACTATACCCGGTTAAATACGCTTACAAATCAAATCTTTATTTATTCCCCTCGACATGCAATGATGATGTTTTGTTCCTTAGTTATAATCACCTACACATACAGAAATAGATAAAGAATCTTTCCCCACAATACTATAGCAAAATCAGATACATTGACGTCAAGCACCCAGTAAAAACAATGCCCAGCGCATGTACCTTCTCATACACATGCACTTACACATACAAACACAATAATACGCAACTATAACCCACACACACACACACACACACACACACACACTCACAAGCACATGTAAGGATTCCGACAATCCCAACAGTTTTTGACTGTATTTTTTATTTTCATTTCATTTGATTATCTGCCTTATGGTTGTTTTGTAAAAACTTCATGAAACCCAGGGGTCACAGACAAACTTCCATGACATTAAATATATAAATCTAATATATATTTATTTATTATTATTATTATATAATGGCTCTATCCTAGATATTGAGCCCTTTCCATATTATATTGCTCTTGGTTTGCCACAAACCCACAAAGTGATTTAGTGACAACCAACACTTATATATATATATATATATATATATATATATATATTAACTGAAAAAACAGTAAAAACAGACACGTTGATACGGACTTACCTAGATATCAGCCATGTGAAACTTGTAACACTTTATCCTGTTTTTATATTTATCCTATTTGATTGTTGAAAATATTGAGCAAAGTGTTGTATACATAATGCTCTATGCATAGTGCTCTGTATTTTAAGAATAGTGCTCTGCATTTTATGCATAGAGCTCTGGATTTTACTGATTAAAAAACTTTCATCATGAAATTTACATCATAAATTATACACGTACATTTGTATATATATGTATATATATATATATGTGTGTGTGTATAAGTGTATGTGCTTGTATATCTCCATATATTTACATGCATGCATAAGTAAGTAGTAAAGTTGGCAACCGTAGTCGAGGGCAACCCGGATGCTCCCTTTTAAATAGCTACTACACCAAGGTGAAAGGGAGGGTGCTACTCCTTTTCCTGGATTGCTTCACTTTATCGTTGATACGTACCTTATATTGCTAAGTGTTAAGCAAGGAGGTATCAAGTACCATTTTTAAAGTTTTTGGTATGACACGACCTTGAATTGAACCCAGGTCTCCTGGACCACTGGCGAACACTCTCCCCACTTGGCCAATGTTTGTGTATATATATATATATATATATATATATATGCATACATGTATATGCATATATATATATATATACACCTGTACATACATATACACATATACACATAAGTATATGTGTGTATGTGTGTGTGTGTATGAGTGTGTGTATGTATGTATACTTACATATATCTATACATATACACACAAGCTCATATTTACATACATATAGATATATATATATACACACACACACAAACATATATATATATATATATATATATATATATATACTTGTACACTTAAACACAGACACGTACATACACAAGTAAATACATATATAGTTTTGTGAGTGTGTGTCAATATATACATATGCATATATTCTCCCATATTATTCATACATGTATGTGCCTTCATAAATCCCCACCCACACACATATATATACATATGTATATATGTGTATATATATATGTGTATGTATGTATATATATGTATACATATATAAAGCCATATACCCACAAACTCATATATATGTGTGTGTCAGTGTGTGTATGTATGTATTTATGTATGTTTATGTATATACATATATGTATGCATATATATACCAAAGCCTTCACATATACGAGGATCATTAAATAAGTTTCCAGACTTTTTTTGTATGGGCACTTTTATTGATAGTACACACATGAAACTCTAGTCCCCTTCAAAGTAATCTCCTCCAGCTGCAATGCACTTATTGTACCGTTCCAACAACTTTTGGAAGGCCCAATGGAAGTCCTCTTGTGTGAGCATGTCAATGACCTTCATCACAGCCTCTTTCATCTCCTCAATTGTCTCACAAAGGCAGCCTCTGAGTTTAGGAAATAACCAAAAGTCACAGGGAGCAAGGTCTGGACTCTCTGGGGAGCCTGAGGCACTATCTTGATGCCTATCTTGGTCAAATAGTCTGTGACAAGGATGGAGTTATGGACTGGTGCATTGTCCTGCTGGAAATTCCACTGATCCGATTTGAAGAGTGCCGGCCTCTTCCGATGGAATCTCTTCCTGAACTCCCTTAAAACCTCAACATAGTAACCCTAACCCTAACCGTTTGACCAATCAACTCTGGTCTATTGACTTTCTTACTTCTCCCACACCTCTCATCATCCCTCACAGACTCCATGCCTTCCTTGAATCTCTTATGCTACTCAAAAACTGATGCTCGATTCATGCAAGATGCTCCAAAAGCAGTCTAAAGCATTCCATACATTTTTGTGGCATTTTTTCCAAGTTTAAAACACAATTTTATTGCATATTGTTCTTCTAAAGTGTCCTCACGTCCAGATTGCATTTTTGAAATGTACCAGCAGTGACAATCAGGCTTTAGTAGGGTGTATTCCAATTGCTGCTGTAGGTGTTGATTTGAACCTGAAATCATAAGAATTGGTCAGTCATCTCATAAGATGTATAGCAATAACATAGTGAATTTTCAAGAGTCTACGACAATTTTAAATGCCCGTACAAAAAATGTCTGGAAACCTATTGAAGGCACCATGTAAATATATATATATATATATATATATATATATATATATATATATACACCCATATATGTGTATATGCTTATGTGTATTTGGATATTTGGGTATACATATTTATCTATACATAAATGTGTTTATATATATGTGTGTGTGAGTGGGAGTTGATATATATGTATATGTACTCCCACTTACCCACGTATCCACATACACTTATTTATATGTGTGTATGTGTGTATGTATATATACATACATTTATGAATATATACACATGGCTATATATACATGTATGTACAGACATATACATGTGTATGTATATGCATGTATATATATATATATATTTATATATATGTATATACACACACTCGCACCTGACGCATGCACAAACACGCATACATGTTTTTCTTTTTCGTGTCTAAAAAAGAAAATAATTTTTATTCTGATGGATTAGATAGCATATATAAACTGAGGCAATAAAAGCAAAAAATGAAAAATGTCATTGAATATTAGAAGCCAAGACGTCAACTGTGCAGAGGAGAGATGATCTCACTTAGAATAAATATTAAGATTGAGGTTGCCATCAAATATTTAAGTGGTTTGGGAGATGAACACAAATAGTACATTTATATTAAAACAAAGAACAAACATAAAAAAAAAAACAGCTAGAAAATTTACCACAGCTGCATAATCTCTGAAACTGCCTTGCTATTAATGGAGAATGACAACAATATAACAGGATAATAATAATTCATTTGCAATAGGCTAATGAATAGCAGTGATCATTATGTTGATATGATACACTCAGGAGCTTTCAAAAATGTCAACATTATTGAAAATAAGACAAGCTTGACAGAATTTTCTGTGGTCTATCAAAGTTTCTCAATAAAGATCAATTATAGTACCACTAGGGAAAATTAAAAGTTTTGGTGCATGTTACTTAGCGCATTTGACATGATTGGAGCAGTTCAAGTTGTGATAGGTACTTGCTGTGCTTGTTAGTATTGTGGTAGTTCTTGGACTAACACTTTTGCACTGCTTTACACCATGCCTGATGTGAAAGCCTCACGGATGATTGTGCAGTATAATCTAATTTAGGAACTGACTCTACAAGTTTGAACTGGACCATAACACCAAAAAAGCAACCAAAAACATTTGTTATGTGAAAGGTGAAGGTACAGTTGATCAAAATACCATATGCTGATAGTTCAAAAAATTTTTGCTTGGATTGCAAGAAACTCAATAACATTCAGGTTGACCCAAAACTGTGGATTCCAAAGCTGTTCTTCAAGCCCCAGAGTCAAATCCAACAAAAATCAGGCAAGTTCAGCATCTCTGTCCAGTGTGGTTCATTTTCTTCCCAACCTCAGCAAAAGCATCCAGAGTAGCCGAATCGTACTTCACATGACCAAAATATTGCAAAGCTTTTGACTCACCTAGATTTTGGTTTGGTTTCCTTCTTTAAGGCATATCAACCTTCATGGGTTATTTAATGCCAAAGCCATTCTTGTAGAAGAATTGTAGCAGTACAATTTGATCTATAGTTGCGGAAAATAGGGGTGTTCATACCTTTCTGCAAGTGAGCTTAATAGCATGACTAGAGTTTGAACTCACTTACTTTAATTTTTCAGTCAAGCACATTAGCCACTATGCCACAGGACAACCCATTTGAATCACCCTAGTAACATGATATGTTATCATTTCTAAGTAATTTTTAAACAGATCTATTTGACACACAGATGCGACCTTAACAGGTCCAACCACTCTGGATCAGAGTAAACCAGGGAGTAATAGCAATAAAGGGTTACTTCACTCTCCCCAGATCTCCAGAATAGGAACCTCACCACCAGATACTGTTTAGTGTCATACCCAGGACACCTTTTGGAGGGGGTCTCACCTCTCAATAAGGAGATGCAGTCAACATATTCTAAGTGCTGCCGATGGTTAATAAAAAAAATCATTAAATCATCAGTTTACAAAAAGCAAAATAAAATTGAGGAAACAATATTATTTAACTTGATAAGAAATAAGTAAGCTGTCCAACCAAATTTGAGAGCAACCCAGAGGCTCTCTTTTTAATAGCTACTACACTGAGGTGTTGGGGAGAGCACTACTCCTTTTCTTGGATTGCTCCACTTACTCTTGATCTATACCTTATAGTGCTGAGTGTTAAACAAGGAGGTATCAAGTTCCATTTTTTGAGTCTTTGATATGACTTGACCGGGGATTGAACCCTGCTCTCCCAGACTATTAGTGAACACTCTCACCATTATACCGACGGACCAGATAAGAAATACCTACAAACACAGGATCAAATCTATAGATCAGAACTATCTAATATTAGTTAACACTTCTGCACAATTAGTCACGACTTTAACAGAGATGCTAATTTTACCATCACAGAAAGAACTGAAAAAAAGATATCAGAATGAAATCAATAATTGAAAAAAGAAGACAAATGGATATAGAGTCCAAAAAGATATATGCCATTAGGATTTAATATGAAACTGATACACCCAACCTTGAAATACTGAGTTGAAATGCTGCCCTTTGGAAATAACTATGTGAAAAGATCCACATAAATGAACCAGCAGGTCAGTCAATCCATGGCTAATCTGAAACACACTCTTCCTAATGAAAATACATTAAAACATGTATATATATATATATATATCAAAGACACTTTCATCAGTCAACATTCTTCCTTACAATAAAGGATATGCTACAACAACAAAACATTTTACATTGCTTTTTGTATAGCATATCAACTCCTAAAAATTTTTTTTAATCTTTGAAAACTTTCTAAAAAGGCTTTTTTTTTTGTTTTCCACAAAAACATTTTCTGATGATAACCTAAGGTTGAAATTATTTAAGAACAATCAAAAATAAACAACAGAAAAGTAACATTCCTGTTTGTCTTATCACTCTTGTTCATCTCTTGTTACATATATATATATATATATATATATAGGTAAATGCAAATTTTAAAAGTTAGCAAGAAAAAGTGCTCAATGCCACTACAGTAGAGCAGTTTTACAAACCAAGAAAATATCAAACTATGATATATTTTTCTGGGTTGTATACCTGCTCTCCGAAAGTGTCTTGAAAATGTTTATATTATATTATATCATATTATATTATATTATCTATTTAAATAGTAAAGTACTTTTTAGAAAATTAAATTATGAAAGTAACTTTAAGTAATAGACTTCATGTTCACAATTTGATAAAAACGTTTGCATAGTCCTATATATATATATATATATAGGGAGCAGAAACAAAATTAGGAATATTCTAGTATAATAATAAATGACTATTATAAAACAAGATTAATTCTAATTTTAATTTTAAAAGATATAACAATGAAAAAAGAAAATATACATAAAACAGTAAATTTACTCAATATGGCCACCATTTTTTTCAATTATTGCATCAACTTGCCATTGAAATGTTTTGCATATCTTCAAAATAAATTCTTCTGACATTTTATTCTATTCCTCCTTAATAGCCGTCTTATGCCAAACAATATTCAGTTGGGAAGTTGCATTTTTTTTTTTTTTTAAATGCTCCATATAGCGTAATCAAGGGTTTAAGGTCTGTGCTTAAATCTTGTTCAGTTGCTGTCCTCACAGTTTTCTTTTGGACTTTCAATTCATTAGGATGCTTTCTTATTGACGTTGTGGAGTCCTTTTTAATTGCCCAAGTGAGAACAGTTAAAATGCCTTCTTTTCATTTTTTTTTTGTTCAATCCTCCACTCCCCCTTTTCCTTAAAAAGCTCTTTTACGGTAAAATTTTTTCCTTTGCTATGTATAAAATTGATAAAGAAACTTTGGCTTAGATTCTTTGCCATTTCTTTTCTTGCTCACTCATATTTGGCGGAATTTTAATTTCAAAAAGCGCTTGAATGATAGAGCTAATCCTAAAAATTTAGATTTATCATGTTTTTTTTTAAAATTGGACTAATCAGACTAAAAGAAAAACGTTTTAAAGATTATTCCATATTTTGCTTCTGCACTCTGTATATATTACCTGGCAAAAGTACTTTGCATGGTACTATATATATATATATATATATATATTACCATTCAAAAGTCTTTGACCACTCTAAGCTATTGTAAACTTCTAATTCTCTTATAAGGATAAAATAAGAATAAAATTGATTTGCTAAGTGGTGATGGAATGTGTTTTTATGCCTTTACCAAAGATGTCAGCGCTGAAAAATTTGGCATGGTTACTTCAGCCCTGACAAGGCTTCAACTTTTTCAAGGGCTGACCTGTATCACAATTGCTGTCTCTATCACTTAACTATGCAGTAATTAAGCCCATACCTCTCACTACTTTTCCTATCACATGAATTGTGCACCTAATAAAACTATTTTCTTATGATGCAATGGTTGTACTAATTCCAGGTGAGCTATACATCTGTGTGAATGTCAGGGTTATATGTCCTCCAGCAAGTCTGCACTCAGCAGCCTCTGATGTATCACACCTTTTGTTTTACGACATTATTGGTTTGGTTAGGTTTGGTTTTATGGCATATCAACTATTGTAGGCAACTTAATACCAAATCCTTTTAATACATATAAATTGAATATATGATTTCTAAACACATTTTGCAGATAACTTTTTTAAATGAACTTAAGCTCATTTTGTTTGAACACAGTTTAATGGTTTCACTTATTTCTAGCTAATACAAATAATTCAATTTATGATTAATCAATTGTTTGCACACAGTTTAATGTTTTCAAGCATTGTTATGTATCACTAACAATTTAAATAAACATCAGTCATTTGTTTACACACAATAAAGGTAAAAACAGTTCTCTTTCAAATAATTCAGTTTTGCATAAGTACACAGTTTCTGTTTGCACACAGTTAAATGTAAAAACAGTTCTATTTCAAGCAATTCAGTTTAGCATAAGTACACAGTGTACATTTCAAAGACAGTTCTATTTAATCCATACATAGAACACAATCAGGTCCTACCATTCTTGGCCAGAGTTGACCAATGAAGGGTTACTCCGTATTCCCTAAAGCTCCAACATTATTGAAGCCTCACCATGAGATTGTTTAGTGTCATATCCAGGACATTAGTTGGGAGAGTTTTACCCTTCTGCAGAGATGCAGTTAGTGTATTCTGCAGCCCCAGCCAACTGAGCTACAGGACACTCGTTGAGGAAGTCTTACCTCTCAGCAGAGATGCAGTCAGTGTATTCTGCAGCCCCAGCCAACTGGCCCAGACAACATTGGTAGAATATCAATAAAAATTGAACCTTGTTTGCATTTTTCAATCAAATAGAAATAACATTTGATGCGATTTAACCTGATGAGGGTATAATGAATATCACGAGTACATGACTTTCAACAATTGGTTAACTCACACAACAGAACATGAAGAATTTTTTTTTGTTTGTTTCTTGATGTGAGCAGAGGTAGATTTGATAATACATAGTGGTATGGAGAGTGTACTTAAGATGACAGCACACACAACAGAATTTGAGGAAATTTGTTTTGTTTCACAACGCAAGAAGAAATAGATTTGTCAACTTCTATTGGTAAGGGGAAGGTGTACCTGGGATGACAGACAATGTACACAAATAAAAAATCTTAGAAAATATTTGAAGGTGGATTGTTGAATAGATATAAATTATATCTGCTATTTCTTTAAATGTGATAAAACTTTGAATGTTGCTTGTTTTCATCATTTTAATAATATTGCAATTCATTGCAATTTACCAGGAAATACAATAAAATGAAAACAAAAAGGACCTTATCTAAAGTGAAAACGGAATTAAGGAAAATTTTAAATGGATAATTTATCCCCTACATTTTATATTAATTTTCATATCCCACTTACTATACGAGGCAGATTCATTTTGAAGAAAAAGATAAATAGTAGCCAATCAACTGTAAAACAAAATAATAAAAAAGCTAATATATTGCTCCAACATTCTTATTCAAAACCCCTGTAAGTTTTGATGAACCAGAACATACATGTCCACAGGAAAGGGAATCAGGAACATGTTTGTTATTTTGCAGTCATGGTCATCTCTTCTTTTGCCAGCCCCATCTAAATAACAAGGAGGCATGGGATCTTTAGCATTGGATAGCAACCAGTCTAGAAAAACAATGCTAGATTTGGGAGGCATACTTGCATAGAATGGGTGACTCAAGTTCGAATCCTGGACACTTCACTTTTCACTAACACCCTAGGGAAAGGCATGGATCCATCTGATCTCCCCAGCTATCAGTAAATAGTAGGGCATATTAAGGTCTCTTTACCCTTGGTTAGACAACTTGCCAAGAAGGAAAAATTAGAATTCAAACCAGCTTTACTTGTAACATAATTGAACAGCTCATAGAAAATTAGAATTGAATAGACAAATAAATAAATCAGACAGGCTCCAAATAGCCAGGTCAAAGTACTTGTGGTAATTAAAAAGGACTTGAAAAAAACCTGGGGGTTCGAAATCTTATGTGCATATGTACAATAGGTGGAAGCAGATGTTTCTACCCCACCCCGATTACAGCAGGTGGAAGTGAGGTGACAATTCATGTTTTCTTTGAGATTTGACAGTGAGACATGATAAGGAAAAGATTGAGTTGAACACCAGCCATGAAAATGTAAGGAGACGAAAGTTTACAAGCCCTGATTTTGGGGGTGCATTCCAAAGGTGGCATTAGTCTTAGATGCAACCCAGCAGACAAGCATGTTAGAACCAGGAAAAATTCAAGATCTGGGTCTGCTCATCTTTTTCTCACCAGGATTTGTCACTTATCTTTGTCTTGTTGATGCAGTTGTCTCATGTTTCTATACTCTCTTTCTTTCTCACTGCAGCTATCTTCAAGTGTGTAGTCAATAAACCTTTGAGTAGTTCAAAACAGTTTCTTACATTTGTCTACTTTTACCACAATAGGATCCTAGAGATACAAAAGTCTCTTTGGTACTGCAATGATTCATACTCAGCTTATGCCTTGTCAGCAGTGTTTAAAATATACTGACTTTACCCATCTCTCCAGAGGGGTAAATCCCCCCCAACAAAAAGGGGGTATTATGAATATGACACTAAACTGTATTTGGTGATGAGGCTCCAGTTGTGGAGATTGGAAGAGTGAGAAGTTCTTTTTCATCGCCATGACTCTCAGGTTCACTCTGACTCGGAGTGGTAATCAGTGGGTTAAATAGATCAAGAAACTGCACGAAAATGCAAAAATAAACATACAATGTACACAGTTCCCTAACCTCTAAGTATAAAATATCCCTATATAAGTTTATATGCCATTAAAATCAATTAATCAATCAATTTACACCATTTAAAAATTTACCTTGTGTCACATCTTGCCTGTGGTGGAGAGGTTGGGTAAATATATCTTTTGCATTCCAAAAATGATTCTTTGATTTGGTTTGGTTTTATGGCATATCAACTATTGTAGGTCATTTAATGCGAAATCCTCTTTGTACATGTATATCAAATATACGAGGTGCATATGATAAGTTTCCAGACTTTTTTTCGTATGGGCATTTAAAATTATCATAGACCCTTGAAAATTCACTATGTTATTGCTATACATCTTATGAGATGACTGACCAATTCTTATGATTTCAGGTTCAAATCAACACCTACAGCAGCAATTGGAATACACCCTACTAAAGCCTGATTGTCATAGCCAGTGAATTTCAAAAAGGCAATCTGGACGTGAGGACACTTTAGAAGAACAATATGCAATAAAATTGTGTTTTAAACTTGGAA